>VMDR010000151.1:0-120585 GCA_007922815.1 Macrotus californicus
ATTAGTTAAAGTGATTGTGGCTTCTTCTTGGAACTGAGGCTGTACCCCTCACACCAGGCACTCCTCTGAGATAATCAGGAGATGTGGAGACATCTGAAAGGACATGATAAATGTGTAAAATGACTCAACATTTTGGAAACAAAATGCCGGGTGGTGGTAGGCAAAGGTAGTGGACAGAACGGGGACATCTGTAGTAGTGCCAACAATAAAAACAAAGTTTAAAAAAGAAAGAATAAAAATAAAATAAAATAAATAAAATACAAAGTTTAGTTCAGTATTAGTTATTTTTAAATAAAATTCACATAAAAATAAAAATGAAAACAGGTGGCACAATCAGCACCTGTATTTCAGAGGTATTTCTCAGCATGTGATTGGGAGCACAGGAAATCAGGAGACACAGGCAGGTCAGAAGCAATGACAAGAACACAGCAGGAGTCACAGCCCCTTGAGCCCCCCCAACTGCAGTTATACTGGGTGGGGGGGGGGTGGATTTGCATTTGAAATCCTACAACAATTAACCCAGCAATACACCAACTGTAAGTACTAAAGTGGAAAAGAAAATCACACATGATTTATTGTTGCCCCTTACATGTCCCCATCTTGGTGCCTGGCCTGAAACCCGGGCATGTGTCCTGAACTGGGTCAAACCAGTGACCTTTTGGTTCACGGGCCAGCGCTCAGTCCACTGAGCCGCACCAGCCAGGATCGTCATACTGAAAGTTTCGATGCCTTGCCTGATTCTCTGGTTTGGGAAGAGGAGGGTACCAAATTAACTGCCAAGAAACAAGAGACCCGAGGCCTTTTACTGATGCGAAAATCAGTTCTCTCACATTTGCTCGACATTTTGAAAACAGTCCCAGGGGACACAATGGGACATGTTTCTTAAATGTAAAGTGATATCCAGCAGCTTTCTGGGCTGTAAGAGCCAATGAAATAGCGGGAAGAATGTCCAGAGTTGGCTGATGGTAGGAAAACTAGTAACGAATAAATAGCGACAACAATTATCATGAACACTAAGAAGTCCCAGAATAAGCTTAATCGTCCTTTTGGAGGAAAGTAAACACACGACCTTCTCTATCTGCTCTTGGGAAAGAACGGCAGACACCCCTCCCCACCCTGCTTCCCCTGGACGTGAAGGGGGTGTCCTGTTGACTACTGGGGCCTCTCCCAGGACCCCTAAACTCCAACCCCTTGTAGAGACCTGCCAACGTGAGAGGTCAAGGATCTCATGATTTATATTATTGCCCACGGAGCACTCCCCAAGAACAATTTTAAGACAGAGGGAAGGACCCACTACCTCTTACTAGATTTTAGTCTTTCAAAATTATTGGTAACACTTTCTTCCACTTGGAAACCACAGTTGCCAAAGATTTTCATCATCTAGTCAGAACAGAGAGTACCACGTGCACCTTTTAAACTCTGCCAAAGCTACATTTTCTAAGAAGAATACACTCTCTCTGACACAGTCAGCCAAGCTGATGAAACACCGGTAACAGTGCCACATAGAAATCAACTTCTCCAGAATATGGAAAGTAGCCAACAAAGTTTAAATCTTTGGTATCTTCCCAGTTTAATGTATGTCTGTTCTAAACTTCTAAAAAAAAAAATCACTGATTTTTGAGATGACTATTAAAAAGCCATATTCTAATCTTTTCACTACCTTTCTGACTTCCACACATCATTCTAGAACCTTCCGAGCCTTAATTGTGTTTGCACGTCCAATGCGGAGGCACCGAACAGACAGTCTTGAAGGCCCGTGCTTCCCTGTTCTGACATCCTCGGCTTCCGTGCACGTGGAGGGAGCGGCAAAACGCCGGATGCTCCTCCCACTCAACTAAGTCTCCTAGATTCGGGGAGGTGCAAACCTGCACCAAAGAGCTCTAGAGGAGAAAACAGAACAGTCACTAAACCTGTAGGAATAGCAGGGGCTACTGTCAGCACACCTCAACAGACTGCCTCAGGGTTGAAATGGTAAACTGATTCAAAGCAACAAAATTCTTAGAGTCCCACCTTCGCTTCCTAGCAGCCTGTGCCAACAGCCCCTCCCTCCTTTTCTCTGTGTGTTCCCAGCTCGTTTGCTTCCTGTTCTCTTGCTTTGTGTGCGGGCAGCGAGGCTAAGAGGGGCTCAACAACAATTTACTGTGATAAAAGTTCCAATTGGTGAGAACTGGGAAAAGAGACTTGAGAAAACACTTAATCCTAGGAAAGTTCTGGCCAGGGAAGTCCAGGGACAATAAGATTATTGACAAAATGCCACCTGGAGATGAAAGCTTTGCGAACCTTTCCCTGTGGTGACTGCGAAGTTTGTAATCATTTGACCCGAAGTCCCAAAGTACAGACACACCTTTGTTATCTATCTAACTGAAGAGTGTTTGCAGCACGTACACACACACACACACACACACCCTCCCCGCCCAGCAGTGCCTTTCCCAGAGTCCTTAAGATACCCTGAACTGTCCTTGCCCAGGTGTGGGAGGGTTAGAGGAAGCCTGAAAGGCAGGTCAGAACTGGGCTGTGCTCTGAATCTCCCAGCTCCAGGGCACAGCGACTGCGTCACCCAAGACCGCCCTCTGGTGGGTCCTGGGACCCGAGGCTGCGTTCCGACTAGTTGCACAGGGCCCCACATGGAAAACATTTGCTTCTTCATGAACTTTAAAACAAATGGTTTTTATCGTGATTCCTTGGAGTTTTTTAAACAAAACATGGGGATGGCATGGTGTTCACGAACACCCTGGTTTAAGGGCTTTTACTGGAAGTCTCCCTGAAGGGGGTCCCTTGGACATGCAGGAATCAGCTAAGCAGGACATGGCCATGCAGCAGCCTCAACAATCTGGCCATTTGATGCCACCCGCCCAGGTGTTCAGGTGTGCGCATTCACAGATGACACCTTATTGTAAGTGCTCTGGCAGGGTCCACATCTGGAATCTGGTGGCTGGAACTGATCTTCATGGACACTTAACATACGCTGCACGCCAGGCTTTAGGTGGTTGCTTGGGTTACACTGTCCCATTTAATCTCCCAGGAACCCCTGAGGTAGATGTGACTACACCATCATTTTACAGATGAGGGGACAGATATCGGAGACATGGGTGCTTACACGTCGGTCAGTAGATGGGGAGGAGGCTTAACTGGAACATCTGATTGCAGAGTCCACCCATTTCAACATGGCGTGAAAAGATTAGAATATGGCTTTGTAATAGTCATCTCAAAATCAGTGATTTTTCTTAGAAGTTTAGAACAGACATGGTTGATGGCCGCCACTGCTCACTCCCACCCCTGCAGCCTCGTAAAAAAAGAAAATGCAGTCTTTAAAACTCGTTAAAATATACCTTCTTTCTCTAAACAAGTACAAGAGATCATTCTTAAACTACTTTTACTTGGAATAGATGCGTAGTGCAACAAATGTGCAAAACTCTCTTGTTTTGATATTTTTTAAATCCTTGTTATTTTCATTTAAATAAATAAACATTAATAATTACACAGACTTCATTAAACTCTCTCATTTTAGTAAGTGAGCTACTGCTATCATTTTTCTGAGGGGGGGACAGTTGAGTACCGCCTCTCGCTTGCTCTAAAATTCCCTGCCACTGGTATAGTGCAAAAAAAATGTTGGGATCGCAGCAGTCCGGTTTTTTTCTCTTGGAGGATTGCTCTCAAAGTTTCATATTGCTCTGCGAACAAGGTGCGGTGGGGAAGAGAGGCGCAAACTCTTAGGTACAAGAATTATGAATCCTGGAGTTTCCATCAAGACAGCAGAGAGATAAATGCAGTCCTTGAATTCTCCCAAAACCACATCAAAATTACAACTAAACTATAAAAAAACCATCATTCAGAACTGTCTGAAGTCTAGCTGAACAGAAGGCCTACAACTAAGGATAGAGAGAAGGAGCCATATTCAGACTGGTTAGGAGGGGCAGAGATGCGGAATGGGCTGGTTCTACACCCACAGTGGCAGATTAAAATCAGGAGGGATCTCTCCGCTGCAGAGGTCCCTCCTGAGGAGCAAGGGATCCCAGCCCCACACCAGGCCCCCCAGCCCAGGATGCTAGTACCAGGAAGGGAAATCCCCATAGCTTCTGACTGTAAAAACCAGCAGGGATTGTGGCTGAGGGAGAGGGAAGCTACTAGAGTCCTGGGTATTCCTCTTAAAGGGACCATGCACAGACTTACTCAGATTCACTCCCTCTGAGCTCCAGCGCTGGGGCAGCAGTTCAAAAGGTACCAGGGACAGATGGGGAGAAACTGAATTGTCTAGCATCAAGAAAGAGCTGGAGGGGCAGCTTTCTCCCAGACAGAAGTGCAGGCAGAGGCCGTTATTCCTTTTCTGAGCCCTCCCACGACAGAGCCAGCAGGCTGGTGCCATATGTGAGCATCCACCAACCTTCTAACACTGTTATTTCTGCCCAGGTGATCCGCTGAGACTCCCACCTCGCCATAATTATGGGCCCACGCAAACCATTTTCAGTGCCTTTTCCATACAAGTATCCTGTCTTGACTTACACGTCAAACTTTCCTAAAATCTCTCAAACAAGTAGTGGGCACCAGAGCCCTACTGAACCACGTTCTGCTCTGTGGGGTCCACCTCTGCACAGCTGATCCTACACAGTGGTGGCAGTCAGTCCTTGGAGTCAACAGCCCTGGGGGTAAATCCCTCCCATTGAGGTGCCAGCAGAAATCAAGGCTCAACTAAAACTGGAGGATGCACACAGCCCACATGCTGGGTACACCTGAAGTGCCCCCCTCGGGTCATCTAGGAGGCTGTGCCACTGGGCCCTATAGGGCACCGACTACATAAAGCCACTCTTCTAAGCCCAAGAGATGTAGTAGCTCTACCTAACACATAGAAGCAAACACAGAGAATCAGCCAAAATAAGAATACAAAGAAACATGTCCCAAATGAAAGAACAGAACAAAACTCCAGAAAAAGGACACTTAACAAAACGGAGGCAAGCAATCACCTAGTTCAAATGCTACTTATAAGATGCTCAGTGAACTTAGGGATAGAGTAGATGAATTTAGTGAGAACTTCAACAAATAAGAAATAAACAACAAAAGGACCAGAAAACATATGAACCACTGAGAAACAAAGACTGCATTAACTAAAATAAAGAATATATTACAGAGAATCAATGGCAGAGTAGATGAAGCAGAAGATTAAATCAGCAGTTTGGAAGAGGAGGAAGCAGAAATCACCCAATCAGAACAGCAAAAAGAAAAAAGAATCTTAAGCAATTAGAGTAGAACAATGTAAGGAGCCTCTGGGTCAACTGCAAGTGCACCAGCCTCCACATGGTGGGGTGCCAGAGGAGAAGAGAGAGCAAAGGAATTGAAAACCTATGTGAAAAATAATGATAGAAAACTTCCCTAACCTGGTGAAGGAAACAGACACAAGGCCAGAAAGCACAGAGTCCCAAACAAGAGGAACCCAAAGAGGCCCACACCAAAACATACTGTAGTTAAAATGCCAAAGGCTAAAGACAAAGAGAGAATCTTAAAAATTGCAAGAGAAAAGAGTTAGTGACCTACAAGGGAGCTCCCACGACACTGTCCACTGATTTCTCAACAGTAACCTTGCAGGCCAGAGGGACTGGCACACAATATTCAAGGTGATGAAGAGCAGGAACCTACACTGAGATTGCTCCACCCAGCAAAGCTAGCATTTACAACAGAATCAAAAGATAAAAAGCTAAAGGAGATCATCACCATCAAACCGGTATTACAAGAAATGTTAAAGGATCTTCTTTAAGAAGATGAAGGAAAAAACAAATTAAAAATGTGAATAATAAAATGGCAATAAATGCATGTCTATCAACAATTACTTTAAATGCAAATGGACTGAATGGCCCAATCAAAAGACACAGTGAGGCTGAATGGACAAGAAAACAAGACCCGTACACATGCCGTCCGTGAGAGACTCACTTCAGATCAAAAGACACACAGAGACTGAAGGTAAAGGGATGGAAAAGATATTTCATGAAAATGGAAAACAACAAACAAAAAGCTGGGGTAGCAGTACGAATACCAGACAAAATAAACTTTAAAACAAAAGCTATATAATAAGAGACAAAGAAGGACCCAGCAATTTCACTTCTGGGAATTTATCCAAAGAAATCTAAAACACTAAGTTGAAAAGACATATGCACCCATATATTCACAGCACCCTCATTTACAACGGCCGAGACATGGACGCAACCTAAGTGTCCATCAACAGATGAACGGATAAAGAAGAAGGGGTCCATATGGACAACGGAATATGACTCAGCCGTAAAAAAGAACGAAATCTTGCCATCTGCCTCAACACGGGTGCACCTAGTGGGTGCCGTGCTGAGTGAAGTCAATCAGACAAAGACAAACACCGTATGATTTCATTTATATGTGGAACCTAAAAATAAAATAAATGAACACGCAGAATAGAAACAGACTAGTCAATACAAAGAATATTCTGATGCTTGCCAAACGTGACGTGGGTTGGGGGATGAGCGAAAAAACGTGGAGGGATTGAGAAGTACAAATTGGTAGTTGCAGGGCAGCCTCGGGGATGTAAGTACAGTGTACAGAATACAGTCGGTAACATTGTAACAACCGTGGGTGGTGCCAGAGGGGTACTAGACATGCTGGGACAGTCACTTAGTAAGTTATATAAAGTCTACTCACTGGGTTGTACACATCAAACTAACATACTATTATATGTCAACTGCAATTGAAAAATAAAAAATTATTTCAAGTAAAAAAAAGATTATGCATTTGGTCTTAAAATGACATCAGCTTTTAAAAAGAGAGGGTTGTAGAGTAGAGGGCCGCCCTGACTGTTGGTCTCTCTCTCAGCTCTGACTAGGCCTGGCCACGGGAAAGCAGGCTAGGAGTACATTCATTACATGGAAGTGGACCGGGCAGCTCAGAAAGGAAGGGGTGCTGCATCTACACACTGAGGTGGACCTGGCTGTTTGTGAGCCCCGATTCATGCCAAAGGCCCAGATCCAGTCTGATAAGTTTCAGGAGAGAGACGCAGCCACCGAGGTGATGATGTGATCTTGCATGTGGTGCTGTCCCGCCACCCCCGTGGGAGAGTGGTAGATTTCAGATTTCCAAAGCCAGCCCCTCAGCCAGCACATGGTGTGCACCCTCTCTCTGCGCCTCGAGTGTCCTGGGAGGCAGAGATGCCCCACCCGTCCCTGCAGAGCACACAAGTTGAAGGTGGATACAAGGCGTACATTCATGTATTTTCATGACTTAATGCTGAAACCAGAGGTTGGCACCCATCCCAGAAATGGCCTGAACAGCCTCCCCGCTGCCAAGTCTTTCCTCTTTCTTGTGGGCCTCCCAATCCACATCTGCTCCAAACTGGAGAGCAGTGCCACCAGATGCGCGTCATGGGGCGGGAAGGTGTGAGTGGTGGGAAACGCCCCGGTGAGAGAGGCCAGTGTCCTCTCCCTGAACCGGTGTGACTTCGGGGAGGCCGGGGGAGATTCCTCTGTCCCACCAGGTAGTGCCACATTTAAAGTACTACAGCTCTTGCATCGTCCAAGCTGAGAGAGGCGCCACAGGCAAGCAAAGCATGGTGACAAGACTGTTGGTTCACACGATAAAGGACACATGGATATAACCAAGGGGGAGGGTGGGAGCAAGGGAGGGAGGGGGGATTGGCTGGGGTGGGGGGGAGTGGTGGGGAGAAAATGCAGACAACTGTAATTGAACAACAACAAAGTAATTTAAAAAAAAAAGACCATTGGTTCATTCCTTCATTCGTTCATTCATTCATTCATCCAAAAGACGTCTGCAGACTGCTCCCAGGTGCGAGGCATGCGGGGCTCTGGTGGGCAGGAAGCTTGCAGCGGAGCAGCAGTGATGGAGAGTAGGAAACAGCACACAGAGTGGCATGCGATCCGACGCCAGGCAAGCACAGAGGAGTGAGAGATGCGTTCCAGCGTCAGGCCTGGGTCAGGAAAGGCTTTTGCGGGAGGCAGCATGGGAGCCAGGCGCGGAAGGGCTGCTTGCACTCTGACACACAGAGAGGAGGGGAAGCAAAGGGGACGTGGTCAGCAAGGAAGTGACGGAGGGGAGCGCAGGGCAGGATTCCAGCACATAAAAAGCTCACGGAAAAACGTGGCTGCGAGATGTAACCACCAGGGGCCTTCCCGTAGCTCTAAACAGTTTCCTAAGCATTTTATAATCCATTAATTTACTTCATTCACACAAAATGTGAACTTATAAAAAGTCTTACAATTCTTACCGTGTTTTGTTTTCATGCAACCCCTACCGAGGGAATCAGAGAGGTGCGGTCCAAACACTGTAAAATGCTGCACTAAGTAAGACGCGCGGTCCCGTGAGTGATGGCCGGAGGGTCGGAAGGCAGACGGCGCAGTGTGATTCAATCAGAGGGCCACGCTGCTTGATCGGTGCTGTGCTCCCCTCCTCCCAGCTTGGTAAACCATGATGTGAGAGCATTAACAAGGCCTGGGTCCAACACCCACCTCCACAGCTCTCTGCGATCAGTTTTTAGAAAGACAGAGACAAGAAGACAGGCACGTGGGTGTCCACATCTGTAGGACAACTGTGAAAAAATGGACTAGACGCCCAGCAGAGCGGTGGGTGCCCGGAGCAGTGGGTGCCCCACGTGCCCATCCAGAGCCTTGCCACGCCCCCTTCGAGAGAGAGTCTAATCCCCCTTTCCCTTTCATTTCCGGCAGCACTTGTGACTCTCCTGGAACCAACAGAATGCGGAGGAAGTGATGCCATGTGACTTCCGAGGGTGGCCCTAAAAGGAGAGGCCACGTCTGCCTTGTGAGCTAGAATAACCGCTTTGGAGCTCGGAGACCTACTGAGGAGTCTGAGGCTGCCACGCCGGGAGGAAGCCCAACTACACAGAGAGTCCCACGCAGCTGTTCCTGCCGTCACATGCAAATGAGTCCGCCACTGACAGTGGTACCTGCCGCCAGGTAAGTCACTGCTTTAGTGTGATGTTACACAATGACAGCGCCTGGGGTCTCAACGTCATCTGTCACGGTTCATCTCTTCTTAGAAAATCTAAAGTAAAAATGACAACATGCTCCCATTTGTTCATTTGGGGCACTGGGTATGCGAATATTAAGTTTTTCTTAAAAAAATTCTGTAGTTTTTAACTGAACAGTTTACATGAAATACATTGGTATTTCTAACATGAAATACAAATTGTGGAAGTTTTTAGTAAATTTCTAAGTGCTAACATTAAAAAAAAAAAAAAAAAGCACTCCAGAAGACTCCCACGTCAGGCTACGTGCATTTTCCTTTGTTCACTTCAGGGTTCGAGGGCGGAGCTAAGAATACTGCAGCGTGGCCCACGAGCGGGACAAGCGCGTGTCCCTGGAATTGCTGGGACAGTGGTTTCTCATGGGCGTGAATTCTGACGCGTTTTCCCTTACTTACAAATGAGGTAAACACTCTCCCAACAGTCTGGGAAATGTCAGCAGGTCGCAGCAGCCTTGTTGACATGTTATTTTTGAAAGGCGAATGACTTTTGGTCTCATCGAGAAGGTTAAACAAATAAACCCAGGCCTTCAGGGGTCACCCATCGCACACTGTCAGGCTCTCAGGGCCGGGGTGTTTCCAGACAACGCTCTTCACCGAAAAAGTGAAGAACAACAGTGAAAAGAACACATCCGGATGGAAATCTCCTAAGAGCGCCCACTTGGAAAGAACAGAGGCAGTGGAGATGATGAAATGCAGGACAGTTAACCTGTGTTACATCACCGTTTGCTAACTGGAATCCTTCCTGGTTCCTGGCAGGTGCAGGACCCCCGATGGGGTGCCGGACTGTGCCCCCGTGCTCGGCCTCAGCAGACAGTGCCCGAGGCAGGCAGAGCACACAGGAGAGGTGCTGGGGAACGCACAGGTGCAGAGCAGCGACCTAGGAACGGGTGACTGCAGCAGCAGAGTCTCTGAGGAATATGTCATGCTCCGTGAGCATGGGTGACGCTTAGGTGTTATACACAAGACCAGGCAGGAATGAGGGGGTGAGTGGACAGCGGCCACGGGTGTCCAGGGACCCCTGCAAGGTTGAGTCCATGGAATGGTGGGGGTGGAGGGGCCACACTGGGTTGAGGGGAAGAAGGCGAGAGTGTGGAGGCAATAACAGGAGAGAGGCTCTTCAAGAAACACGCTACCATGGGGAAGCAGGCGTCCTCAGCCGCAGCGCCCTGTGGGCATTGGGCGGTGTCCTGCAGAGAAGGGGTGCTTGCACGTGGGTGGGCAGAGAATGCCGCAGAAGGGGACGGACGGCCGTGCCTGAGAAGCAGGTGGAACCTGAGCTTACGGACAGGTGAGCCTCTGCAGGACAAACTGTTGCGACCTACACTGGGACATCGGGAGGAAGGGATGGGAGATTTGGTGGCAACACACTGAAACAGCTTCTTGTCCCGAGTCTCCCGTTTCTGGGGGGATTTGTGGAGAGTGAGGGAGAAGTGTGAGTGGGGAGGGGCAGGTGGAAGTTTGTAGAGAAGGGAGACCACAGAGGTGAGGACGCGCAGGAGGGTTGCCCAGCAGCACTGAGAGGTTCCTGGAGGGCAGGTGAGGGGTCTCCGCAGCCCTGCTGCCAGTGGGGCAGGGTAGAGGGGAGAGGTGCATGGAGACATACAGGATGACCCCGAGGACCTGGATGGGAAGGGGAAAGAGGAAGGGTGCACAGAGAGGGCGCAGGGACAGGCACACGGAGGGAGAGCCAAGTCAACAAGCGGCAAGACTGGAACCCGAGACTGCACAGGTGAGGACAGGGCTCTCGGGGCAGCTTCAGGGGGACTGTGGGTGGAGAGCGAGAGGGGCACCGAGCAGCAGCTGGCTCTTGTGCACAGAGAAGAGGAAGGCTGGGTTATACCAGAAATTCTGCAGGCAGGGGCGTGGCATCAAGGCCACACGGCGGGACGTGAAACTGGTTCCAGAGACCCGAGCGAGGCCCAACTGTTCCCCAGACAGACACGTGCTGTGACTGACATAGCATTTGGATAAGCCCGCCCTCCGGTGATACGCAAGTTGGACTAGAAGGGAGAACAGGGCTCACCGAGGAGCAGCAGCTGAACTTTGAAGAAAAACTGAACTTCACGTGACATCTCCTTGAAGAGAGTCACTGTCCATTCACATGTAAGGTAGCCGGCCATCCCCACTCTGAAAAACTCATCAGCGAAAGCAATGCCCCTTCTAGACCAGCAGTTCTCAAAGTGTGGTCCCAGCACCCACAGATCAGCAGCTCCTGGGAACTTGGAAATGCACATTCTCGGGCCCAACCCCAGACCGACTGACTCAGGAACTCCAGGGTGGGTCCCAGTGGACTGAGTTTCACAAGCTTTCCAGGTGATTCGAAATGTTGTGAGCCATAGCTCTGGAGGCAGGTGGGTAGGGACAGGACACTGGTTTGGGGGGTGGCTGACCGCAGATGAAAAGCAACTCTCATACTCTGTTCTGTCTTGGGCACATCACACAGCCACTCCCAATCCATTCTTTGGAAAATGAGAAAATAATAAGTACTTCCCTTATATGGCTATTCTGATGCTATCGGTAATGCCTTCAAAGCATCTGGAACAGATCCTGCTCCTATGTTTTTATGACTGAAAATAAACTCAGTAATCTCAAACAGATAACTAAATGAATGGCCCATGAATCAAGTAAATGTATCTTGTCACATAGTAAAAAGCCTCACTAATAGAAAACAATATAAACTAGACAAAGCAAAACATAATGTGGTCCCTGAGACATGTGAACAGACTCTAGCTCTTAAAACATGGGTCGGATTCAAATCTTAATTCCTTCCAAATGGAGCAATCGCCTCTCTGCTTGTTCAGCTCGAGAGAGAGGCAATTAATCACAGCTTTCACACGTCCATCCCCCCAGCTTTGTCTGCTGATCCTGTGCTGAGTGAAGAAGCGTCCTTCTGTCACTCTATGACAGTTTCCAGGCTGGATTCCCTCGATGCCAGAGGCTTTACTGTCCCCCCCACCCCGAAGCTCACTTCTCCAAACAGGCCCCACTTTTCAAAGCCTGTCTGGTACGCAGTGGGGTAACTGCCCTGGGTGAAGGGTTGTCAGTGGGGTTCTCTCACTGACGGTGGGTCCTCCTGAGCACAAATCTCGTGCCTTTTCCTTTGCTGAAAACCCCCACTTGTTTGCATGCTCCAATTTTGCTGGTTTGACTTGTTGCTCATCACGTTAAACAAAGTCTTTGTTCAACATCAACTTGGGAGCCATCTGCCTGCACTTGACTCATCGACTCTAAACGCAGCACTGCCACAACCTGACTTTGGCTTTGCGTCTCCTGTACTACTGCCTTGGGCGAGCGAGCATGTCCGTCTGCTGGGAAAAGCAGCCGCAGCAGTGACCAGCAGCCCTCGCCACCAAGCCTCTGTGCAGGCAGCACCTGCTCTCCAACGGCCCACTTCCTTGCAGGGGTTTTAACATGGATGACTGCACCATGCCACATGCACATATTGGTACCCAAACTAATAGTCATTGGTTAATCAAGACCCCTTATTTACTTACTGGATTTTATCCCTATTCCTATTCCCATCCCGCCCCCGCGGAGGAGCCATCCTGACGTGTTCAGGTGCATCTCCTTGCTTGTATTCTTGCAGAAGCTACATTGTGCTCCCTGCACACAGCTTTAATTCCATGGAAACAGCATTGTATCCTATACCTCGTTCTGTTCCTTACTTTTGTACTCTGCCCTGTGCCTTACGGAGCACCCATGATGTTCCGGGAACATCTAATCCATCTTTTCTGGCTGCTGCGTAGGGCGTGTCTGCTGCACTTGACCGCTCCTGTCTCTCAGACAGCCTCCAACTCCCGCCACCCATGTAGCGCCGCATCAAATGCCCCCGCCGCCCAGTGTGTGGGTTTGAGAATTTCCTTTGGGATTTATGAACAGGAGTGGCATTGCTGGGTCACAGAATATGTGTGTGGACACTTCATTTCCATCAGTCGTTCCAGATTGTTCCCGAGAGCAGCCCCACACACCCACCAGCCGGGGTCCTGGAACCTTCCGACCCTGGGCATCACCGGGTTCACATTCCTCGGATGATGAACCCGTTTGTATCGTTTCTGACGCTTAATGGCCTCGTGGGGTCTTTTTGTGTGTGTGTGAAAACTGTATCCTTTCTCAGTTCCTCTACAAGACTTGGCTGTCTTTTTCTTGTGGCTTTTTAGAAGGTCCCTTTCATATTCTGGACATACCAATTAATCTCCTGTCGGTTCAGACATCCAAAATGGCTTCGCCAACTCTCCCACCCTTCAGCCCCGAACTTGGGACAAGTCACTAATGTCCCTGCGCCTGGCTTTCCTCCTGAGAGAGCAGCTTGTGCTTCATGGGGTGTGTGGATTAAACGAGTTGACTATGTACTATGCTTTCATGTGTCTGGGAATTGAAGAAGAAAATAAGCTTCTGAGCAGGAAGTGTGTGTTAGTAACCATAAGTTTATTCATGGCTTACTGCAGGAGGGCTTTTTGTCCCTGTTGGGAAGTAAGGTGTTATCTTCATGGATTACATTTTAATGTCTATTGAACATCGAGAGAACTGGATGTCTTACCACAGAGAGCCGTGTGGCCCAGATGTGCCTCAACCCCAACCTGAACCTCGATATTCACGATCACTGCCTCTCCCCCACCGCCACGTGTTTATTTCACAGGGCGCAGGGGTGGGGAGGGCGTCTTTCTGTCTTTTCTCTGAGGCCAGATTCTCAGGCCAGGACAAGCAAACTGGGATACGATGTGGCCTTTGCAAACTGCCCCAAAACATAGGGAACATTTGTGTCACTAACAATGAGAATACAGGCATGAACCACGCTGGTGTCTTTCTAAGCACGGCCCCTTCAGGGGCCTTTCGCTGTCCAGATTTATTGAAAAACTTTTGGTGCTTTCAGGAAAAACAAAAGTGATGGAGAGAGCCTCATGTTAGAATGACAATTTAGTTCTCTTCAAAACCCTCGACTCCGACAGGGGCCGGGGGGCGGGTGGGGGCAGAGCTGGGTGCATGCTCTGAGCAACCATGGCCAGTCACCTCGCCCAGATCCACATGAGCCCTGGTGAGGTGGCAGCTGGCAGACAGGTGCCCGGCTGCCATCCCAGCGGGCCAGAGAAGCGCCCTCTGCGCTGGGGCCCGAGGGCCGCAGTGTACGCCTGGGGCTGCGCCTCCCGCTCCTGAGGGTCACAGAGCACAGACGGCAGTTCCAACAATACCCTTTTCTCACTAAAGCTCAAACCACCCCAGAACGCAGGAGTAAGAAAGTGAAAGTCCACCTACCCAGACCAAGCCATTGGATCCGGCCAACAAATAGGCACCGACTGTCTACAAGGTAAGAAGCTCTGGGTGTCTTATGTCCTTGGAGGAGAAGTCAGAGGGGTCCGAGTCACCGCTCTTGCCCTGAAGCAGCTTGGGACATGAGGAGGAAGGTGGAGGAAATGCAGATGCAGACCCTTTGGGTCGCGGAGTCTGCGCCGCGGGAAGAGCTTGAGCTTTGGAGAAAGCCCGCCCATCAAGCCCTGACTCTTGTCGGCTTTCTTCTGGGCGGTTTTGTACGAGCTGCACCGCCGCTGCTTCTCAGCCTCAGACGTTTCCCACGTGAGACGGACAGTCGCGTCTACACATCACAGGGCTGTGCAAGGACTAAAGGAGGTGTCAGCTAACACACAAGCCTGGAGTGGGCACTCGGGAAAGGCGAACTGCTGCGGCGAAGATGGAGAGCCACAGAATCCCAGGTGTCAGCTGCGGCCAGGCTGTGGAGGGCCTCGGTCGCCAGCCAGGCTCCTTACTTGACCCCGCAGGCAACTGGAAGGCTTCTCGCAGGAAGGGACAAGCAGAGTGATACTTGAGGAAGATTAAGAGGTGGCATCTACTTTGCAAGGCCTTGTGGCTGCCCCGGGGGGAGCAATGGGGGACACGTCACGGATCTGAGTAGCACACAGTCCTGTCCTCTGAGACCGTCTAACCTGCGAGGACAGCGGGAGCGCCTGTATCTCCAGCAGCACCTCCCACGCCCAACAACCACCACTGTACCCGGCAAAGCTGACACTGTTCTCTCTTTTATGTAAAATGCGAGTAGGAGCATCTTTCCATGAGGCCAGGTCCCTGCCCACGCCCACCACCCAGGGCGGTGTTGCCCACCCTGAGATCACCCTGGTTTAGGGAGGTCCAGGCCCCAGCCCAGCATCTTCTGCTCTGTCCACAGTCGGCACCCGGTGGGGGTCTGAGCCAGTCTGGCTCCAGCAACCCCAGACCAGAGCAGGAAGGAGGGAACTGCGTGTGCTGGGTGTGGTCTCAGGCCACCTGGATGGGGGCGGTGTTAATTCTAGGCCTGAGAAATGGGGGTTTGGGGATGTGCTGCCAAAGCTTGCAGCTCTGACCTCCTCTCCCTGGTCCCTCCTTAGTTTTAGCACTCGCCCCAGCCGTCCCAGCCATCCCAGATCCAGAAGCGGTCCGCTGCCTCGTGCCTGAGGGCTGGAATTTTGATGCCCCGCCCCACAAATGGCTCCTTGGGCCCAGGGGTTCACCATGTGACCCTAATTCCCAGACCCCAGCTGCCTGTCTGAGTGGATTTCCTCAACAGCTGTAATCAACACTGCAGTCACTTAGTCCCTAGGACGGCCAGACAGCTGGAGCAGCACTCTGCCTGAATCACGCTCGCAAGCCTGGCCCACTTCACCAGGCCAGCCTCGGGAACCCCTCGGCCTCCCTGGTTTGTTCTCATTCACCAAACCTACAGTAAGACTGTGTGCTGGACCACTTATTCACCTTATGGATAGGCCACCCCAAACCAGTTTGGATCTAAAATTTGATTATTTCTTCACAGAATTTCGCAACCACAAACAGCCATTATCTAATTATCTACAGGGCAGAAAAGTACAAAGGCAGTGTCCTTTGGTTTTGTAATGTACAGTAATTTGGGTTTATTTGGTTTAGTTTAAAATCACAATTCTCGCACCTGTGCCCTAGACATACACGCATCCCAGACAGGGCAGATTAAGGGTGCTGGGGGCAGACAGGGGGCCTCAGATCCATGTGCTGAGACACAGATCAAGAAGCTCTGCAGGGAAGGCTCTAGGAACAGTTTCCTTTGCACTACAGAAACTCTGAGATTTATTTCTTGATTTGTTTTAAAAGCTGATGCCGAATTAATTTTAATTAATTTCCAATTAATTTTCTCACTTGGCCTGGATATTTAATATTTTCAGTTATTCAGATGATTTCCCTACGCTTGTTTGACCTGACACACTGATTTGATAATAATAAAGCAAAATTTCTTTCTCATAGATGTCTGCAAAACACTGCTTTAAAAAAATCATCCATATTAAACGTACACGCTGTTTTCTCCATGATCCCTTAATCCCCCTCAATGTGCTACAATCTAGAACTGGAGAGCCTGGCGCCTCTCCCTTCCGTCCGTGTCTCAGAGGCATCGGCTTACGTCCCTGCCTGAGGGGCTGGGGACACACGGGCTTTCATCTTGTGCTGTGGCCATGCCGCGCTCCCAGTTGGCAGACGCCCTGTGAAATCAGAGCCACCCTGTGCGTACGTACGCCGGGCATCAGCAGCCACTGAGGAGGCATCGGAGACGAGAGACCCTGTCCAGCAGGGAGACAGCCAAGAGCATGCACAGAGGAGCTGCATGCCTGGGGAGACTGCAGCATGCCCCTGCTTTATGTCTGCCCTGGCCAGGTAACAGGTGTTCTGTCCTCTCTCAGGTGCATGCAATAGCCTCAGCCTCCTTAGCACACAACTTGTGGGCTCAGACTCCAGAGACCTGACAACATAACAGCAAAAACGGTCAAAGCCTTTGAACTTCATTAACATGGAACCAGCTCACGGCCCCCTTCTCCTACGCATCAGGACTAATGTCCAGCATGTCCAGACAAGGCCCTGGCCCTGTCCAACTCCTATACAGGCTCTACTTGGGTGTCTCATGCTGGACACCACGGCACTGATAGCATTTCACAGAGGGCCAGCATTTCACCCAACCTGCCTCCATGCCATGCAAACAGACTTTCATTCCATACACAGTGAAACTGTGTGCATGCCAGCTCTGATAAACTAATTCACGCCTTCTAGGTGAACCTCCTCTTCTGCACTGGGAAGCCAAGAAATATGAAAGAGTGTACGTCAGCATAGCGGACACCAGCCAAGAGAGACTCTCCAGCCACGTGAGTGAGGAGAGCGAGGCCAGAGGTGGTTTCTATGTGTGGCTGGTCAATGCCATGGCCCCTCCTCAGACTCTCCAGAGGCCCCAGGGTCTCGAGTGACATTAGAGAAGGCAGCACAAGGCCTGCCCCAGAGTGCCAGTGACCTCCACACTCCCGCTCCTCTCCCTCCTGTTGACGTCATTCACAGCACAGCATGCCCACCAGAAAGAAAGGGGTCCTGGGGAGGAGTCCATCTTGATTTCTGGAAACTGTCACCTCTAGCTTTTAAGTTAGGGACCTGAAAACAAACTCTGCTGCAGACATGACAGACGTAGGGGACCTTGGGAGTCAACTGACAAGTAACTGCTTGACTCAATAAGGAAACAGTGGTTGTGGATGTTGCCCGTGGTCCCTGACCACTCACAGTGACAGGGCTCCTGGGACCCTTTCCACCACATCTGCGTCTTTAATTAATCAGCAACTAGGACCCAAGCTTTTAGAAAAAAATTCAACAGTAATCACCATGCTCATTCTCTGACTTCCATTTTTAATTTCCTGAACACAGTTTTTAAAGTTCCACTGCAAGATTTTTTTCTTTTAATTGGGGAGCTCTGGCAAGACGGGGGCACAGGTAAATGTGGCACTCGAACCATCCCACAACCACACTGGAATTACAACTAAACTACAGAACAACCATCGTTCAGAAATGCCTGGAATCTAGCAGAACAGAAGGCCTATAACTGAGGATACAGAGAAAAAGCCACACCGAGACTGGTAGAAGAAACAGAGATGCAGAATGGGGTGGTCCCACACCCACATGTAGTGGATGAAAATTGGGAGCGATATGTCAGCTGTGGAGGTCCCCCTTGAGGAGCAAAGGGTCCCAGCCCCACATCAGAACCCCCAGCCCAGGGTTCCAGTGCCAGGAAGAGAAGTCCCCATAACTTCTGGCTGTGAAAACCAGCAGGGAGTGTGGCTGAGCGAGGAGAGGGCTTCTGGAGTCCCAGGCATTCCTCTTATAGGGCCCATACTTGGACTTACTTGGACTCCCTCTGAGCTCCAGCGTTGTGGCAGCAGCTTGAAAAGCACCAGGGACATACAGAGAGGAACTGAAGTGTCTGACATCAGGGTGAGAGCTGTGGCGGTGGGGGGTGCAGCTTCTTCCCAGGTAGAAGTGCTGGCAGAGGTTGCTGTTCCTTTTCCGGGCCCTTTCCTCACACAGCCGGGAGGCAGGGACCATATCTGAGTCTCCATCAATCCAGTTCACACTGTTCACCCACCCTGGTGATTCCCTGAGATCTTACCCTACCCAACTTGTGGGTCCACCCAAGCTGTTTCCACTGGCTTTTCCCAAACAGCCCGTCTTGGCTCATCCTTCAGACTTTCTTACCATCTCTCAAACAAGCAGCATCTGGCCTCGGCATGCCCCATACCTCTTACTAAGAAGCCCCAGGCTCACCACTAGCTGCAGCTGGCCTTGGTTCACAGCTTGGCCCCTCCTGGGCATCTCTAAGCCCAGCACAAATAGCAGCCGTCTGCTTTGTAGTTCATTCTGGGCAGCCCCAGACCTGGTATACTCAGTGGACAGCTTTGGACCACCACCTTAAGCACCACCGAACCACCTCTACATGCAACATTCTCAGGGGCGAACTCAGAGAGCGCCTGAGCCCGGCTGAAGTGAGTCCTGCTCTGTGGACTCAGCCCCTGCACAGCTGCTCCTCCATGATGATTGCAGCCAGTCCTTGCAGCCAGTTGGCCTGGGGGTCAATCCCTCCCATTAAGTTGCCAACAGCAACCAAGGCTCAGCTGCAACAGGAGGGTGCACACAGCCCACACAGTGGGCTCGCCTGCAGTGCCCAGCCTGGGTGATCAGGCAGGCTGTGCCACTGGGCCCTACAGGGCACCTACTACATGAGGCCACTCTCCCAAGCCAGGGAGATGTAGCTGCTCTACCTAATACATAAAAAGAAACACAGGGAGGAAGGAAAAATGAGGAAACAAAAAAACATGTCCCCAATGAAGGAACAGAACAAAACTCCAGCAAAAAAGTAAACAAAATGGAGACAAGTGATCATCTAGTTCAAACCATGAGTTATAACATACTCAATGAACTTAGGGGAGGAGTAGATGAACTTAGTGAGAACTTCAACAAATAGATAGGGAACATAAAAACAGAGATAGAAAACATAAAAAATAACCAGTCAGAAACGAAGAACATATTAAGTGAAATGAAGAATACATCACAGAGAATCGACAGGGGAGAAGATGAAGCAGAGGATCAAATCAGCAGTTTGTTAGATGAGGAAGCAAAAATCACCCAATCATAACAGCAAAAAGATAACAGAATCAAAAAAACAAAATGAGGACAGTGTAAGGAGCCACTGGGACAACTTCAAGAATACCAGCATTCACATCGTGGGGTGCCAGAAGGAGAAGAGAGAAGGAATTGAAAACCTGTGTAAAAAAATAATGACAGAAAACTTTCCTAACCTGGTGAAGGAAAGAGACATACAAGTCCAGGAAGAGCAGAGAGTCCCAAACAAGATGAATCTAGAGGCCCACACCAAAACACGTTATAATTAAAATGCCAAAGGTTAAAGACAAAGAGAGAATCTTAAAAGCAGCAGGAGAAAAGCAGATAACTACAAGGGAGCTCCCATAACATTGTCAGCTGATTTCTCAGCAGAAAGCTTGCAGACCAGAAGGGATTGGCACAAAATATTCAAGGTGATGAAACACAGGGACCTACAACCAAGATTACTCTATTCAGCAAAGCTAGCATTTAGATAAAGAGCTTCTCAGACGAGAAAAAGCTAAAGAAATTCATCATCACCAAACCAGTATTACAAGAACTGTTAAAGAATATTCTTTAAGAAAAAGAAGAAAATAATAATAAAAATGTGAATAATAAAATGGCAATAAATGCATGTCTATCAACAATTACTTTAAATGCAAATGGACTGAATGGCCCAATCAAAAGACACAGTGAGGCTGAATGGACAAGAAAAAGGACCCGTACACATGCCATCCGTGAGAGACTCACTTCAGATCAAAAGACACACAGAGACTGAAGGTAAAGGGATGGAAAAGATACTTCATGAAAATGGAAACAAACAAAAAGCTGGGGTAGCAAAACTTTAGTCCAAAGGCTGTATAACAAAAGATGAAGAAGGACCCAGCAATTCCATTTCTGGGTATTTATTCCAAGACACCCAACACACTAAATTAAAAAGACATGTATCCATATGTTCACAGCATCATTATTTCCAATTGCCAAGATATGGAAGCAACTGAAGGATCCATCACCTGACGAATAAACAAAGAAGGGGTCCATATAGACAATGGACCAGGACTCAGCCGTGAAACAATGAAACCTTGCCATTTGCCTCCACATGGATAGACCTTGAGGGTGTTGTGCTGAGTGAAATGAGTCAGACAGAGTTAGACAAATGCCACATGATTTCACTTATGTGTGGAACCTAAAAGACAGACATAAACTCATGGACACAGAATCTATTTCGACACTTGCCAGACTGGAGGGGGGTTGGGGAGTGAGCAAGAAAGGTGAAGGCATCAACAAGCACAAATCGGTAGGTACAAATAGTCACGGGGATGTAAAGTACAGCATAGGGAATATAGCCAATAACACTGTAATAATTGTATGGTGTCAGATAGGTATTAGATTTATTGAGATGATCACTTAGTTATATAATGTCTAATCACTGGGTTGTACATCTGAAACTAACATAATATTGTATGCCAACAGTAGCTGAAAAATAAACATTTATTTAAAGTTTAAAAAAATGTTTTAAATCACATTCATCAGCTCACCTTCTTATGAGCCCCTACACCACTCCCCTCCCCATTTTCTGTGTGGTTACTCAAGTACGAGCCCCAGGGCCGTCTTGTCGTATTGCGAGCACAGAACAGAGAGGTTAGAGCACAGCCCCGTCCCACCCAGATAAATGGCCTTAACCCTCATTGGCCATCTCACCAGTCACTCATCCTTCCAAAAAGCTACACCAAGATCCTTAAGGGACTTTGCTTTTTCCCCTGACAGAGCAGAAATAAACTATCCTTTCTTGGTAATAGTTTTAAAATAAAAAACATTGGCCAGTACCATTTTGTTTGGAAGGTGGGCAATGCATGCTACCCCTGTACAGCATGCAGGGCATTACCCCAGACCCCTGGACAGTGGTGAACCCGGCCCCTGGCTGACCCCCACCCCGTGCCCATGCCCAGCTGCTCCTGGGGCGCCCCTCGGGTGACAACATAGATGGGCCGAAAAGTGCCAAGACAGCTGGGAATGGCCGTTTCTGCACAACAAACGTCAGCACATAAAAATGCTGTCCCTAGAGTGCCAGCAGGGCTGCTGCTTCCTGCTCTGCTCTGGTTCCAGGTGACATCCCCCAGCTTAGCACTGTGAGGACAACAGAACCCAGGTGCAGACAGGTCACAGAGTCCCTGGTCAGGAGGAGGGCCAGCCGGGGTGGGCAGGCCTTGAAGAAGCAGCACTGTGCAGTGGAATCAGGAAAACTGCGAACATCGGGGAAGAAAACGAGATCCTCGTGCTGAAAACTACAAGCCACTGTTCAGTGACACCAAGTCATGCCAGAGAAAATGTGGCAGCATATCATGGTCAAATTAAATCATCTCCATCACGGCCACTAGAGCAAAACTCTTAAATGTCTGTTTTGTCTAAATAAACGTATAGAATTAATGCTCAAAACAAGCAGCAGCATCAGGAACAGCAGCATGTTTGGGAAGAAGAGCTTTGGTGTTTTAATCTATGAAGGTCAATCTCAGGGTTGGCCTCACCAAAATTATAAAATGGGTCAAATTTGTCACTCAGTCCCTTTCTTGTTTACTCATCAATTTAATCACAAAATTTATGAAATGCTACCTAATGTGATCACAAGCGTTTATTAAATGCTGTGTAATTTTATCACATGTACTCCCTGAACACAGTCTCTGCCCTTGAGAAGCCTACGGTCTGACCACAGACAGAGGGAGAACACCAGACACTCCAGGGTGGTGGCAGGTGGCTATGAAAGGCCTTTCTGGGACAGGTAACTCTTAGCTGCATCTTTAGGCGAAAAGTGGACCATCCTTGTGAAGAAAGGGGAAAGGTGCTTTCAGACAAAGAAACAGCACATGGGAGAGCCAGGGAGACCGCTGGGGTGCCCCCAAGGGGCTAGAGCCCACCAAGGGCACCTGCAGAGGCTGGGGGCCTGCAGGCCTGTACACACCTGTGGGCAGGGTCATGGTAGCTTTGTGTGCAGACCCAAGAGGGGGCTGTCTTGCAGGAACCAACTTCCTATCATTTTATTAGGTGCCTGCAGTCTCCAGGAACTACACCTAAAATGTTGTATTAGTCAGCAATGGCTCAAAGCAAGAGTTGTAACAAACACCCCCAAAATCTCAGTGGCTTGGCACAAACAGGTTTATTTCTCATTAACTTCACATTCCTATGAGATGAGTGGAAGGAGAGGAAGATGGCGGCTCTTCCCCCTGCAGTCTTGCAGGGACAGATTTCATTCCATCTAAGGGCCCCACCATCTCTTAGGGCTTTGGGGTTCTCTG
The DNA here is from genome assembly GCA_007922815.1 of Macrotus californicus. Classification (NCBI taxonomy): domain Eukaryota; kingdom Metazoa; phylum Chordata; class Mammalia; order Chiroptera; family Phyllostomidae; genus Macrotus; species Macrotus californicus. Next base: position 22,713 of record VMDR010000151.1, read on the forward strand.
CCAGCAGGGGAGGGAAGAAAAAAAAGGGGAATTGTAAGGACAAACGTTCTTCTGGCAATGTCACATGTCACTTTCTCACCCTCCTGACCAGAACTCTGTCTGTCACATGGCCCTACTAGCTGCAAGGGAGGATGGGAAGTATAACCTAGCTGTGTGTCCAGGAGGAAAAGTACAGGGTATTCTCTGCCTTAAAGCCCAATTAATGTCCAGGAGATTTTTTTAAAACATATTTAAGGCAAATGTGTTGGTGATTTTCATGTTAGATGAGAGGTCAGCAAACTACAGGTCCAGAGTCCAGTCTGGCCCGCTGGCTCCCTCTGTCCCTCCCCACCTCCCCTAGCTCAAGACTCTTTACATATTAATAGGCACTCATTTTTTTGAGGGTCACTCACAGCCAAGCACAAAGCATTTTGCCTGCATGTGTCAGACCGGTCGCTAAGGTAGGAGTTATTATACCCATTCTAGAGCTAAGGAAACAGGTTCAGGCAGATTCTGTGGCTTGCCCTTGAGGTGGAAATACAGAGGAACAGGGATATAGGCCCAGATCTATATGACCCCACAGGACATGTATGCACTTTCCACCGTCCTAAACTGCCTTGTGCCAAGAGTCTTTACATCAAAGAGTAGAGACACATCTGTTGTGTGTCCCACTGGGCTGTGTCCCGCCTTTGTCCAAAGCTCCAGTGGCAGGTGTGCTAAGATGTCCAGGGAGAGTGGCTGCACTGTGGATGCCCCACCCTAACCGGTGACGGGGCTCCACTCTCAGCTGACAGCAGCCCTAAGCCTTCTGTCAGCAACCCAGCATTCGTCAAGTAAGCTCGGGGACTCCTGCCCCGAGCGAAAGGGGCAATGCTTCTGCCCAAGGTCTGCAGAGCGTGCTGCGGGGACTGGCACTTTATTCATCCACAAAAAGGCTGTTTCAACCCTGGGACTCCCATCAGGCTCCTCATAAAGAAACACCCAGCGTGTCTCCACGTGTGGTCCACGGACCGCCTGCGTGGGCCTCACATTCTTGTGAAAAATAAAGGCCTCAAATCCTGCCCTGATCTTCCAATTCCAGATTGGGTGGGTCACAGGAATGTGCGGCACCCACTGTTGCCATGGGTAGTTAATAAATCGCTAAGGATAAAATGTTGATGAAGACGAGGAGAACTGGACATCCCTCTCTTCCTGTGTTCCTCTTGAATGCCTCCTTGTCCTCACAGGCTGAGGTCAAGGTCAGTTAAAGGAAAGTCGGAGCAGCCATAATAATACCAGACAAAACAGACATTAAGGATAACATATATCATGGATTTAAATAGGGTCCCTACGCTACAATAAAAGGTCCAATTCACTGCACAGACTTAAAAGTTCTAAATGTGTCCATGCATGCATCCAATAAAATCACCTCACACATGTAACTTCTAAAATCTTCTGAAAATATAGGGAGAAACTGACAAGCCCACCAACACAATGGCAAACTTCGACACGCTAATTATTCCCGACAGACCGACCAGATAGCAAGTTGATGAAAATCTAGAATATTCTAACATCACCGACAAACTTCAAATATTGGACCTCTATAAAGCCCCATACCAAATAAAGATGGCCCATCCATCTGAAACATGCATAAAATGTTTATAAAAATTGACTGCTCGGAAGGCCAAAAGCAGGATGTAACAGCGTTCGGAGTGGCGGTGTCTCTCAGACCACATTTTCTGACCGCACCCAAGTTAAATCAGAAAGATAAAAACATCAACACGCGTTCGAAAATCTAAAACAAGCCCCTAAATAAAGCCTGGGTCAAAGAAGTCAGAGTAACAGAAATTAACAATCCAAGGATGGACTAATGATTAAAATCTGCATTGCAAAACTGGCTGGTTGCAGTAAAAGAAAAGAAAAAAGAAAGAAAGAAACCACACAGAAGCAAATCTATAGCTTTAAATACCGAGAAGAGAAAAGCAGAAAGGCTGGAAATCATTGAGCCGAGTACCCGACTGAACTTGGAGAAAGCAGCCAGAAGTCAATCCAAAAACTAGAACAAAGGGGAGAGATTAATGAGGTCGAAAGTGAGTAATGTCACAGTTGGTTCTTTGAAGTAATGATAAAACAGATGTTCTCCTGGTGAGGTTGATTCAGGGAAAAAACAGAAGGCACAAATAACAGTAGAAAATAAAATAAAATTAAATTAAAAAAAAAAACAAAAGTTAAGATCTTTGCAAAGTGCCCAGAGCCAATCAGAGATTCAGTCCAGAGTCAGACTTGCCCAGCTCCTTTCTCCGCGACCCACGCAGCACCCTCCACGCTCAGCCAACAGTGAGGACAGGAGGCTGGTGGCACGGACGTCCGTGTGCTGGCCCACCCCGCGGGCCTGCCTTTCGTAGTGGGTCGGATGTGGGAGAAGCAAACCAGAGACCGGGAAGCACGCAGCCGGCCCCACACCTGGAAGCCGTCTCCGCTCTCTTCAATGGGGCCGCTTCTCCCTCAGATGGATTTCCCTTTCACGGTGGGAGAAAAATGGGCAGCGGAGCAACAAGAACGAGTCGGCCTGTTCCTACAGGGGCTCTGGCTCCTAGTGAGAAACCAGAGGGAAGCGCCCCCCACCCACCCCGGTCCGTGGCATACCAGCAAGCATTTAAAACCCTACCATTAGTTTCAAAGGCTCAGTCCCCGGGCAGTGACGTGAAACCCTCGGGCTGCGGGGCTCGGACTCGGCTGCTGCATCCTGCGCTGCCGGACAAGGACGAGATGCAGGCGGCGGCGAGTCTGCACTGGGCCCTTAAACGTACTTGGAAAATTACGGCCCTGCCTTGAGCCGCAGAAACAAGTCGGGGAGCCGGCCTGAACCGGCTGCGCACTTGGCATTGACTTCTGCCTTCACTCCTCCGCGCTGTTTTCGCTTTGCGAGATGAAAAGAGGGTGGATGAGGTTTAAAGTGCCCATTTTGCAACGTTCCCATCAAGAGGAGAGAGAGCCCTTTCCAGGAAATGAAGGCGCAGCCTCCCATCTGCTGGTCTGGGAGAATGCCTGCCTGACACCATGAAATCAAACAAAACGGCACGGCGGCCAGAGGAGCGTGAGAGTAACAAAGTAAGGACGAGAGAAAAGTTCAGGGAGACCCTGCGGACTCTGCACCGGGAGGGTCTGGGTTTCAGTGCCTGAACTTGGTCCAAGCACTTAGGCCGCTGCCTGCAGGAGACCCCTGTGTCTGAGCCAAACCGGCTGCAGATGGGTCTGGGTCTCCAGCAGGTCCCACCCCATCTCCTGCCTCAGCGCCTCTTCTGAAATCCAGGACAACACTGTCTCCGCCAGAACCTCTGACGGTGAAATGTAATAGCCACACGGAGACATTCTGAACTCTGGTCCCTTCCCACTTCATAAACCGTCCCTCCTCCGTGATTACTATGTTCAGTGTCAAGTCTCCAGGAGCACACTGGGTCGTGGTGTTAGCCAAAGATGGAACTGAGGTTCCCTCCATCACTCAGACAGAACTGGAAGACCACAGTCTGAACCAGAGACAGCCACATGTGTGCCGCACAGAGCTCCCGGGAGCATGAGCAGCTCGGGATGCTGAACTTCCTGAGGAGAGGGCAGCTTCCTCTTAATCAAAACATTAAAAACAAACAAACCAGAAGAAGCAAACAACTTGGGATTTAAAAAAAAGTCTCTCTCCTACACGTCAGAAACCTGTCGGTGGCCTTCAGGAGTGCTTTCTGACGCTGATTTACTTTGCCGTGAAGATCTTTATCATCTCTCCGAGCAGGCTGAGCAGCCACCCCATGATGACACCGATGACATTTGTAGCACTGTGAAGGGCTTGCTCCCACCCACGCCTCCATGTGGGAGAGCTAAGCCCAGGCAGGCTGATTCCCACATGCCATCCAGCTCTCTGAAGACAGTGCCCGGACCCCAGGTCCCTGACCTTTCACCTTCCACATCCCCTTTTAAGAACTTTAAAAGCCCCACCCAGCCCTCCTTGAAACGACCCCAGAACACTGACTGTTCCTGAAGTATCTGTCTCGGCACTCACAGGTTTTGTGTTTCCCTCCTCCGAGGTTCAGAAATCATGTCTGTTCACGGAAACACCCCTTGAGGGTGTGTGCATGTTGCTTTTAAGCTTCATTTTACTTTGTTTGAAGTTTAAACGTCTCTAAAAGCCACGTGTCTACTCTCCAAGCGAGATGCTCTGGTGTGCCCAGGACATAAAGGTGCAGAGCCATGCTGAATGGCACAGATGTAACTACCTAATAGTGCAATTGGGAGGAAGTGCCAGCAACAGGGCAGGCTCCTACCCAAGTCCACACTCTATTTGTTTTGTCCGTGTCCACTATGGAAATTGTAGCAACAAGACCACCGCAGTTTGTAAAGCAGTGTCCGGCATTACTGGCAGAGTGAGTAGAAACCGAAGCACCCCAAACCCACAGACAGGCTGCACTGCCGGGCGGGCTGCCACGGGGTTTACCCTCAGAGCCCTGTGCCCATACATAGTGCGTGAACACACCCACACAGAGCAGTATGGGACAGGCGCGACCTCAGACATCCACAGTCCCAACCCCAGAGAGAGGAAGTCACCAGACCAGAGGACACCATTACCAGAGGCAGGACAGGCCCTGCTGAATCCTGTTTCCCCATTATTCAAGTAGGAGCTTTAAAATACGTTAATGTCAACATATAAAGGTAAAACGTTTTCTTTCCTGATCTGCCTGTGCACACGCAATCATTTTTTACATTGATCCGTGACTACAGACAAAGTTCAGTGAAACTGCTCAGCTCTCCACGCAGGCTCCGTGGAGGCTGGCCCGTGGTCTGCAACTCAGCAAGACCAACATGCAAACTGGCCCCCAGGCTGGGGCCGAAACAGTCCTGAGGTGGAGAGTGAGGGGCCACCGACCCCCCAATGCACTGCCTGCCCAAACATACCCAAGAAAATGTGGGGTCTGCCCCCACCGGGGGCCCCAGCAGCCAACACTGATAAATGGGGAGGGGGCCACTTTATAAAAAGGCGGCAGCCTCTCCTGTTGCGTTCCAGTGACTTATTAGCAGGAACAAAATTAAAACTTTATTTAAAACGCCAGCTTTCCCAACTTCTCTCAATTGTTGCTCTTTGCCCCAAAGCAGTTTTCCCGAAATCATTTCCTTGGATAGCCTCGACCTTTGTCCCCTTGCATTTCAGATAATCATTCTGGCAACTGGAGAAAGCTGTGCTGCCTTCAAACGTTGGTTTCTCCTTTCCTTTGCTCCCTGTAGACCACCAGACATGGGGGACCTGCTCAATGTCGCTGGCTGGCAGGCCCACCAGCTCAGGGGACTGCGGGTCTTACCGCCAGCAGACCCCCAATTTCCAATTAGTGCGCAAACACGTCTCAGAGATAATGGACACAGGACCGGATGCTTCGATTCCAGGGGAGGTGTGCGCGAAGCATCTTAGGACTCCTCTGAGTTTCGTTCACGCCCGAATCCCCAGCTTCTCTCCGTTAACTCACGAGCGGAGGGAGATCAAACCGAAGGCATTTCCCAGGCATTTATGACACAGCCCTTGCAAGAGTGGAATGACCCAGGTCGGTCCCCACAGGTGACCAACAGGTCCCAGCCCGCACGGACCTTCCCTAGTGGCCAGCTGTCACAGTGGCCGTGTCTGCGGGGGTGCGGAGCAGAGCCCCGTCCTCTCCCCACCCGCGCTCACGGCGGAGCGTGGGCCGGAGCACGGTGTCCCCGCGGGCCGGGCGCCCTTACCTCGCTGACCACGGTGGAGTGGGCCTGGGCGTAGCGCCAGCCGCCCCTGCACGGCACGAGCGGCGCCGAGCGGTTGGGGAAGGCGGCGAGCGGGTCCGCGCAGCTGAGCGCGGCGGCGGTGGCATTGGCCGCCTCCAGGAGGAAGCGCTGGCAGTGCCCGTGGCCCCGGAGCTCGGGCGCCGTGCGGTTCCACTCCTCCTCCGGGCTCCAGCCGCAGCGCTCGGCCAGCGCGGCGGCGCTCGGCCCGCGGCACCAGTAGTGGTCGGGCCGGCTGCCCAGGAAGACCACCGCGACGAAGAGGAAGGCGAAGGTGACGCCCGTCAGGCACAGCAGCAGGAACACGCGCCGCTGGAAGCGCCCGAACTCGCCGGCCCTCTGCAGCGCCTCGTCGAAGGAGGGCATGGTGCGCGCCCGCCCGCCGCCCAGGCTGGAGTGGCCCAGGGCCCCGCCGGCCGCCGGCTTTACCCCGCCGCCTCCCCCGCGCTCCCGCCTCACGCCCCTGGGCGCCGCGCCAGCAGCCGCGATCCCTCAGGTCCCCGAGGCCCTCGCGCCCGCACCTCTCGCCGCCCGCCCGGAGGTGCCTGCTGCAGCGCCGGCCGTGCTCCCCGGGGGTGCCGCTGCGGGGTCCCGGCGCGGGTGGGGGGCACAGGGGCCCGGGAGGCGCGGCCTGGCTGAGCGCCACCGTGCGCGGGGGACCCGGCCCGGGACTGCGAGTGACGGGCACAGCCTCCGGCCTGGCGCGGAGCTCCATTCGGTCCCTGCCGTCAGCCTGCTCTGCAGTCGCACTGGGTTCGGCGCCCAAAGAGGAAAGTTTCAGGGTCACCCAACTGCTCCCGGGCTCCTCGGACTCGGCCTGTCCGCTGTCCCAGGTGCATACCAGGGAACTAACGACGCACGCCTCGGGCCAGCGCCTGTGTCCCGGAGACACCCCTCCAGCCCGCTCCCCTCCGGGCACAGAGGCCGCTCCGCGCACCCCTGGGCCCGGCAGCCGTTCCTAGAACAGGGAACCCATTGCCACAGCTCGACCCCGCGGGATTCGATTTTGGCGACATCTCAGAGATTGTCCAACTTTTTCAAAAGGGCAACTGGGTAACCCGTAGAGGTTAAGCGTCTTGTTCAGAGGCCTGAAGTTCAAAGTGTGACAGACAGATTTCCTTAGCCAGGGACTTCCGACCTACTCTTGGCCTGAAATTGCCTGGAAATGGTGTTGTATCTTGGCCTAAATAGTTATTTTTAACTTCTCTGTTGGCTCCCAAGGAGCCTGAGATCTGCTGCCTTCCCCATGCTGGTGACCAACACCTCTAGGCTGCAGGGTTCTCAGAGTAGTGACAGCCTTGTGCCCACTTGGGAGGAGCCTCCTACCTGTGGAGATGTCTTCTGAGAATTTCTCCAGCCCTTCTCCCCAGCCCCCGGCCCTATCTTCAAAAAAGCCCATGGTGAGCTCACTTTTCTCCAAGGCTGAGAGGCCAGTAGAGCCCAGACTTAGCGTTCCTCCCTGCAGAGCGAGGACCCGGGCTGCCTAGGTTTGTCCCCTCACCAGCTCGAGGGCTTGGAGAGCTTAGTCAGCTCCCGGTCCTGGTCTGTCAAACACAGCTCATGCCCTCCTGGGGTCACTGTGAGGACTGAGTGAATTGACAGACACAAAGAGCCAGAGAAATGCCTGGCGCATGTGTGCCCGTCACGTGTTAGCTATTGTTACTGTTCTTACTTGTGGCTGTTGGTTGGTACTGTTCACTCTGCAGGGGCGTCCACAGGATCGCAGACATCCTAGGATGAGACCCCTGCAGTGTGCCGGCACACAGGAGGGCCTTGCAGAATGGCAGTTCGGTCATTCTCTCTCTCCTCCGTCTGAGCTCCCGAAGCACCTCTGTCACCTGGGCACCAGTGACTTCTCTTTCTACATGTCTCGTGCTCCAGGGTCTAGCCCACATTTCTAATGGCTGCCTGGGTCTCAGACCCCGACTGTCCTCCTCACACCCAGTGCCTCCTCCTGGCCCCCCTTTGGTGTCGCCATGGCCTGGCCCCACCCCGAGTCTCAGCATCATCTCAGCATCATCTCAGCCCCCTCGCTCCTCGGGCCTCCCTTGCTCTTCAGCCCCACTGACTGCAACATACACTGGCAGCCCCACCTCGCTCCCTGCCCTGCCATATCTGATCTGTCTCCGAAGTGCTCAGCACCATCTAACAGAAGCTTATTTTTATTTCTTTGCTTCCAATCTATTTTTACGTATTTATGTATCTTATCTACCTCCTTCCAGTAGGATGCAAGTTTCTTGAGGGCAGAGAGCTCGGTCTGCTTTGTTCGTTTCGATATCGCCACCACCCAACACAGGGCCTGGTTCACAGTAGGTGTTCGGCGACCGTGTGCAGAATAAACGGATACTTCTTCACCCCCCTCCACACACACAAAGGTATCGCCTCCTCTCCTCATCCACCAGCGCTGCTCAGCCGCAGGAGCCCCGGGGGCTCCCCGCCTGCGGCACCGGCCTGCGGGCCTCACTCTTCCTGTCTTCACACGGAGCAGCTTGGAGCTGCAACCGCCAATAGCTTGCCCTGCTTTCCAACCCACTTTTTATTTCTCAGACTCTCTTTCAGGAACTGAACCTCTGTCCCTCACCAACTTGTTGCTTCCTGGGACCGCCAAACAGAACTTCTTGCTAATCCTCACATCCTTCTGGAACGTTCCTAAACCTATGCCTATACAAGCGAAGTTTCCTCTTTCCCATCTCACTCTCCTGCCCCTCCCTGCCTGCCCCACAGGGCCTGGGATGAATGTTGACACCCCCGCTCCAAGCCTGTCCCCCACAACTGCCTTCCGGCCTCTGTAATGCTGTCTTCATCCGGGTCCCTAATGCGTCTAAGATCCTTCCTATGGAGCTGGATCACCTTTCTCTTTGTATTATAGTTGTCGGGGCATTTTCATTTTGATCACCTTTGTTTAAAGAAAAAAGAAGACGTAATCTGAGCATACAGACAAGATGCCCTTCAGAGCCAGAACTGCGGGGTTCAAATCCCCTTCTGCTTACAGGGAATGACCTTGGGCAAATGAGTTAGTCTTTTTCTTGTTCATGAAAGTCTCTTAGAACATGCTAAGTGCTACCCATTGGTCAGCTGTTAATGAAAGGGCAAAAAATACCACCCAGCCCCAGAATCAGCAAATGTCACATCATGTTTGTTTTAGACAGGTTGTTACAAGAACTAACACTCGTAGACACAGTTGAAGTCCTCTGTATGCCTTTAGGTCCTGTCCCCCATCCCGTCTCGTCCTCCCCAAGGCAGCCACCGGCACCCCTTCTTCAGAAGGTGCCCTGGGAAGAGGGCTCAGGACCACTGGACAGGCATCCTGTGGTCCCAGCCCCCAGAGAGTGGCCAAGGGGCAGGAGGGCAAGAGGAGGGATGGGCTTGAGGCGGGTACAACCCTTAGCCCTTGGAGGAAGGCAGCAGAGAAGTCTGGGAGGGACTCCCAAAAGCACAGGACCTCCCTTACCCAGGTATAGCTGTTACAAAGTTGCTATTCATGTTTTAGTCCATAGGTGTTGCATACAGGCAGTGCTGTACTTGGGTCCTTTGAAGCTTATATAAGTAATGCCAAACTACATATTTTTCTGTCACTTCTTTTTCCCTACACAGTATATTTCTGAGAACTGTTAGCTCTGATAAGTATGGACCCAGCCCATTCACTCTGTTACCCTACAGTTTCTCCATTCCTCCACTGAGGGACAGTAAGCTCATTTTTAACTTTGCACAATTACAAATAATACTGCAGTGAGCCTTGTGCACTTGAGCATGAACTAATCTAAAGTAAAAGTCTAGAGAGAGATACACTAGAAGGACGGTACGTAGTGTGAGCTTTGCCGGCGTTGCCAGGTGGCTTTCAGAGGGGCGGCCCCGATTGGCCACCCATCAGCCCTCTCTGAGATCATCCACATCCACGCCGACTCCCCAGCTTGTCAGACTCCAACACGGCAGCAGGCCCTCTGGGGAGCACGTGACTCCATATGGCAGTCTACACGTCCCTGATGTAGTCAGAGGGGACACATTTTACCTGCCCGTTCATCACTCAGGCTTCATCCTCTGCATGTCACCTCTTCGCCTCCTCTGCTCTGCTCTCGCTGTTGCTTATTTTTTCTTACTGAGTTTTGGGGAAGTCATTTGCGTGTTTGGGTATTCGGCTTCTTTATCAGCTGTACATGTTTTGTCGTCTCAGTGCGTGGCTTGTCTTTTAACTCTGTTTTCAGTGTCTTGGTGACTACAAAAAGTTTAAATTCTCATGCAGTGAAATGCATCCATTTTTCTTTATAGCTCCTGCTTTTTGTGTTTTGCTGTAAAAGTCCTGTGTGAGTGTTCTCTGGGCTCTTCTGTTCGGCCCTTCCATTTGTCTGCCTCCATGCCGATGTTTCACTAGGAGTTACGGTCTTTCTATAATAAATCTTAACCTGGAGTAGGGCAAGCCCTACCTCCTCATCCTCGCCCCTGATTCCTCTCCAGAATTATCTTGGCTCTTTGGGGGCTTTTTTCTTCCAGGTACTTTTTATATTCTATCAAGTTCCATAGAAACTTGGCTGGGATTTCTATTGGACATTGTGCATTTTATTTCTCCCCTTATTTTGGAGATATTTTGAAAGAAAAGTCAAATCACATTGACCTTTTCTTTTAAATGCCAAGGTAAAATGTAAAGACTGCAATAAGCCAGGTCTTTTTACTGCAGTTCATGCATACATTAACATGGGTTTTTCTAAGGCAGGTGGTAGAATGCTCAAAGATGAAATACTCAGTTTTGTGAGATGCTAAAGCTGTGTCTCAAATGTGAAAAGGTGAAAGTTATCTGAAAAATCCAAAACAAAACCTTTTTAAAATGTGGCCCAAAGGAATAGGCTGAAGAGAGCAAGAAGACCTACCAGGAAGTCTCTGTGTAAATAGCGGTGTTATATGGCTGCTGTTCAAGTACAAATGCTCCTGTTTTAACTCGTTCTGTCTCTTCATTGAATTAGTTGTGGTCTAGACAATGTTACCAGTTGTCTTAGGACAGCGGTTGGAAGGCTCTGTCTGAGACAGCAGCACAAGCACACACTGCCCAGGGGAGGAGCTTGGGAGGCACCAGGAGAGACGACGTTTGGAGGTAAGGCCCCATCTGAGCGGCAAGATGGGGAGAGGAAGGCAAGCCCCTGTCTCATTCTCATGCTAAGACGTTGCAGACTCCGGAATTTAGAGTCTAAATTCTAATTCCAGCTTTGCAGTGAGATCAAACGTATGTGGCACCTGTTCACTTTTCCTAAAAACAGACCAGAGCCTCCGTGTCACTCCGTCTGCCTCTGCCGATTCAGAGCCTGCTGAGACCGTGGGTCTCTCTCTGGTGTTGTGAAGACAGCCGGTCATCTTCCTCACTCATCTCCAGGTGACAGTCCCATCAAAGCCCCGTGATATGTCCTCCTCGAGGTGTCCTCAGATACCAGAGGCTCCTCACACCACCAAAGGCAGGCTGATCCCCCATCCCAGTCATACCACCAGCTCCAGTCCCGGCCCAGCTCTGCCTTTACTCGCACTCACAGCAGCACGCCGGTCCTCTGTGAACACTCACAGGACAGACTCTGTGCCCGGGGCTGCGCCACGTGCTTTACCTCCTGGGTCCCTTTTACTGCTCAGAACCACACTAACCAGGTACGGTCATCCTTCTGCAGATGGGGAAACTGATGTTTGCAGAGGTTGACGTCATTTGTGCAAACATCACCCAGGTTTGTGTGGATCGTGGGAAGTCAGACCGGTTCTGCCACCCCCCCCACCCCCCCGCCACCTCATCACCTCCACAGTGAGGCTGCCCCTGCGTTTTCTTTCCTGCTTTCCCGTGGTTTTTCAGTGAGCACAAAACTCACTTAAAATCTCGGTTTGTTTTTGTTTTGGTTTTTTTTTGGTTTTATTAAATTATTTTATCCTCATCCAAGGACATTTTTTTTCATTGCTTTGAGAGAGAGAGAAACATCGATTGGTTGGCTCCTGTACACACCTGGACTGGGGATGGTCTGTACCTGGACCAGGAATCACACCGCAGCCAGGCACGAACCCTGATCAGGAATCGAACCTGCAACCTTCCCACCGCGGGACGACGCCCCACCAGCCAGGGCTGTTTTGTTTGTTTTTAATAAAACTGTCTTATGTCCAATGATAATCTCTATGGAAAACTTTAGACATGGGAGCATCACAGGCTTTTATTTAACTAAAGGAAATTTTAGAAGTCATGTAGTCTATTTTCCTTATTTTGCAATCAAGTAACTAAGGGCCAGAGCGATCAAGGGACACAACTAAGATGACCTCACCCTGCTCACAGCAGCAGGTGGGACCAGGACCCAGGCCCGCACGCTCTTATAAAAGGCTGACTCAGTTTAATCTATAAATTTGTTGTTTCATAAATTATTTTTTGGACTGCAAATATGTGCTACAAATTTAAAAGGAAACCTTTGCCTTTTAATACCAAAATTAAGTAATTTGCATGAATCTGAAACTGATTCAATCTTCACGCAAATAATTTTTTTTGTCAGTTAAATTTTTTGGAGTACATAATGGGGAAGTTTGTTAGAAAAATTAAGATTTTTGTTTTTGCATTTTTAACACTGGAAAAACAAGTGATCTAATGAATTCTAAAGCATTATACTTGTTTAGGGAGAAAAAGACAAAAACCAGCCCTGGCTGGTCTAGCTCAGTGAATTGAGTGCCAACCTGCAAACCAAAGGGTCCCCGGTTCAATTCCCAGTCAAGGCACATACCTGGGTTGCAGACCATGTCCCCAGTAGGGGGCACTTGAGAGGCAACCACATATTGATATTTCTCCCCCTCTTTCTCCCTCCCTTCCTCTCTCTCTAAAAATAGGTAAATAAATAAAATATTTTTTTAAAAAAGGAAGAAAAAGACAAAGATCACTGGTCAAACCCAGGTGAGCTCCACACCCAAATTAAGTGGACTGTGCCGACATCAGTGTCCAGCTTCTGACAAGACACCAGGACTTTGCAGGATAGTTATTGGGGACACTAGGTGAAGGGTACACAGACACTTTCTGTACTATTTTTGCAACTCCTTGTGAGTCCTAAGCTATTTCAAAATAACAAGTTATTTTCACAAAAAGAGTAATGACAATCAGTTTTGAAAAACTTGTGCTGGAAAGGGACTGTGCCTCTGAGCTGCTCCCTTCAAGGACATGACTGTCCCTGTGCTCCAGATACAGCCTTCCCTGGCTCTGCTCCATCCTCAGTGTCCCTGTGGCGCTTGGAACCCTTCCAGAATTCGGGGTTCCACAGAGCGGGGCAGGCTGCCCAGGAGCCCATGGGGACACAGGCCTCTGGGGAGATGCTGCTCTGTTCCAGAGATCGGGGTCCAGTGGACCCTTGGAGCCCCATCCATGTGTAACCTGGGGGCTGCCTGTGTGCATACTGTCTTCAGTGTGACCTTGCGCTTCCCACAGAGGACAAGCGAAACTGAAGCCACGGGCTGTGTCAAAATAAACATCCATCTTTAAATGGGCAAATAAGCAGTTTTCACCATGCAATGGCCACTCAGAGTTCCCTAAGCCAGTCTCGTAGCATGGCTGTGACCCAAAAAAGTGTGTTTCTTCTACTCTTTTACTGTTCTCGTTGTTGGTGTTTGTGACTGATCTTACTGCAGAGGACTCGATATTTTTGCTTAATAAACACAGTCACGCAGGCTGTGAGGGTTTTGTGGGCACATTTCCTAACACACCTATGGACGCACCCAGATGGTTTGTACTCAGGGAGCTGGCCCACCTGGGCATCCCATCCTCTGCTCACAAGCACGCCCCGCCCCCTCCGCCCCGGCAGGATGTCCTGCCTCACGGGGGAGCCGGTTTACTCCTGCTTTCCTGCCTCCAGCACCTCTAGGAACCCCCAGGGGCTCTCTTGGGGCCCTTTTTATGAGTATCCCACATGCAGTGGGACAGTTTTCTGCTTTCTCCTTCTTGGAATCTCCAAGACAACGGTGGGTGGAGTCTTCCCTGTGTCCTGGAGTTGCGTCATATTCACGGGTTGTGCTCCCCTCAGAGCCCAGGGGAAAAAGAGTGCGGGGTCAAGAATCTTCCTGGGAAGTCTTCTCAGGGGCCCAAGACTGGAAGGGGTCATGGCTCCCCTGGGCAGGGAGCGGACTGGCACGAACTGAGTTCTGTCTAATTTGAAAGTACAGAGGGGGAATGGCGATGTGGGCCGAGGCGGGGGGCTTTCCAATGCCAGGGACAAGCAGATTCACACCTACTGGTCATGCTCACTAAGGGCCACTGGTGAGTGGGAGTCAGGGGTCACACTCTTTCCCACAAGCCTCCTGGGCGGCAGTCAAATCAGAGGGCATGCCTGGACATCCGTCCCTACATATTCTGTCTGTGTACCCAGAGCCCACAAACAAATCAGGGTGTTCCCCTATTTGACCAGCCAGTACACCTGACTCTGAACTCCAAACCAGCCCAGCGCCCTCCCACAGGCTAGTACTGGCCTCCCCGCCGGGGTTTTTCTTAACCCACCGGTCTGGCATCTCACCGTCCCAAGCGAGGCCCTCCTTCCCCATTAGTCAGGTGTCTTCACTGACACCCTCAAACCCGTGCCCATTCCCACTCGTGTCTTCAGTCCTCTCACACCTGAAAGGCAACCTCCTCTCACTGTGTTCGCCTGCACCACGTCTAACACGCAGACACACATTTATGTCCGTGTCACCATCTGTTCCCATGTCTTTACGACGACACGGCTAGAACAGCCCATCTGCCACTCACTTGCTGTGTGTCTCAGAAACATCACTCACGCTCATTGAACCTCAGTTTCCTTGTTAGTAAACTAGGGGTAAAAAAAAAACAGCATAAAGCCCATCAGAGGGTAAGGAGAAATAAATAAAACCAAGTAAGTTGATTGCTTAGAACAGTCGTTTTGGGCAAAGAGGAGGCTTCAGTCAGCATTAACTGTTTTTCAGAACCCTTTCCACTTCCAAGGGGCACCCAGTCCACCTGCCACCCCATGGCTCTTCCCTAAACTCTACTTGTTCCTCCGAACCTCTAGATGTTTACGCTCATGTCACACCACTCAGCGGAGGCACTCCTCTCTAACTGTGTCACACATAATTACTCATCATTGTCCTCTTCTTGACAACCAGACCACGCTATGCATTTCTCTTGTATGTATTTCTCTATCTGATGCTGGACACTTCACGAGATGTTGTACAAATAATTTATTAGCTTCTTGTGTTATTTTAAGGAAAACCCAATGACTCGTTTGGTTAGCAGCTTAGAATATTTGTATTTCCCAAACCTCTTTTTTTTTTTAAATGCTTTACTCTAATAATATACCTCCCCCCACACACTAGTGGGGAAAGCTAACGAGGTCTTCTGTAGTTTCCAGAAACTATTCTTTCCTGCTCCTCCAAGAGCAAGACAGCGTGATCTCACATTATCAAAATGGGCCCAGAGGCCTGACGCAGTTGCTAATTATTGCTCCGCTGACGTTTTCTGATGCGCTCCTGTCCTGCCTGTTGTGAGTGGGTGATGCCAACAACACAACCAGCTCACGAAGGAAACTTGGCAGGCGACGGCGCTTTATGCCTCCCTGCAGTTTCCGGCACCATATAGACACGAGTGGGAAGGATCCTCACTCCGCGTTGTGGACAGATGTCCGTTCCACGGAGTGTGTTTCACGTGCCAGATCCGGTGGGAGACGAGCTGATAGTTCCAAAAATCTTCCCACTTGGATAGTTTATGACTGTGACATTTTTTCTTCCGCTGATGTGATGTCTGGAGTGATAAGCATGACCCTCATTCACTTGTGAAATGACGCAAATACCCCAGGGGTCATGGTTCTAAGTATGATTTTTTCAAATGGCAAGTCCCTTCTTCATAGAACTCATTAATCCAAGTATTTCAGGAATCTGGCTTGGGGAAAAATGTGAAGTTGGGCTTTGACAAACCAGCTCTGCCGTAGTTTCTGAGATGAGTGTTATCCTTTCAGCGAAGGCAACACTGATGGACGTGAGCAACGGAAACTGCTCCAGGTGTTACAGGGATGGGCTGCTGGGTGGCGCGCCCTCCTGGCCGCAGCCCTTGAACTTCACGTTGGGGATAGGCCCAGTGTTATGATGTTAAAGGAAGATCATGTAGCACAAGTTCACCTGTAAATACCAGCTAGATGGATGGGCTTCTTAAGTGAAGTGCTTTTTAACTTTTGAACAAGAAGTAGGGGTTTCAGTCCTGGCTGGATGTATAATATACCCTACGAGTCTGTGCCTGAAGTTTCAAGCTTTAAAATATGAAGCAATTAGGTTTTTGAGGCTCACCATCAAAACGTGTTGGAACTAACATGGCCTCTCCTCAGAGCGTATTGGAACACACTTGGGCTTCCTCAAGGAGCCTGGAGTAAAGCCCCAAAGGGACCTGACTTTAGCCCACTTACATTCCAATTTATAAACCAAAATAATAACCATTAGACACCTTATTTTATGTAATCCTCAAATGAGTGGAACAAAACGTTTTCTACAAAAAAAAAGGTAAACCTCATAAGTGGAATCTTTTAGATAGGCGTAGGTTTTCTTAGTTGAAGAAAAATCACTCATTTCTAAAAACATGTCATAAGCTCAAAACGCACCACTTGTTTGGAAACAAGTTATTACAAAAATTGTCATGTGCCATTTTGTTCACAGAAGATGGCGCTGAAAGCCACGGCATAGGAATTGAGCAGGAGTCAGCTGGGGTGAGCGCCCCGGACACCCCCACCTGGGTAAAGTGCAAAGTTACCCCAGAGGCATCAAAGAGGCCGTCAGACTTCAAGGTGTGACTTGAAGGGGAAAGCGGGTTTGAATAAGCCTGGGAAGCTTGGCAACCAAACTAAACTCTTTTACTGAAAAACTTCTCAGAGTCCTTAAAGTGCGTTATGTTGTCTGCAAAGGGATGTGGGGCGGGCACTGTTACGACCATGGGATCCCTCTCTCCCGGGGCATCTTAAAGGACTGGCACTTCCTGGCGGCCTGCTTTGGGAAGCACAGGCCACACAAGGAATGGTTTTGTGACATCTGTGACAATGTCCAGTGGGTAAAGGAGTGATGTGTGGCCTGGACAGCAGCTTTGACTTGGTGGCTTTATGGCTCCTTAGAGAATTGAACCCCAAAAGTGTGACGCAGAATAAGGCCCACGCAACTGCTTGCAGCCCTGTCGTCTTCACGGTTCATGCGTTTGTTCACTGACTCATTCACTGAATCCTGCTATGGGGCCAGGTGCTAGAGATACAGAGGTTAATATAAAATATTACCCCTGCCTTTAAAGAGCTGACTGTCCAGGGTAGGAGGGGCAGAGGGACCTCTGAAAACACATCAGAGGTGCCAGGCTAGACCACTGGAGATGTAAAAGAGGGGGTGGCCAGTTCTGCCCAGGAGTCTGGCTACCCCTGAGCTGAGTCTGAGACACGAGGAGGGGCCTTCCAGACTGAGTAGGATGTGTGTGCAAAGGCAGACGCCAGGACGCCACATATCACGTTTGGAAGGCTACAAACCGTCTCCTACAGCTGGGATCCGGAGTGGGAAGAATGCCCATAAAAGATGAGGTTGCTTAGTGGAGAAAAACCCTTTAAGGCTGTGAGACCAGAGGCACAGTGGTCCTTTAGGAGTCTCTGTTCATGGTCCAGGGGAGAGCAAGTGGATAGCTCCACTAGGCAGCAGCCGTGGGGGTGGCAGAGACTGACGGAGTGGGGGTGTTAAGGAGATCGGAGGACCACACTGGAGCGGGAGGTGGGGGCCAGGAGAAGGCAGAATCTCGGGTGACCCGCAGGTACCTGATGGGGGCAACTGTGGAGAGGGTTGGCAGGGCAGGTCAAGAGGATAAAAAAAGCAAGAGACAGGGGAGAAAGAGGAAAGTCAGTTTTAGGCATGTTGAACTGCAAGCACCCAAGGGATGTCCATCCGAGACACTCAGTTGGCAACTTATCAGTTCTATGAGGAAGCAATCTGGGCAGTAGATAGAAGTTTGGCAGATTGTTTGCCTGTGTCTTTGATTTCTTCTTTTCTGTTTTTAAGAATTTAAGCATGTTTAGGTCTCTGTACTCGAAGAGGGAAAAAGGGGAGGGAGATGGGGAAGAATAAAGGGAAAGGAAAGGAAAGGAAAAGACAGACAGACAAAGGCACACAGCGCTATGGCACATGCCTCTTCCAGGCACGGCCAGCCCTCCTCGGCCAGCACCGTGCTGACCACTCCACTAAGACTATCCTGACGAGGTCATTGAAGATTACCTCCTTTTGGCTAAATCCAATGGATAAGACACGGTTTTTCTTTGACTTCCTAGTAGCCTTTGATGTTATTAAATGCTCCCTCCTCCTTGAAGCATTGTCCCGTGGCTTCTGTGAGGCCCTAAAGCCCACTGCTCAGACCTTGGGGTGGGTCGTTGCCCTCTGTCCACTCCTTCCACGTGGGCATTCCACAGGGTTCTGCCCAAATCACTCTCCCCCTCTCATTCTGCAAGCTCAACCACCCCACAGCTCCAGTTATTAAGCTGAGAGCAGCTGGGGCTGAGTAGCAAAGGTGCCCCGAATACCTACAGCCTCTGAGTCCACGAAGGCTTGTTTCTGGCCGTTCAAGGAGCAGCTTAGCCTTCTTGCCTAACGTCCCAACCTGCCAGTCCTCTCTCTCCCAGTCCTTCCCACCCGCTCTCCCTCTTCCTCCGACCTCAGTTTGGTGGGCAGAATATTTGTTTCCTTGTTTGTACTTCCTTGGCTCTTACCTCCGTTGATGAACAGAAACTAGAACGCCCCAGACATTGTCACACACTTCGTCTCGTTTAACCTGTTATGCCTACTCTTAATAGAGAAAAACAAGGTTTGCGGAGAGGTGACTCGCCCACAAACAGAGCAAGGGGCTGAGTTCAAGTCCAAGTCTGCCAGGTTCTAAAGCTGCAAGTGTTCCCACCTGGTCACGCTGCTTTTTTTTCTCACTCAGAGACCAAAGTTTAGACAAGCACAAAAGCCATCAGTAAGAGATGGCATTGGGGTTCAGCCCCCGGTCTATAAGCAGACAGCCAGGGCTCTCAGTCCTTTCCACATGTGTGTGTTTCTGTTCCGTGTCTTTATCGGCAGTAGTGATGAGTCCCCCAGTTCCCAGCTCTCCACTTGTGAACTGACCTGCACCTGCCCATGAGGGACCTGGGCGGAGCCCTGAGGAACACCACGGGTCATTGCTGATGTCCTTCACGTGCCCTCTGGCTCCCAAATCTGTCCTAGAAAAGCTCCTCCTTATCTCTCTAGATGCTAAATGGCTCCTGCCTGAATTCTTGAGTCAACATCACAAAAAAAATATAAAATAGGATTTCTACCCCCAAAAGGGCTACATGACAGATAGCCCTTCGCACTTCTGAGCACGAGCTCCCCCAGTCTTAGTGAAAAGGCTCTTTCTGGGTGTCCTGCAAGCCCATACGCACAGGCAAGGCGCTACGCTGGCTGCAGATGTCAATGCTGGCAGTGCCCTCCCGAGAGAAACCGGGAGCAGCCATACCTCAGAGCAGAGCCAGCCCTGCAGAAAGAGCACTGAGGTGACCGAAGTGCTGCTTTCGTCAGCCTTGAAATTCCCCGTTATTCCCTGTGCTCACAGCTTTGCCATCCAAGCCCAGGCCTGGCACAGGAGCCCCGTGCTGCTGCCAGAGGTGCCTTTGTGAAATGTGGGCCCTCGCGCACAAGCACAACCAGGGGCTCTGGGACACCAGAAGCCTTCCAAGAGCTCTTGATCCCATTACAAGTTGTCATTTCTGGGGGGCAGGCGCCTGGCACCAGGACAGAGGGCAGGGGGCCCAACTCTGCGCTGACTGCCTCTTCTTTCCTCCCTCACTCTCCCCAACTTCTACCTCGAAAACACGCTTTACTGTTGAATTGTTTTATTTCAAACAGTTTAATTAAAATAATACGTGCACATGAAAAAAAACGATAGAGAAGGAAAGATGGGGAAACAACTGCCTTCCGTGTAATCTCTTCACATCCCTGGGACCCCTGCCAGAGCTGACCCTTTGTTTATGAACATGTCCATTTTCAGTCACACTGAAAGTCGCCGCTGTCCTGCAGAGCCCACGTTACACAGGGCCTGTGCTTCTATCTCTGGTTTAGCAACTCAGTAGTACCCACTGACTGTCTTCTGTAAAAGATACACATTATTTTTCCTTAATCTTTTGAGTATTTTACGACTACAGAATAATTTTTAGTTCTTCCCTATTGAAATAAAGTCATTAATCTCTATTTCTTGTTTGAGAAAGCTTGGACAATGACTCCTGACTCAGCCTTGGAAAAAAGTTGGCATCTGTCCATCCCTGACCATCCCCTCTTCTCGTGTCCCTCTGTCAACTGTGATAAGACCTCCGATGTGGATGCTAAGAGGTGTAATCTCCTGACTCTCAGGTGTGCCCCTCACAACTCCTTTATCAACTGAGGCTTTCGGGGGCCTGCTGCCACTAGAACATGACAAGGGCTACCCCATTCTACCGCTTTCTCCCTGTTCACTTTTGCACTAATGTTCTCTGAGCTAAAGCCACAAAGAAACCCTCAGAAGGCTTTCAGCCACCTCCTGAGCAGAACTGCAACTTGGAGAAAGGCGAGGAGTGGAGCGTGCCGAGCCGGCGACAGCACACAGAAGACCCCGTTCCTAGAACTGTGTGCGTGTTTCCCGTGGCGGCGGCAGCAAATTACCACAAGGTTCGTGGCTCCCACCCACAGAAACGTACTCTCACGGCTTTAGAGATCGGAAGTCCAGAGCCAAGGTGCCAGCAGGGCCATGCTTCCTTCAGGGGCTCTATCAGGGACACCTCGTCTCTTCCGCCTTTGGGGCCCACAGGGGTCCCGGGGCTGTGGCAGCACCTCCCCGTTCCCTGCCTCTGTCCTCCAGGGACTTCTCCTCTCTGTCTCTCCTCCGTGAGTCTCCTACAAGGACACCTGTCCTTGGGTTCAGGGCCTACCCAGACAACCCAGGACAGTCACATTTTGAGATCCTTACCTCAACTGCATCTGCAAAGATCCTTTTCCCCAATAAGGTCTCAGTCACAGCTTCAAGGCTTAGGATGTAGACATGTCTTGGGGGGCGGCCACCATTCAACTCACTGCACTGCTCCTGGAAAAATATATTTTGACATGAAAATGAAAGAAGAGGACTTTTTCCCTCTTTGTCCTCAAAAATTAGGATAGGGGAGAAAGCAAACATTTGGAGCCTCTTGCCCAAACCAAGGCAAGAATTGGATATTCTTTCTCCTTTTCCAGCCTCACAAAGATTAACAAATTAATCTCTTCGGCTCTCCTTTCCAGTTCCATGTAGGTCTGTATTTCTCATTTCTCCCTGGGAATGAAACGCCCAAAATAACCCTGACAAGGATTGTTTGTGTGGTATTGCCACCCTGCACAGGAGGTGGGGTCCTTGCGATTCCATGACCACGAGGGGCTCCTCCCCCACGTGATGGATGTATCTGAAGACCAGAAATCCTTGGGTCGCATCCCTTCACCGCCCTACTGCCCGCAGACAGATATTTCCAGGGAGTGCTGGCCCCTGAGCACTTCTAGTCGCCAGTCCGGGAACCAGGCCCCATGGGTGAGCTCACTTCCCCCCAAATCCACTGAAATGCAACTGTCAGCAAAGAGCCGAGAGGCACGGGCGGGGAGCCCATAGCCCCATGCCCCACATCCCACCAATCAGCTGCGACACTTTGGGTGAGTCATTTTCTCCCTGGGTTTGTTGCCTCCTCTGTCGAATCCAGATGCCAGCCGACGCTGGCTTTCTTCCCACCCCCAACCCCCTGGCCTTCCTTCCATCCTTTATTCCCTCATTCCAGCAGCACTTGAACTCCAGCCAGACACCCGGCATGGTGGCACAGATGTTAATTAGTTTCTCTCCTGGGTGGCTCATACACTCACCAACTGTGTTGAATCCTTGTGGAGTCAAAAAAGAGGCTATTTTTAAAAGGGTGCCTTTAAAATACCGAGCCCCTTTTAGCAGAATGTGTGGTGAGTAAGAACAGCCCGTTTGCGGGGGAGCCCTGGAATGATCCCTGTACGCTGTGTTTCCAGGGAGAGCTGAATAGACCAGCCACACCGTCTGGCTGCCCCTGAGCAGAGGAGCCCCGGGGGTGTCCCGCTCCCCCACACCACTCACCTGAACCCTCAGCGGTCCCTTAGAGACAGGCTCAATGCACTGATATTTCGGGAAGCTGACTTGAGAGTTCTTCCACAGATACCAGTGTGCTAGGTAAACATTTTCAATAATCCCCCATTTGATGTGTTCCTACAGCAAATACTCACAGAAAAGCTCCGAATGGATGTGCTTCACCCGCCCACAGTGGTCATCCTCTTCCCTGTAACGCCATCCTGCAAGCCTGAGGGTCAGCACACAGCTTCAGGATTTCATCGCTGGCCGGGGCATCTGGCCGCACATCAGGCACCGGCTGCACTGACCACGGGCAGATCTCTGTGGCTTCCATCCACTCATGCGGGGAGACGGGCCAGATCTGTTGCACCTTCTTCATTCCGTAACCCTACAATTCTGAGATTCTAGGGCTTGTAGAAAACTTCAGGATTTAAAGCTCACAAGAAAGTATAGAGGTCGTTTGCTGCCACCACCTCCTCCAGTGTCCCCTGCAAATAAAAACAAGACACATCCTTTTCTTTCCAGAGATCTTGCTCAAGTGCTCTGTTAATGGAAGAACCCATGACAGTTCAGGCACGTGGTGATTCTAGCTCCCAGGGCTCAGTTTCTCTGTCTGTAAAATGGGTTTGTTAGGCCAGTGCTGGCCTGTGACAGCTTTTGCTGATTTGTGTCAAAATGGGGAAGGGATGTCAGAACAAAGCCATTCAGTTTTCTGAAGTGTATTATTATTTGCCTGTATTCTACTTCTAAATTCCAAAGTCATTTCTACCATCTCCAGTATCCACGTGTCTGTTGTTTAAGTGAGGGTAACAGAGGAAAATGTTTTCTTGCTGTTGCTTCGGTTTGCTGTTTGCCTTTGAACATCTTGCTGCAAACCTGTGTCAGTCTCTGTACTTCCAAACTTGATTTTCCTGGTCTGTGAAGTACAGCTCAGCAGAACTGCGAGGCCCACAGATTTCTCATTGGAGCCCACTGTTCTGGTTCCAACAACTGTGCATTAGCTATTTCAGCAAATTACTTAAAGCATTTTGTACCAGGACTTTAGCCTCTGGATCTTTCTCTGGTCACCCAGACCCCAGCACCTACTCTGCTTTCCAGCCCCTGCTCCTCCAAGGCACCAGGCCAACCAATCCCAGCCCCAAACACCCTCCCATCCAGGCCAGACTCCTCCCTCCCTCTAAATTCAGGAGGAGGCTGGCCTATTTCACAGACCTTTTCTGAGTGGCTCCACATTGTCCCCGTCACTGTAGCCTAAGTGATCACAGCCCGATGGCATCCACACAGGGAAACCAGACCAGCTCCCGTTAGAAGGCGGCGGCTGTGTTGAATACCTTTCTCGTGTTCTCGTCAGCAATGCCTTTCCCTGCCTAATATCCTGGAACTGCCTCTGAGAAGTGAGTGAGTCCGAGCATTCAACACTAGAAGACGTCCTGGAGGCTAAGTGAGTGGCTTGCCCAAGGTCACAAAGCTGGCACAGGAAAGAGCAGGGACCCAGCCGCCTCCCTCTTCCTGCCAGGGTTGGTAACATGGGCCTCACCTCTGGTCACGATTCCTGGGAGAACGCCCTCTGGTCTTCAGGCGCCGACTTAACCCCTACTGGGCGATTTCAGAGAGTAACCAGGTCACACTTCTCAGAAAAAGGGTCCCTTAGAGACGGGCTACCAGGTAGAGCAGTTTATTGGAAATCACCTCTGCCCAGAATTGATGGAAACCCTCTACACCAGCCTTTGGTCAGGCAGGTTCTTGGCTGGGGCCGTGAAATCTGCCCCTTCCCCACTCCACCCTGTGCACAGACTAGGACTGTGAGGCCTGATCATTTCAGAGGGCTCCTACACTTGGAGCAGGCCTGCGCCCTGCTTTCAAACCACCAGGTGGTTTCACACCGCCGTGCCAGGTGCACATGCTTCTCAGTACAGACATGTTCCGAGCACTAGGGGGCTTCCTCCACCAAACACGGATTTCACTGTAGCTCTTTCAACTTGAAATAAAGGGCAACTTCTGTGTAGACTGTAAAATACCGACCAACAGAAGTGGCCTTTAGAGATTAGCTTTAGTGACAGATTTAATAACTCTTCTGGAAGAAAGACCTGAAGATGCCGGGGTGATTCCGCCTCAGCAGCATGTGCGGGTCCAGCCATCCTTGTCCATCACTGGCAGGTGGCGATCGGGGTCTGGTTGGATGACTGTGCGGTGCTGGAAGCTTGGCAGCCGTCCCCGCAGCACTGGACGGTTCTGGAACCCGGAGAGCCCGGCGGTGGGAATGCTCACGCCTCCCGCTCTCACCCGCTGGGGGCTGGGCTGGCTCCACAGCTGTGTGGGCTGCGCACTGAGGGGCCCCGGGAAGCTCCCTGAGCCAAATGCTGGGGCTGACCGTGTAGGCACTCACAACAGACCAGGGTTGCTCAGCTGGCCCGCATTAGTGCCTCTGTGCTTTGGTGGGGAGAGCAACCACAAAGAAAACCCTCTCCTCTGCGCCTCGGTGTAAATGGTACTTACCCCCACCTGCCATGGGAAAGCTGGGTGTGGGGCTGATTTGCAGACAACAAACACTGACGGGAGGGTTTTGTTTGTGTGTCCACGTTCCCGACAAAGCTTTAGGATGGGGCGAAGATTTCCAGAGATGAGGCCTCTGTGGGGTCTGGCCACCCTGACCGACCGGCCACAGGCCAGTGTGGGGAATGGAAAGCCTACAGCCCCGTCACCCTGTCACCCCCAGGGTCTGAGGCCCAGATGAGCATTTTAGTGATAAGAGCTGCAGGGACTTGATAAACAAAGTGCCAGGTGCTGGAGGGGTTGTTCCAGCAGCCAGAGATCAGTGTGGCCTGCAGCAACCAGACCTGCAGACCGGAGAATTGACTTTTCCTGGGAAGAACGGTAGGGCGAGTTCATGAGGCTGGACAGAGCTGGCTGCTGTGGTTGGGGTCCATGAGGAGCAGGGACGGGTGCAGGGGGCTACAGAAGGAGCTGGAGGCCCAGGAACCTCAGTGGTAGGTGCACCCCAAGTTTCTCAAATGGGCCATTCTCCCTATCTGTGGGGCACGCTCTGCTTCTCTTTTGCCTGGCTGGCACCTCTGAGACCAGGGTCATGTGTCACTCTTCTGGGGATCCCTTGCTGCCTCCCTGTCCACTTCCATGTCTGAGCTACCCTGTCCTGTGTCCCCAAGCTCTTGGCATACGCAGGGACCAGGACTGGCTTGCTGGTCGCCCTCCCGAGGAGACGGTAGGCAGTCGGAGGCACCTTGGAGCCTGGCAGTCAGCATTCAAGTCACCATCTGAGGAGGGACGAGCTGGTGAAACTGGAAAGTTGGGGGGACAGAGAGCACTCTGTCCCCTGAGGGGGACCTACAAGCAGTAGAGGGAGCCTTCCAGCCTGGGAGGCCACAGGAGAAGATTCTGTCCTCTCTGGGCTCAAGTGCCTGTGTCCCCGAGCCCACCTAGCCTCCACAGCTGCTCAGGACTGCGGAGCCTCTCAGTGCCTCACTTTCCCGAGTGAAGAGCAAACACCCAGTTTCTCAGAGTCGTGACAGAAGTGCCAGGTGGTATTCACATCTTTACCTCTGACCCAGAGCCCCATCCCTGGGGATCTATCCCACAGAAGTAAAAGAATATTCCAGCCGGTAAAACGAATATCAGGACATTTACTGCAGCTTTGTTTGTGATGGTCAAACACCAGGAAGAGGGAATGTCATGAAGGGCACGTGGACGATTGTCACAGCCCCTTCCCACCGAGACACAGACAGGCCATAGGAAGGCGGTGCCCACTCGCTGCAGTGGCCGGACTGAGGTGTCTGAGGGCGCTGCCTTGCCCGCACTTCTTTCTTCCCTGAGCTGTTCATGGGGCTGAGCAGGGCAGACAGCCACACAGGGGCTGCTGGGGCCTGTCAGGGTTGGGGGCGCACCCTGAGCTGGGAGGACAATGCAAACAGATGGGGTGGTCTGGCTGGGAGTGTCAGGGCCTGAGGGAGTGAGGCGGGTGTCTGCTCAGAGGCACTGCTTGGTGGGGGAGGGGTGTCTGGGCCAGTGCAGGGGAGGGCTCCTGCCCCAGAGGGGAGCCGGGCCTGGGGTCTCAGAGCCCTAGCAGGGTGAAGAGGCGCTCAGATTGGGGGATGTGGGTGCATCCCAACATTGGCTGAGATGTCTAGGATTGCTAAGAGGGACTCTGTTTGCCCAGAGGACAGTCCGGTGTGGGTGCTGGATTCTGCTAGTCTCAATGGGTTAATTGGGTGGATGGATTCCGGAAACGTGGCCCTGCGGTGAAGCACGGAGAGCACTGGCCTTGATCGAGTCCCACTCCACTGTCGTCCCAGTGTCCTCCCTGGTCCGTCTTCTCACTTGTGTCCTGGGCAAGGCACTTCTTTTGCGCTCACAGGATGGTGGCTGGGTTCCAGGTCACACACCAATGTGTCCCGTGAATGGCGGAGTGGCAGGGAAGAAGCGGGTGAGCGTCCCAGGGATGGGAGGGCTGGCAGGGAGCCAGGAAGCTTGGCTCGCCCCTTGGTCCTTTCTTCGAACCTCAGATGACTGGCTGGGACCATGGAGGTGTGCAAGCCACCCCCACAGCTGCCCGCTGCAGAGCACAGCTAGCCAGGGGACAGTCAGCCGGCGTTTTCCCAGGGTGCTAAGTTATCCTGCTTCTTGTTGCAGAGAGTTGTTAGAAGGCTGTCTCCCCAGGGGTGCTGCTCAGAGGGGTGGGAACCGGGGAGCCGAGCTCACAGCACCTGGGAGGTTTGGATCCCAGCTTTTGCAGATTTTCCTCGGGTCTCACTCAGCCCCCAGCCCCTCTGCAAGGGTCTTCCTCCTTGTGAAGGGCCCATGTGAGTGGCCTCGGGCTGTGCTGCTGACTCAGCAGCTGTCCCCTCCCTGCCACCTGTCAGGGTCAGGACTGCGCAAACACCACAAGGTGGAGTCAACTACTCAGCCTCCTTCAGGGAGAGGACAGCTGCGGAGCTCCGCCCCTACCTCCTTTCGGAGTGCAATCTCTCTGTCAAGTGTGACTCTCTCACTCAAGCACCGTCCAGAAAGAGGGGTGGCAGGGAGCCCTGTCCCGCTCACCCACCAGCCCAGATCAAGTTTGCAAAGCTATCTTAAAAAGCAAACGCTGTCTTCACCAGCTCACAGTGGACAGAAAATGTGCTGCATGTTTCTTCAATATTCTTCCCGTGCTAGGGGCTCACTCACTCACACCTGTGCTGAAACCTACCCTGTTCCCAGCTCAGGGCTGGAGGTGGAGCACAGGCAGGCAGACCAGACAGTGCCCTGCCCTCAGCACCCTGGCCTCAGGGAAGGCGAGCTCGCAGAAGGCATGGACGCCCAGTAAATCCCGGAGTGGTGTGCAAAGATGACATCAGCGCCCCGAGTTTTGTTGCTCTTCTCTGTTACTGTGGGACATCGACCGATCCATCATCACAGCCGGAGAGGTTCACACTGTGGCTGAGGAACAATGAATGCAGCTAATGGACCCACATGAGGAGCCCACCCTTGACCTTGACCCCTTGAACCAGGTCTCTGATGATCCATGAAACAAGTCACTAAAGTTTTAAAATTATAAGTAAAAGGGCTGAATACTGGTTGTATGACTGAGAATCACACTTGGGTTCTTTGTTTTCATTGGAAAATGTTTTTCCCTGCTCAATAACGGAAGTCGTCGATGGTTCAATCGGTTAGAAAAATAAATGATCACAGATGCTTATAGTACCAATCGCTCATTATAAATGTCCGTTGCCACGTCCCTGTGTATCTGTAAGGGGAAGTCGTGTGCCTAATGTCCGTGGAATAAACTCATCGCCAGAACACTGATCTCGCCGTGGGAGGCTGAGGGCTGGCTCTGCTAACTGGAGGGGAAGCACAGAGGCTGCTCCCAGCTGTGCCCCCACCCCCAGTCAGCCCGCCTCACCCGCCCACTTCCGAGCCTCCTGACACACGTGTGTGGTTTGTCAACGACGTGCCCGAGGCCCCCCAACTGTCAATCACTGCTTTCCCTCTAACCCTTCAAACCGATAATTTGTCCAGCTCACACGTGCTCCTGTGGGGTGTTTCTGTGTCACTTGGCAGAAAAGGACTTATACACATGCTCTGCAGGCTAGGGGAATAAACGTGCATTTAGTCATAATCTTAATCTTTGGTTAGAAAAATAAATTACGGTGAATATCATACGAGTCGCTCATTATACGTGTCCACTCGTTTCACTGTGAGGTTAGTTCTGTGATAGCAGATGTGGCTGAATTTGAACCATTTCTCCCACCCAAACCTTTACCTGTAGAAGACCGTCTGTTTTCAAAGTCCTGCACACGCGTTTTCTCAGTGATTGTCTCGACAGCATTGCCACGTGGGTACAGCTACTTGCGTTTTACAGATGAGGACCAAGACGCCCAGACTGTTCAAGATCAAGATCACATAGGTGGTAGGAGCCCAGGCTTCAGCGCCGGCGTTGTGATGAATGCCCTTGGTTTTCAGCCCTCGTTAACGTCCGCCCGCAGTACATACAAGGGCCGCCACACTCATCAGAGCACAACCCCTAAAATGTTCCACGTGTTTGCTTTCCACACGTTTTGGATCCAGCTCAGTGCTTGACGCGTGCAAAGATAATGCAGACTCTGTCACTGAACATGGATGTCTCTCCCTGCTTTCTGCCCACACTAGCTAATCTCCCTGATGCCTAAAACCAGGTCTTACATGTCCTTTGTAATTCGAAGTCTCCAGCACGCTGTTCAATGAGTGAACAAATGTTTTCAGTGATGACAGAGATTCCATTCCCCACCCCCTCCTCTGCTGCAAAAATGAGTTGGCCTCAGCCATCTGGGGAACTTGGCTGCACTTGACCCTGGGGTGTTAAGCTCATTTCTTTCCCCAGGGAATTACTCTCACAGGGATTTCAAGCCACAACAGGAGCCGAGATGGGGGAAGAAGGGCAAGATGACTCCACGCTGGTGGCAAATGATGAGAAAGGTCTGAGCTATCTCTGATCTCTGGGTGCCCACTGGCCACTTTGCAAAGCTGTGCCCCCCCTCCCACAAGGCATTTGGAAACTGCCCTGTGTTTCAGGGCAAATAAGAGATATTTGTTTTCAGGGCTCCTTAAAGCGTTTTTGATGGTTTTACAAGTTCCCACCAGGGTCAGCTCCTGTGGAGCTGCACTGAGCTCCAGGCACCCCTCCCCCAGACAAACACGACTCTGGGGCAATGAGTTTCCACTTGGATGTCCACAGTGTATTTGTCTTGGACACTACAGGTGCTCCGAGATGGGCCAGGGCACAGCAGCACGTCCCATCCATGCTGCGTGCTCAGGAAACAGCTGTGAACCATGGCTTGGGGGCGTGGCTAGAACCTTCCTTTCTGCCTCTGTTCGGAAATAAAGCAAGTCGTTTTGAGGGAAATGGGACCATGCTCAGATCACTTATGGGGAAAAATTACAGGTAACAAAAGTGTAACATCACTAGGGGAATTGGAATCTGGTGGCTTCTCGTTCATTATAAGGTGGCCCCTAATGTTTCTTTTTTTATTGTTGTTTTTAGAATTTATTTATTTACTTTTAGAGAGAGGGGAAGGAAGAGAGAAAGAGAGGGAGAGAAACATCAATGTGTGGCTGTCTCTTGCACGCCCCCTACTGGGCACCTGGCCCATAACCCATACATGTGCCCTGACTGGGAATTGAACTGGTGACCCTTTGGTCCACAAGCTAACAATCAATCCACTGAGCCACACCAGCCAGGGCTGGTCCCTCATGTTTCTTTCTCCCCCAACATCTAACATTACAACAGCTAAATGTCAGAGGCTATTGCATTTACTGGAACTGAGTTATATTTGTTTTAAAAAAAAAGTTTTACTCATCTTTAAGGAGCTCTAGGATTTTATAGAAATACATCACACCATTAGGCCATTTCATCAGGTCACTGTTAGTGACTTCTCCTCTCCGACTCAACATTTCCTAGAGTTTCCTGGGAGTCATCGCACAGAATCATAATCAAGGGAGGACAATTAAGAGTTTTAAGTGACCTATCGGTTAAAGAAAAACCACATAAAATCAACAGAAAACTGCAGGAAACATCTGAAGTAGTTGATGGAAAATGCACAGACATCCATGTCTTCCCCATTGGCCAGCAACCATTGGAGTTTCCAGCCACAATATCAACCACAACAGAAACAACAGCTTGGGGAAAATCTTTTTTAAATGCCCGGGAAATATATGTG
Source organism: Macrotus californicus (assembly GCA_007922815.1). Taxonomy (NCBI): domain Eukaryota; kingdom Metazoa; phylum Chordata; class Mammalia; order Chiroptera; family Phyllostomidae; genus Macrotus; species Macrotus californicus. The sequence goes on from VMDR010000151.1 coordinate 52,731, forward strand.
TATCTCAGTGACACAGCTGAGTTGCATAAGTTGAGAAAGACAATATTTCTGGACCGGAAGATTGAGAAGATGATAGTTGTGTAAAAATGGCAGTTCCTACCCCACCCCCCAAGAATCGAGATGTTCTACCTAATCCCAAAGAAAATTTTAATGTTTCGTTACTTCCTAACTGGAAAAAGTTAACATAAAGTTTCTTTGGAAGAGAGAACCATGTGTTTTCTGTTCTGTAACATACAGTGGCACTTTGGAGGTGTGAGACAGACAAACAGAAGGGAGCTGAGACCCCAAGACAGGCCTCAGCGCGCGCAAGAAGTACCTATTTTATAATAGTGGCGTCACAAACCCACGGTGACGGGTGTTTTTTAAAGTAATGGTGCTGGGAAATTTTCTTACATTTGGGAAAGATACTACTGATTTCTTGGCTCACATTCCTAATAAATTTCATACGACTTAAATAATAATATAAAGAAAATAACCCCATAACAATAGAACACATGTTAAAAGTTTGTCTTCTCAGAAGGGGAATGTCAAGGTATACAAGCAATGGAAAAATGAAAGAATAATATCTCTTTAAACTACAAACTCCTTTGTAGGTTAAAACTCTTTAGGATGAAAGGACCAAAATAACCTGGGAAAAAAATCACTGGCACAGATTGCTGGTTCCCTAAAATGTGCCGGCTCTGCCATGCTCCTTGTCCCTGCAGAGAGCGGGCTATTTCTGGGCCAGCACGGGCTGTCCTGGTCCAATATCTGCTCCCAGGACCCCTGTGCCCACTTCCAGAGGCATGGGCCCCCGCCTGAGGGAACCCCATTTATTTACTGGACCTCTCAGTGAAATATCTAAATATTTCCACAGCTGAGGCCCTCACCATGGTACCTGTATTTTTAGCAGTGTGTGACGTAAGGCTTAGATTTTTAAAACAGGAAATGTGGTATGGTCCTTTTAGAAGAAGTCAGCTTATAAAATCCTCAGGGAGCAAAAACTATTATTGTAAGGGGTGAACTGAACCCAATTTCAAGTGGATACTTGATAGGAATGAAGAAGAATTTCACCGAGAAGGGGGTGCTATTCCCTGGACAGGACAAGTGGTCCCTGAGTGTCCACCGGGGACACACACATAGGTGAGGGCAGGAATCCACTAACTCGTTCAGCACCTGGCAGGTGTGGCTACCCTGCAAACAAGACTCAGAAATGATGCCTGTGTTCAGTTCCAGCACAAAACTGGGATCAGTTTTACTTACAGAAAAATATCTATGGAACGTGTGCAATGTAAAAACCATAGTCATATGCATACATGTATGTTAAAAGATAATAACTAGTTCATTTGCTCCTTCTTTGTCTGGTCAAGTTGGAGTAACAGACCAGATTTACCTTTCTGCATGACACCATCCTAGAAACCAAGCAAAGTACATCACGCGGCAGTTTCCAAGGCACTGGACGTCAGTGCGTGAAGGACAGGAATCCTGTGAACGAGGACGAGGCGAGCTCCATGACCACCCAGCAAACTGCCATGGGACCATCCCACTGAGGACACAGGGACAGGCGATGCAGGCGGCACCCAGGGGACTCCCTGGGCAAACAGAGCTCCGCTGAATAAACGGGGCTGCAAGTGTGGAAGGCCGGGAAACCTGGAGTTTGCAGAATCAAGTCCCAGAGCGGGGAGAGCATCCCTGAGGTCCGTGGAGGATCCTCTCAAGAACTTAGCTGAGGACTGGGCGGCACATGCATGTGAGGAAACCGAGGCCGGGCAGGAACCGTCTGAATCGGAAGGAAGAGTGCCTCACCTCACACGGGGCCAGAGTGGCTGTCCCCACAGCCAGACCAGAAGGCATCACAGTGAACAGTCACCAAAGCTGTCTGTTGTCAGGAAGTAATTAGCCTGAGATTACATGCCCCTCTGTTCCAACGAAATCTTTTAAAAGCAAAACCTCAAAAGGTCAAACTTTTTCCGAGTTAACTGCGTCCCAGAACAAAGCTCAAGGATATTTATAGCTATGCAAAAATACCCAGCAAATACCAAACAAAGTGAGCTTCACCGAGCATGCAAAGAAACAGGAAAATATCTATACTGGGGAGACAAATCAACCAATCCAAGCCAACCCAGAACGGATCAAATGTTACAATTGGCAAACATCGGGTCCGGCAGAAGTAACGCCTGCTTGAGTGTGGCGGGTAGGGTAATAATATGGGGGTAATAGTTTATAGTTTTCATTTGAACATTTCACCTAAAATGTCATATGGTGTGCTTGCATGTGATGTGCTTGAGTGTGATATTGTTGTTATAGAATTACATACACATGATTTTGTAATAAAAGGTTTATAATAAAAGAGGGTATTATTTGTGCCTATCCTGTATTCCAGTAGTCTAGATGTTCGGGGAGTTAGGTAGACCCAAATCAAGCGTGTAGAGATGAAAACTACAAATTACTAGATGAAAAATAAGTACACTGGATGTGATAACAGCAGATTGGGCTTTGCAGACCAAAAGAGAGTGACTTTGAAAACATAGCAATAGAAACTATTCAAAATAAAACACGAAAAAAGAACTTTAAAAAGGGACAAAATGATCAGCAAACTGTGGACAACTTCGAACAGCCGAACAGGTATATGTTTGCGGCCTCAACGAAGAGCAGAGCGGGAGACAACAGAAAAACTATTTTGGAGGAATAATAGATAAAAATTTCTAAACTTGGTGAAAAGTATAAACCCATAGATCCAAGATATTTATCTAACCCTGAGCACAAAAAAAAAAATTTTTTAAATCACACTGAGTTACTTCTTTGTTAAACTTCACAAGCTAATAAGTAAGTTTATCAATGGTGTAATATTCAAGATAAATATGCAAAAAATGTTTCTGTACCAGTGACAATAAACAGTTGCAATTAAACATTATTTAAATAGCACCAAAAATAAATACTTAAGAAAAAATTAGCAGAAGACATGCAAGGCCGCTACGTTGAAAACGCATGAGAGGTGATTGGAGGAATTAAAGAGACCTAAACAAACAGAGAGATGAGCCGTTCTCAGCCCTCAGAAGACAGTCATGTTCAAATGGTAACCCTTGCTAAATGACCTCCAGACTCAGTGCAATCGCTGTCGAAATTCCAGGGGGCTTTTCTGTAGAGCCCCACAAGCAAATTCTAAAACTCATGTGGACGTGCAGAGAACCTAGAACAAACTTGGGGATCTAACGCTAGGTGATTCCAGGACTTACGTCAAAGCTGCAGCAGTCAAGGCAACACAGGCTGGCACAGAGAGCCGAGCAGAGAGTCCAGAAAGAGACCCACCCCGGGACCGACCACTGGTCGTGACAAAGGTGTAGAGGCATGTCAGGACAGAAAGCATAGCCTTTCAACCAGTAGTGTTGGCACAGTTGGGTATATCCATATGCCGAGAAGTTAACTGTGATACGTACCTCACACCAGATATAAAAACTCACTCAAAACTGAATCACAGACGCAATATCTATGTTGCGTAATATACGTGATCAAAACCTACAGTTACCAAACTTAGAGAAGGAATCATAAGAGGAAAAATCTTGTGATCTTAGGTTGAACAAATATTCCTTAGATATGACATCAAAATCACCATCTATTAAAAAGGAAACTGATAAATTGGACTTTATCAAAAATTAAAATTTTTGTCCTTTGAAAGATATTTGCAAATCATAGCTGCTAAAGGACTTGTATCCACAATACACAACAAACTCTCAAATCCCAAGAATTAAGAAAACAATAAAAGATGGGCAAAATATTTGAACGCACACTTCCCCAAAGAAAATAGATGAATAGCAAATAAACAAAGCAATGTATACTATTAAATTGTACACTTTAGTCATGTATGGCTTGTCATATGGTCCATTATACTTCAAACAGCTGTTAATTATGCAGATTTAAACCACAATGAGATACAATTACATACGTACTTGAACGCTAACATTGAAAGGCTGAGCATACCAAGTGCCGGCGAGGACGTGGCGGAGCAGGGGCTCTCACTGACCGTTGGTGGGGAAGTAAAGCAGCATGCAACCACTTCGAAGAACAGTTTGGAATTTCTTTTTTAAGTTAAATATTTGCCTCTCAGATGATACGACCATCCCTCTTCTGGGTACTTACCCAGAAGAAATGGAAGCACATGCCCACACAAAGCCTTGTGCACGACCATTCACAGCCACTTTCCTAATGATGGCTCCAAACTGGGGGGAAACCCCCCGAGTTATCTATCAGCAGATGAGTGGATAAGGGTGACGTGCTCATCAGTGGGGAGAAGGCATGAGCTGTGACAAATGCAACCTGGCTGGCTCTCAGAACAAGCCTGCTGAGCGACAAGCCGGAGAAGAGCCCTCACTGTACGATTCCATGTGTGTGAAACTCCAGCAAGTGTGGACTAACCTAGAGTGACAGCAGATGGGTGGCTGTGTTTGGAACGAGGTGGGGAGGCCAGAGGGATGATGACAGATGACAGGAGGCAGTTTGGGGCAATGTTGGGTGCCTTCGATGTCTTTACTATGGTAACAGAGTCACAGGTGCACATACGTGGAAAGATCAGATTCACCCCTGCATATGTGCAGTTTAGTGTGCACCACGGTACGGCAAAGGCTGTTCATTGAAGGTCCTACAATAGTGAGTGTGAGCACCCGCCCCCGGGGCCGCAGGCTTCTGCAGGGTGGGCAGATGGATGGAGTATCGATGTTGGGGACAGTCACTTCAAAGTCCGTCACTTTTTACACCAATATTCGGAATGTGAGTCCAGCTGGACAAAATTCATTTGTGAAGTCATTTAAACATTCATGGGTACCTGCCACATGCTAGACATGTCTCTGGGCAGTGAGGACACTGCAGGGGACAAGGGACCCAAACCCTGTCCTCAGAAACCTACACTGCCATGGGGGAGATTGAAGCTAAACACAATCACCACATAAAATATGCTTTAAAGAATGAACGCTAAAAAAAAACCTTAGCAAGGACGGCGTGCTGCATTGTGCTTTGGGGTGGGGCGATGCTGCCACTTCACGGAAAATAGTTGGCAGGCCTACTAGGTGGGCAGCGAGCCCTGGAGGAAGTGAGGGACAGCCTAGGAGGTGAGTCCTGCAGGGTAGATGGAGAGCAGGAAAGAGGCCGGTGGGGGGCAGTGGTGAGTCGGCCAGTGTGTGGGGTGCGGAAGGGGGAAGATCTCACAAAGACCTATGTTAGAGTGGGAAGAAGCCACAGAGGAGGAATGGGACCACTTCGTTTGCTGGATCAGAGAAACGTTGTCATGGGCCCAGGAAACCCTGTGAGGGGGCAAGGCAGCTGGGACAGTGAAGACAGTCAAAAGTGTCCAGTTCTGCATGGCTGGTGGAGGCAGGGCTGCCGGGCTGCCTGTGTGCTGGAGAGAAAGAGGTCAAGTTCGCTATCAAGGCTTCTGGCCCAAGCGACTGGAAGTGCTGCTGCTTACACAGAGTTCAGGTGTCTCGGCGTGCAAGCCTGCCCCAACACTCCTTTCCGAAAGGGGGAAATCTGAGCTAGCTTTTTTTAGGTTGTTAGTAGAAATATTTCAAACTTTAAAAGAGCTCATTTGCTACCTGATTCATTCTCTGCTTGAAAATTGGTAGCAGTCAAATCTAAGAAGTAAAATTGCCAGAGAAAACATTTGAAACTATACTTCCAATCATTTTCTGATCATTAACACAGAGCTGGCTTCAGCTGCAGCTGAAGTGGATTCAGTTTGGGCCAAAACAGTCCTTTGCGCAAGGTTGCCTTGAGAAGTTCTGCATCGTATCATTTCATATTCATCCACTCGTGGCTTTTGCCACCCATGTAAACTAAAAAGCAGAACGGCAGAGAGAATAAGGTAGACCATCACTGGGTCTTGATGCCAGAGCATGGAGACAGAAGCAGAAGACTTCAGGGGAAGGACAGTGCAAGGACACGACCCCTAAAGGCAGGAGCTGTGACCATCACAGAGGCAGAGGCTGGAGAGGCCCCCCTTAAGGTCCCAAAGGGAAGGAGGTACTGCCTGCCCCTTGCTCAACATGCAGAGAATTCATCCTCAGGAACGGGATTGTGTGAACACGCTGGGAGGGGAGGAGGGACACACTGGAGCCCAAGGGGACAGCAGACACTCAGACCAAAGAGTGCAGGGTGCAGAGGATGGGGACCTGGGGGTTTTGGGAAACAGTCCCAGGCTTGCCCCTGCTGACCACCAGAGTCCCTGGGGAGCCCAGGTGAGGGGCTTTTCTAGGCACTGTCCAATAACAGTTGCTAGCCACTTGTGGCTGTGTAAGTTTACATTCAAATTAGTTAAAATTCAATCAAATTGAAAATGTACTCACCATGTTTCAGATCTGCACACGCGGCTGCCTGCTACCATCATGGGCGGGGCACACACAGACACGCCCATCAGCGCGGAAGTGCCACTGGACTGCCTCTGTGGGCTTCCACTGCCTGCCCTGATGGCCAGAGGATCCTGCTGCCGGGCTCCTTGTGCATTTGGTGACCTCACTGACACCTGACCAGGTTGTCTCTATGCCCAGACACATCATCATGATGGACAAGCAGGGAGAGTGCCAGACAACTAAAGAGATGACAAGGAGGGGGCCCTTCATCTTCACTCTTCATTCATAGAATTGCACTCATGGGGTGCTGCTCATGACTCCCCAGGAATGGTGACATCTTCTAAATCGCAGTTCACCGCGGAGCTTCCGTAACAAAGTATTCTTGTGTTTCTATGCTGCACCTCGCCCGTGAGCAGCATGCATGTGGCATGTTAAACGGACAGGCTACACGGTGCCGCTCAGGCGACAGCAGGGCTGGCTCTCCCAGAAGCGAGGGGCATGATCCCGAATGGGTGGCACAGGCTGCCTGGGATTCAGCGCCATCAGCTGTGAGGTAGCACAGCCGGGTTACCATGTGGGGAATGTGTCACAGTCTGAGCGAACCAGGTTTCGGGAAGCCGAGTAAGGGACTGACTGTTGGCTGGATTCTTGGGAGGAAAAGTGTGAGCTTGCACACACTCAACTCGTGGATGCTGTGGGGACCTCAGTGGCAGAGAACTGTTGAGAAAATGTGGCCCAGCTGCTGGGCTGCTCACCGAAACGCATCACAACTGCCAGCATGATGGAACCCGGACCTCGAGAGTCCCTTCTGGCCACCTCCGATGTTGTGCTGCAGGTGACAAGGGACCAGGAGACAGTCCTGGCTCCCTGGGCTTCGTCACAGGTCACAGCGCGGTGTGGGAGCATGCAGAAGCTGCCGTGGTTCCGGGGAAGGGGTGGTGCTCTGACCGTGCAGTGCTCACCTGACCCGTTCCTACCCCAGCCTTCGCTGACCGTGGGCATGTCAGAGTCCCTCACAGAGCCACCGAATTCATCATCCGGGGCGTGGATGTCTGGCAACACAGAGTGCAGTTTCTCTTACCCACTGGCAGAGCAGGCGCGTAAGCAGGTGCGGTGCTGAGCCCCCGATGGCGTCAGCGGCATTCCTGGGCAGTCTCACCGGGCTCTAGGTCACTTCGACAAAGGGCAAGGAGAGGCACCTGCTGTGGCCGCTGGCCCCGGCTGCCAGGAGGACTTGCCCGTCAGACAGACATGCCCTGGAACGGAGGGAGAGGCGCGAATTTCGTCACTGGCACGCTGACATAAATCGGAGTTGAGATTGAATGTCACTGGCCGTTTGCTGGCTCAGTGGTCTCTTCCAACCAGCTAGACAGAATGACAACCACGCAGCTGTGGCCGATCCAAGGCGGGCCTGCCAGGCGACCCTGAGCAACCTGGAAGGCAGTGGGCCTCGCGCCAGCCAGGAAGGGCTGGTTCACTGCAGCACAGTCCCTGAGCAAGAACATTCTGGAGTCTGGTTTCACTCCCCCTTTGCCGTCTCCTTTACTTATTTGTCAACGTGGTGAATAAGTGGTGCATGGCAGGAACATAGGGTTTCAAAAATGTGAATTGTCTGGTCGGGCCTGGGGGTTCTTTTTGTTTTGGTTTTGGTCTAGGCATCTGACTGTGCTGAGCAGAAGATCCCAGGCAAAACCGGAAATTTTCATGCAGGGAACTTCAACTTTGCACACGTTATGCCCAGTTATCAAGTGAACAAAAGCTGTGTACAGACTTGCTTGCTGATTGGCAAGCATGGGGTCACCTCATTGCCAGCACCAAGGGAAATGGTCAAATGCACTGAGATCCTTTGGGACTGGCTCTGCATTGGTTATTTCAGGAGTAAAGGGGATGGAAAGAGAAACAGACACTTTCTGGAAAACAGAAGGAGCTTGGGAGAAACATTTTGGTTACTTAGAATCCACTCAGTGAGCATCACCGAAATTTCACAAATATCTTGGATCTTAAGTTAATCGGAGACAACTCAGGGTGCTTGCCAAGTCTGAGGTTTTCAATAGAAGCTACGTTATTTTAAGAGTCTGAGCCCGAGGCTCTGGTGCAGATAGAATTGTGTGATATTAGCCCGGAGGTTTCGGTACAGTTTCTGTGAAAACATCTGAGAAGAGGCAGCAGCCAAAGAGGGATGATATTTCAGGGTTTGCTCTAACTAGCTGCCTAGCCTATGGCCCATCACTCACCTCTCCCAGCCTCAATTTCTCGTCTCTGAAATAAAGGGTCTGCACCAGCACTTCTCACTTGGGGACAGTCAGCAATGTCTGGGACATTTTGTCATAACTCCGGGGGCAAGGGTGTTCCTGGCATCTAGTGGGTAGAGACCAGGATGCTGAGAAACCTGGTTTCGATTTGATTGGACTAGATTTTCAACAAGGTGACACCCAACCCAAGTGTCCTGCTGTTCTAGAGACAGCATTGCAATGCCTTTCTTCCACGTCCCTTATTTTTAAACTGTCCCAAATTATTGACCTTTAGTATAAGTAATAATTTGTACATATTACCAAAAATACATGGGTAATAAACACTTTTTAAAAACCCTCACCCAAGTGTATGTTTATTGATTTTAGGGAGAGAGGAGAAACACTTTTTTAACGTTTAGAACAACAACATTTAATTTTAGAATAAAGCTTCCTAAGTCTTTGGGAACAGTTTCTTAATGAATATTTACAGCCGCAGCTGTTACTGATTCAAAGTCTTCCAGGGTATAATATGTATCCTGGCATTAAAATTCATCTTTTGTGAGGCTCCCCGAAGAGTTGTTTGCCGAATAAATGATTTCGTCAGATAACATCTGTGGCACTGAAAGGGACACAAAGCTTGTGGAGGTCCTGGGCTGCGGGAACCAGGGAGGCGAGGCCTTCTGCGCATGATTGTGGTTGTGCGGCCTGCCCACAGACTTTAAAAATAAAATAAAGCAAAAGCTGTTTTCCCCACAAAATGCCCTTCCATGTGCGTCTTCTCCAATAGAGGCTTTGTTGAGAAAATCCGCTTTCTCTTCGCTGACCCCCACACTTCCCCTAAAGCCTGAGTCAGGTGCCCCCTACCTGGCACTTCCAGGAAAGCCCGTGCTACTGGTGGCAGCAAACTTCTCCTTCAACCGGAAGTTCTGCAAGTCTTTTTCCTAGTCTTCTTTCTACTTGAATTCGTCTCTGGCAGGAAAAGGAGGGGTTTCTGGGGGTATTAATGATGTCAGTGAGATGCTTGGTGATTTTCTTCAACGACTTAACGAGGGCGGATGCGGTGACAGAGGCCATTGTCCTCACACACAGCGGCTGGTCGTGAGGCTAGACCTCTTGCTCTGTGGGGAGCTGGGATGTTTACTTGACAAGACTTCAGGGTCAGAGAAGGCCGCCTTCAAAGAGCTGAAGTTCTGTTTAGAAAAGTTTTAACTTAACCTACCTCACCCCAAAGGAGAGAGCGATGCCCAAGCGTGTGGGGGGTTCCGGGAGACGAATCTGGCGCAGCACGAGGGGGCTCTTTCCAGAGCTCGGCGATGGCCACGGGCAGCGGGCTCCTGCGGCGCAGCAAGTGCTTGTATGCGAAGGGGCGAAGGGGCTGAGGAATTCAAGCATCAGGCAGTGCAGCTCCGGTGTCTTCTTCTAGGAGCCCGCAGTTCTGGGTGAAGGCAGATCTCCTGCCACTGCGCTTGGCCACAGGGCTCCGCGCCTGGACACCTGGCAGTGACCACAGAGGATGAAGCAGAGGAAGGCAAGCACAAGCTGTGTGGGGACAAGCAGGGCAAAGGGCAGGAAGGGAGGGGGGAGTGGAGGCTGTCTTGGGAGTGACTTCTGACTACTGCCACCATGGCTGCTCTCAGGAGTCCCGCTCAGCGTTCACGCGGCAGCTCCCATCTGAGTGTGGTCGCCAATTTAGAAAGGAAGTTAGGTGCTTGCCCGGGTACTGTGGATGCTCTAGGGCAAGGCTGGACCAGAGTCTGGCTGTGTGGGCTCCCCCCAACCCCCATCCCACCCTGTCTGCTGTCATTGTCGCCATGAGCCACCTAGAGAACACGCATCACTGTGAGACAGTCTGCATTCTGTCACCCTCATCTCAAGTGACCTCAGCGTCAGCATCTGAGCCACACGGTGCCTTTTCACCGTGTCGGGTAGCTACTGCTGACGTCACCCTGCATAACACACGGTGGCAAAACCCACAAAACATCCTCTGCTTCGCTGATGGATCGCCTGCTTTTGTCCTGCCGGCCTGACGCCTGGCTTGTCATTGGGTGGGCTTCACGGTCGCCCCCCTGAGCTGCTCCCTGTCCTCTGGTGGGGGAGCTGGGAGAGTGAATCTGGGCACAAGTGGCCTTCCCTGGTGCTGCCAGAAGATAGCATCCTGGGGACAGTATTTATTCACATTACAAAGGATCCTGACAAAAGATTGAGAAATGCCTCTGGCATTGATTACAGTGACCCACCCAATTACAGGGATTTCATGACCATGTGGCACTGGATCGGGTCAGGCTCTGGTCACGCTCCTGAATTGCAGGCACCCCCACAGGTGGGGCAATCAGCTCCGTTGCAAGTTCCGCAAGTCCCCCCTCTGCGGTTTCTCCCCTCCAGTTGCTCACTGCTGGTGTGGCTTTGCTGTCACCTGAGGAAGAGGGCTTCACGGCAGCCCCACTGTGGGCTCTGCCCCCGTGGGAGTTTGCAGCTGGACCCAGTACAGGATGACTAGGCAAACCCAGCGTGGTAAATGATCTGCGTTCTCCTTTCCCCTTATCTGGTGGTTTTATAAGTAATCCACAGTGGATTTCATCATCGTTTCCCTTTGGCAAGTGACACCCTTCTTTCCTCTCACCTGGAGCCCTCTTGCATGTAGACCTGGTGTCTTGAAAGGGATTCAGATCCAGGACATGGGTTTGTGATGTTTCCTAGTGAGAGGTGGCCAGAACCACCTCTGGGCCCCTGAGAGTGGAGGCACGGTTATGACCTTGGCCCTTATTAACTCCCCCACCCCCCAGACACTTCTGGCAAATGACAGAGGGCAGGAGGAGTGTGGGGACACCCTCCCCTCCGATCCTGACTCATCCCTAAGAAAACAAGAGGTGGCCCCTGCGGTGCGGAGGGGGACTCCTCAGGGTCATACTCTCAGGCCGTGCTACTCCACCCACCAAACAGTCGGCAGGAGAATAAAGGACAGAAGAGTGGCTTTGCTGTCTGGTACCCTAAGGGGCAGAGCTGTTAGTAAGGCCACCTTTGCCCGATCCTCTCACCCACCGGGAGATGGGTCGCCTGTCTCCCTTGATGTAGGTGCCCCCAGCATCCTCCTAACGGGGCGTCCTGACCACGGGCAGAAATAGCTAAGACAACAAGACAGCACAATGAGGACACTCCTGGCTTACACTTGTCCTACGTGCGTGGCGACCATTTTTCCTCACTCATGGGTCAAGGAAAGGACACTTCTGGGTTGAAAGGTGAGAACTGGCCTTCTTTAAAAAGCAGGATTGTAAAATCCAGACAAAGACCCGAATGAGCAGCCGCAGCCTGGGTCCAGTGGCCGTGCCGTTGTGGGTAGCAGGGACCCGTGGTAGAATCTGCGTATCTCCTTGAATGCAGACAAGAGCTCGGACTCAAGTCCATGATTCACATCGCCCCAGGTGAGCAAAGCCAAAGGCATGTGCGTTCTCCAGCCCCCTTGGACGAAAGGCGGACTGTGTGGGTGAGGTGCGAGTACGTTCATTTCCGGGACACTTGGTTCACTAAGGAAAGATTAACGGGCCTATGATATGTGAGCACTCAGGTTTCTCGCCCTGTGAGAAACACAGAGAGAGGATTGTTTGTGGAGCTGGTATGGGGCAGGGATGCTCTCGTGGAGAGCGGTGTTACAATCAACACGACATCTGGCCCGGTTGCTCACTCAGGCCTGGAGAGCAGCGGGACAAGGCCCTGCCAGAAAGGACCTCGGTGGGAGGCCAGCCTGACCACGGAGAGGTCTGGACCAAAGGCCACTCTCTGTGTGAAGTAAACTCACGCTCACACTTGGACTTTTGGTCAAGAGTTGTGCTTAGCTGGCTGCAGCCTCTCTCCGGCACGTTTGTGGCAGTGCTGGGAAGCACATCGGACCTCTCCTCCTGCCGTGACAATGCCAACGGTGGACGACATTCTAGAGCACATAGGGGAGTTTAACTTCTTCCAGAAACAAGCGTTTTTCCTCCTATCTCTGCTCTCGGCAGCGTTCGCCCCCATCTATGTGGGCATCGTCTTCCTGGGCTTCACCCCGGACCACCGCTGCCTGAGCCCCGGCGTGGCCGAGCTGAGCCGGCGATGCGGCTGGAGCCTGGCTGAGGAGATGAACTTCACAGTGCCTGGCCCAGGGCCAGCAGGCGAGGCCTTCCCCCACCAGTGCCGCAGCTACGAGGTGGACTGGAACCAGAGTACCCTAGGCTGCATGGACCCTCTGGCTGACCTGGCTGCCAACAGGAGCCGCCTGCCACTGGGCCCCTGCCGGCACGGCTGGGTGTATGACACCGCTGGCTCCTCCATGGTGACCGAGGTAAGTGAGGCAGGACTTAGAAATGAGAGAGCAAATGGTGCAGCTTCTCTTAAGGAAGAAGCCAATAAGGCCCCGGTGTGCTCTTTGGACTCAAGGTAACTCACAAAATCTTAGTTTCTGACAAAGACATGCAGCCTCTGATCCGTCTGGAGCATGAGTGGATTCATTTAAACCTGATCAAGTTCAGGTAATAATGATTCTCATTCATGCAACTCTCACCAGTAAGAAACAAGCAAAAATGTATGAGAATTCCTGGGAACAATGCCAGGAAAGGGAAAATTTTCAACCCTCCTCTTTTTCGGGAAGCCTTACCTCCCCATCTAGTCTGCCTTCAAGCTCATGGAACTCACCGGAGTGGTGCTATACTGTGAGAAAGTGTACTTGTCTACTAATGGCTACTTTTTTCTATTTAGTTTGCTCGAAGGTCCACATGAAACTATTTGGGGTCGGAGTTTATGCTATGGTACAATAGTACCATATTACTAAAAATTACAGTCAACACCAACCTCCAACAGCAAAACCTCACTTCAGTGAATACAGAGAAAACAAAAAAAATAGACTTGTTTCCATTAGAGGCAAAGCAAAAGTTGTGGGGGGCGGGGGGGCATGTGATTATTCTGAAAATGCAGAGAACACCCATTGCCTGGCTTGGTTTTAAGACTGCTCGAATAATGTGCTCTATATGGACAGACATTTAGGTCGAGGGGCCTTTTCTGAGGACCTGAAAAGATCTAATGGGTGCATGAAATGTGCACAGTCATAGATTTATCACCATAAGGACTTTAAGAAGCTTTATAGCGTGGCTCACCTTGTCCCTTCCTACAGAGGTGAGGAAACTGAGACCCAGAGCAGAGAAAAATTTTGCCCAAGGCCCCAGAGTAAGAGAATTAGCAGTTAACCCTGGCGACCAGAACCCCTGAGTTCGGGGCCGGCACCTGTTCCAAAAGAGAGCAAACGGAGCAGCCCCAGCAGGGCGCTCCATCCAGCCACCGACTGTTAAAGAAACAGCAGGAGACACTGCATAGCCCAGCTTCCTCTGCGGGCTTCAGTGTCCTGCTCACATACCTCTTTGCTTCTGTGTGTTAAAAGTAGAAAGGGAAACGGTTTTGTACAGAAATGAAGTGATTACCCAGTTTCAGCTGATTGAGCCACAACAGCATTTAGCCTGTAAGATGCACTACCAGCTGGAATGCTACATAGATTGCGGACAAATGCTTTGGTTATGCAGAGAAAATTAATATGGTGGCAAGAAAACAGCAGGTTTGTTGCCCCTTGGCCACATTCATTCAATGACTGGACACAGATGAGTTTCCCTGGCGGAGGGGCCTCTAACAGGATCCCGATTCTTCACTTATTGATTTCTCTCTCTCCTGCCTGGGGACCCCTCTTGCCCTCGGCAGTTTAACCTAGTGTGTGCCCGCTCCTGGATGCTGGACCTGTTTCAGTCGGTGGTGAACGCAGGATTTTTCATCGGTTCCGTGTGCATCGGCTACATAGCAGACAGGTGGGTGCCGCAGCTTCCAAAAGCACTCAGGTCTCCCTGCCCCTGTGGGAGCACCCTGCTTCCCAGATCACGCAGGCTGCAATGGCCCCACCTAGTGTTACTCACCTTGACAATCTCAGACTTCTCCTGCTGGGAAGAGAAGCATGGCCCCTGTCTCTCTCCCTTTTCTAGTTCTCTGGGTGGTCGAGGGACGTCTCAGTATGAGGCAATGTTTTTTCCTTGGGGCTGTCGGAAGCTGAGGGTTCGGAGGGAGACAATAGATGATCTGATCTTGTGGGGGCCCAGTCCATTCTCTGGCCTCACCACCATCCGCCCAGCGTGCGCCTCCAGGCCTCCGAGCTCTGTCCCCCCAGCCTGCTTCTCCTGGGCGCCGAGCGAGTGCAGGCTGCCCATGTCATCACAGGCCTCCTAGGTCAGGGCCCAGGCCAGGTGCTGTCACGGGTGCAGAGCCTAGGATGAAATGGGGTGAAAGGGAAGAGGGTCTGTCTACACTGAGGGTATCATTACCACGTCCATAACGTCCGTGTCACTGAAGAGAGACAAGGAAAACCAGTGGGTGGGGGGTGTCCAGCAGGTGGCCTGTGTCTCCAGGTCAAGCGTTCAGGGACTCCCCCGTCTCTGTCGTTTATCCGAGAGCCCCAGACTCACTGTGCTGAGAGTTCCTGATAGCCTGTATCTCTCTTCTGTGAACAATCAACCGATAATTTTAGGAGTGCTCAAAAACAAGGAACAGAAAAGTTTGCTTTACACTCGCTAAGCACTTTAGATAACTGGGCTATGGGGGCTAATTACTTAATACCCAGAACACAGAGTACAGAGTTTTTCCACGGGCCGGGCACTGCGCTCGCCACTTTGGACGGTATCATTCTCTACTCATCTGTCACCTAGTGAGACAGAGATGGACAAATATGTCTAAATCATATAATTGCACAGTTTTATATGACTATACAGTTTTATATAAATATACAATATATAGTGTTATAGAACCACACGATCACATCATGGTTTTACATAAAATACAAATATATACTTAATTCTGAAATAAATGGTAAATTAAATCTACTTTATGCTTATCGTCCCAACTGTACCCAAAGCCAAACCTGGGAGTATAATATTAAATGTAAATAGAGGGGGAAAAGGTACAGGGAATAAGAAGCATAAATGGTGGGTAGAAGATAGACAGGGGGAGGTTAAGAATAGTATAGGAAATGCAGAAGCCAAAGAACTCATATGGATGACCCATGGACATGAACTAAAGAGGGAGAATGTGGGTGGGAGGGGGTGTGCAGAGTGGAGGGGAATAAAGGGGGAAAAATGAGACAACTTTAATAGCATAATCAATAAAATATATTTAAAAAAACAAAAAACAAAAAATAAAATACATTTTCATATGAAATCAATCAATCAATCAATAAATCAATCAATAAATAAATGTAAATAGAACATCTTGTCCGATGATGTTGTCTTGTCAGGCTGGACTAAATACCAGCTTGCTAACTAAGGATAGCTTAATCTGTCAGGGGCCCAGGGGCCCCTATATTGTCACAGCGCTGCCCACTGGGGTAGCAGGAGGGAGGATGATGACAGCTGAGGGGCTGGGCCACCAGCAGCTCCCTGGGTCACACTGTGACTATCTGCTCAGCTTCCCTTCAGAGCTCTTCCTGGGACTCTGTGTGGGGGACTTGTGGGGTGAAGAAGAAGGTCATTCACTGTTATTTTCAAAACTGAGGATGGCTGTTTGGAGAGGACCCCTTAAGGCAGGAGAGCCACTAAGGGAGGAGGGCCCCAGGGTCCCCTGTGCTCCAGAGTGTGGCTGTTGGGCCGGCTCCTGGCTCCCTTTCCACCTCTCCTTCCCTCGAAGGGGCAGAAACCATCACTAGTGTGGACAGACGGGAGCTAATAGGTGCTGGGCCTCCCGGCTGGTTGAATGAACGAGTTAATTATTCTCATCCCACCCAAGGAGCAGGAGGGCAGCCACACTTCTCCACTGACAGTGTGTTCTTGGGTTATAGTCACCAGCCAGTTATCTGCCTTCTCAATGATGTCATTATTTTCTTCATTGTGCTACAATCTCCTAAGTAAAGTTGATTCCTCATTATTCTTCATGCTCATTGTTCTTCCCCCAAAAGCTGTGCATAGATCTCTTTCGTTTTCTTCTGTTGTCTGAAGTTTTGTCGGCTTTGCCTCTTCTTCTGTTCTATTTGTGCGTGCCCGTGAGAGAGTGTGATAGGGGAACCACTTTGGGGTTCAGAAAAGGCAAATTATATTCTGAATGCTTACTGCCGTCTCGGTCAGACTGGTCTTTTCCAAATGGAGATGTTGAGGAAGGTTGACTAACTCACCCAGCACCATACTAAGTGGGAGGGCCAAGGCTCATCCCAGGCTTCCAAGTTTCCCTCTGCGCTGTGTACTCGCACACTCTCCAGGTCCCTACACGGATGCAGCCCACGTCTCTCAAATAACACATGTGGACACTATCCTTCTAGGGCACTCAGTCACAAGGGCCTAGGGGTGGCAATTCTTGAAGTGACTCATGGGTGGCGAGACTCGGGAGACCATTTCCACGGAGACGTGCAAATCCCACAAAGTCCGAAAGCAGTGTTAGGAAATGTGTAGGGAGTACACTGAACAATAAATTTTGTCTGCCCTAAAGTGAAAACTCTTGGGTGGGCAGTTGGTTGGGACTGTTTGTGCAAAGACCCCAGCTCATATGGTGATAGGAGACCCAGACAGGCCCCTAGGGCCTTCAGCAGTGGGTGGCCTGGGAGAGTCACCCTCTCCCTCAACATCCTCCGCGGTGCGGGACTGAGAAGTGCTCTGGTCCTGGGGTGAATGGGGCCGTTGTGCTTAAAATGTGTGCACGGCACACCTATGAAAAGGCCTGAGCAGAATGAACCTGAAGTCAGACTCTCCTGGTGGGTGTGAATCTATGCCTCCTGCATGTCTGCGACTCAGAAGTTTCTACAGCTTTCCGGCATCTAGTCCAATTCGCTCCCCTCTCTTTGTTGTTCTCCTTGCAGGTGTGGCCGTACACTCTGCCTCTTCATGACAGTCCTCATCAACGCCATATCTGGAGTTCTCATGGCTGTTTCCCCAACCTATGCATGGACGTTTATTTTTCGCTTCATCCAAGGGCTGGTCAGCAAGGCGGGCTGGTTAATAGGCTACATCCTGAGTAAGAATGCCTGTGGGTACAGCCGGGAGAACAAATGGTCGTTGGTGCTGAAATATAGTCAGGTGGGGGGTAGCTGGGCAGAAAAACAGACTCAGCCTCAAGACAGTGTTGAGAGGTATTTTTTCCTGAAACAAAGGAATCTCTAAATCCCCATCAGTCTGCTCAGCCTACATCCCTCCTACAAAGAAAACAACGAGTCAGAAATGAGGGTCAGCAGCAAGCCATCCAGATTCTTCTATAACGTGTTAGGAATTTGTGTTTTCTGCACCTGGGGGATTTACGTAGAGAGAAAAATCTAGCCTGCAAGGCCCATCCATACATTAAAAAATTCAGTGATGAGAGATGCGCTAGATTTATAGGGCACTTTCATACTTTGCATAAATCCACTCTAGAAAGCCACAGTTATCCTCAGTCTATGAACGAGGAAGCTGAGAGCGCAGGTGTGCGGTCCATCCAGGTGCCTCGGCCATCTGTGGGACCGGGAATGTCATTTACGTCCCAGTTGGGAGGAGCCGGAGTCAGGCATAAGCTCTGTGGGGTGCAGGAGAATATATGGACTCAAACAGCATAGCATCTTTAAGGCAATATAGGAAAAATTACCACCATAATTAGATCTTGGGGATTAATCCCATCATTACTTTCCCTTCAGCTACATTCAAATAGCATCCACAGCCCCGGCCTGTTTGGCTCGGTTGGGCATCATCCTATGATCCGAAATGTTACCGGTTCAAACCTCCGTCAGGGCGCATGCCTGGGTTGCAGGCTCAGTTCCCAGTCGGGGTGCATATGAGGCAACCAATCGACGTCTCCCGCCCATTGATGTTTTCCTCCCTCCCTTCTCCTCTCTCTAAAGTCAATTTTTTTTAAATAGTATCCATATACAGGGAAGTGAACACTTTGAAACTGAAATCATAAGGATAAGAAAGCTCTCAGGACGCATGAAAGAACCAGACTATGTGTGCTTAAAACTTTTCCTGGTAAAGCTAGCTTGAGGAATTCTCTGAAATAAAGACAGAATGGGGCAAGATTCTATCAGAAACGCTTAGTGCGTGCGTGGCCAACAAAGGAATTCACGGACGCAGTTACTCCGTCAGTAATTTCATTCCTAGAACACGTGATATGTCAAAATATGTAGAATTCAATTGTATAAACATAAATTTCAGCAACTGTTAGTTTCCAGCTTTTCACATTTATGTCCTTTCCAGTCCCTCTGAATGTCCAGCAGGAACCCTTTCCCCTTGACCTCTCTCCACCCTGCCCCTTCAGATCCGTCCACAACCCCAGCGACTTTGAAAGACAGACATTTCCATTTACAGAGCACTTGCATGATTTTGTTTCACTCTGCTTTAAAATACTTCCGGGTGATTCACAGTCAATGGCTGAAGTCTTTAATGCAACTATCAAACATTCCATACAAAAACTCTGCGGCTCACGGAATATCTGAAATTTCAATTCCAGTACGTTTGTGATATAACAGTAGCTGTTCCCCAAGCTCAAGTACCACAGACCTGGTCACGGGACAGGGTAAAGCCGATGTCGCTCCAAACGCAGTGGTGTGCCGACAAACTGGCAGCTGGGAAACAAAAGCCCTGATCTACAGTGTTTTCTGATTTCTAAGTCATAAATACTCCCAGCATGACAGATTCTGAGGTGCCAATGTGTTTAACAACCAGCTTGCCAAATTCCAGAGAATTTAAAAATCAGTTTTTGCAAGCCACTACTAGCTGACTCCAGGCAGCTTGAAACCCACTGCCAGGTTTTCGAGCCATTTATACACATTAACAGAGTCTTAATGGCTTGACAAAAGTTTTGGCACATTTTCTGTGCCAAGAAAATGTTTAACTTGTGGAAGAGAGTAAGTTACACTGAGGCGTTCATTTACATAAATATCACCGACAGTCTAAAGTCAGTGTCTGATTCCTTTAGCCAGGTCTTCAGCCACCACCGCCTTATTACTCTCCATCAGAACTTCGCATGTCTCCAAAATGCAGCTGCATCTGTCCTTGAAATTATTCTAGAAATCAAACGTTTTGCTCACGGTAGCAGGCCTTTCCCCCATCTAATGTGGGATTATAAGATTTTTACATTAATTAACACAATAGTAATAATTCTAAAATAGGACTCAAAGAACATTTTAAAATGTCAGACAGCTGTATAGAAAGTTCTAGAATTTGGACATTTCGAGGTTGGCCTTCTGGGTTCCCCACAGCTGGGCAGCCGGCTCCCTCTTATATGACCTGCTGACCACATGGGTTGTCTCTGTAGTTACAGAATTCGTCGGGCGGAGCTACCGGAGAACAGTGGGCATTGTCTACCAAGCCGCCTTCACCGTGGGCCTTCTGGCGTTGGCTGGGGTGGCGTACGTGCTGCCTCACTGGAGGTGGCTGCAGTTGGCCGTTACCCTACCCACCTTCTGCTTCCTGCTCTATTATTGGTGAGTCCACTTGGAACAAAAAGGAAATAAATTGCAGTATCTTATTTCTGCCTTCCCTAACACACACCATGCTTCTGACTTCCATGGTTCCCTCCACTCTTCTATCCCACAGGGTGCCCAGTCCATATGGGACGACATTTTCATATGATCGCTCAAGATGCAGAGTAGAAAGCAGGTGTTTGGGGGGAGGGGAGAATGCAGGCAAGGTGGTCAGGTGAGAGACGATTGCCCTAATCCCCACAAGAGAGGACAGGCGCCTGATGGAGACAGAGCGGTGGGTATGAAGAGGAATAGATCACAAACGCCATGGATAGGACAGCAATGACAGAGCCCGGTGACTGACTGTGGAGGCTTAGAGAGAGGAGGTGCTGAGCATAGCCTGCGCCTCGTCGGGCCGGTGGGGGTGTCGTTCAGACAGACAGGAGCACAGGAGGAGCAGGCGTGGAAGGGAAGATGATGAGGTGAGCTTTGGACATGCAGCATCTCAGGTGCCGGAAGGACATCCACACGCAGCTATCCAGGGGCAATTACGCAGAAGTTCAAGAAAAACTCACATCATTGTTGTAGTCATGGGGATGGGTGACATCCATCAGAGAAAATGAGCAGGGCCCAGAGAGGCAGGGAATGGGACAGCACAGGAGAAAACACCAATTTTTGAAAACCAGGCTAAGGACGAGGAAGGAGGTGGCACCATGAAGGAGAAAAGAGGAGTCCCTGGGGCAGAGGGGGTGTGGAAGTCACAGGAGGCAGAACCCATGCAAGCCTCGCCTTCCCTGGGCTATCCCGGGGCAGCCTACCCAGCTAGGTGGCATGGGGCACAAATCTCTGTTTCTCATGTGTCACTGCTTGTTGGGGTCACCAGTTGACCTGCTGTTGCATGACTTACCTTCTGTTCCTGATGTCCTCAATTCCTCTCTCCACCATGCTCCCACAGAAGCATCCATCCTGGGTTGCTTGTGAGCCCTGCCTGCCAGAGCGACTCCTGGCTCCCTGAGTCACAACCCCAGCAGCCTGGAGGGTCTGTCCTCCACCCATCATCCTGAGCCAGCGGCTCAAAGTCCTCTCCAGACACAGTCCCAAGCGGCTGCAGGCCTGCTCGGGGGTGGGCAGGGGCTGCCTGTGTGCGGCTCGGCTAGGCTCCCTCTGTGCAGCCTGGCTTGTAGGGTCTCCCGCCATGGGGTCTCAGACCCTTCCCTCATTCCCTTACGGAGTCAGCTCTCAGAATAACATAGATAGATCACCTGCTTCCCCTGTGATGGTGCGTGACTCCCACCTCCCCACCTCCCCACCTGCCGTCAGTTCTCACAGCAGAAAAGCCTGGTGCCCACCTGAGCGGGCCTGAGGCTCAGACCTGGTTGTCAACTGTGCCCGCTGAGCAGTTGGCTTTCCAGAGGCCCCCTGGGAACCCTCGAGGGGGCGGGGGCCTGAGGCTCTCTGCACAAGGCTGAGGAGAAGCATTTGAAGGAGGAAAGAATCACATATGCTCCCTGCACAAGTTGACGAAACTTCTTTCCTAGGATGAGGACTCTTAAGATCTACCCCTTAATAACTTAATAACTCTTTGACATGCACTACGTGTTGTTAACCACAGTCACCATGCTGTGCACCACGCCCCCAGGACTTGTGTCTCTTGTAGCTAAAAGTTTGTACCTTTGGACCCCTTCACCCCTTTCACGCAGCCCACCCCTCAACCCCAGTCCCTGGCAACTACCCATCTGTTCCTTATCTGTGAGCTGGTTTGCCCCCTTGGAGCCCACCTGGGAGTGAGATCATACTGTATCTTTCTGTGTCCAATTCATTTCACTTAGTGTAGTATCCCTCAGGTGCATCGTGTTGTCAAAAATGGCAGTATTTCATCCTCTCTTATGGCTGAATAATACGCACACACACACATTTTCTTCATCCATTCATTCACCGATGGACACAGGCTGTTTCCATATCTTGGATGTTGTAAACAGTGCTGCAATGAACGTGAGAGTTTACATGTCTTTTTGAATTCGTGTTTTGGGGATTTTTTGGATAAAAACCCAGACATGGAATTGCTGTGTCATATAGTAGGTCTATTTTTTATTTTGTGAGTAACTTCTATACTGTTTTCCACAGCGGCTGCACCAATTTGCATTCCTGCCAACAGAGCTCGAGGGCTCCCTTTCCTCCACTTGCTGTGGCTAGTCTGTTTGAAAGCAGCCATTCTAACAGGTGTATCTCTCTGTGGTTTTGATTCACACCTCCCTGATGATCAGGGAGGTCGGCCACCTGTCTTCTTTACAAAAAGTATTCCGATTCTCTGCCCCTTTTTAAATTGGACTGTTTTGAAAACAAACTCAGCTGTATGAGTTCTTTATACAGTTTGGATATTAACCTGTTTTCAGATGTATCATTTGCCAGGATTTTCTCCCGGTGAGCAGGCTCCCCTTTCTCTTTGTTGGTGGTTCCTTTGCTTTGCAGCCCCCACAGGACCCTCCTTCCTTTGTCAGAGCCTCGCTGTGTCAGGTCCCTGTGTCAGGTCCCGCACAGAAATCTGGTTATGGCTGCGGGCGCGGGGGACGGGGGCCAGTGAGATTCTCCCTCCATAAAACCACTACTGACACTCACTCTGCCCTAGGTGCATACCTGAGTCCCCGAGGTGGCTAATCTCTCAGAACAGAAGTGCTAAAGCCCTGAGGGTCCTGAAACACATCTCAAGGAAGAACGGAAAACCCTTACCTGCATCTCTCCAGGTGAGCAAGCAGCTGCAAGGTCAAGTCCGGGGCTGGGAGGAGAAGGCGGAGGCAGGAAACCTGCACACAGCAGAGGGGCTGCCCTGTGCCAGGGGTGCTTCTTCTCTGCCAAGACTCGTAGTTTCCCGATCAGATATTTTAAATAGCTGGAAAACATAAAACTCAAAGGAAACCAAAAAGCCATTTAAAAGTTGAAGGAGGAGCTTCTCTCTTCTGCACTGAGGCCCGTGCTGGCCCCAGTGCCTTAACACCCACATCCAGTTCCCCCGCAATGTCCGTCAGCATCCCCAGGTTTTCCTCAGAGGGGACATCCCCAGATCAGGAAAACAGGTTTTCAAACACAATCATTTCTTAGAATTTTAAAATCCTGGGTAGAAAGTGTCCCAAGATGTTTACGCAGCGCCCTGCCTTCTTGAACGGAGCGAGCGGGAGCTGCGTCTCATCATCCTGCGTCCAGCCCTCCACCCCCCGCCACCCCTTTTATTAACACTGCTCATCCAATGGGCTGGCAAAGGGGGACCAAGCTGATTAGGAGAGTACGTCGAAATAAGAGTGAATCATTCCTGATGGAGGCACTAAGATAGGTGACCTGGAAGAATTTGAGATTTTACATGACATTGAGAACGAGGATTTGGGGGCTCTGAGGCCTTGTCTCCTCCTAGCCTCTCTGGTTGCCAAGTGGCTGGAATACCCACTCTTTCCCACTAATGATAGGCCTAGCACCTGCTCTTAGGTTTTAGGCCCGTGCAGAGAATGGTCAGGGACAAAGCACGCGTGGGCAGGCCACCGTCTTGACAGAGGTCACAGCTCCCGTGGCTGTGGTAAGTCTGGTCAGTGCTAGTCTTGCTGGAGGTTCCTTCCCCAAGGTTCTTGGTCCTTCCCACACCGTCATATGGACCTCGGCTTACACCCCCAGCCCCCGGCTTTACCGATATAACATCACTTTATATTGGTGCCTGGGCCATCTGACTTCGCCTGCCGTGGAGTGGGGTGAAAAACACAGGACCTAACTTCTAGGACAGTCGTAAAGGGGAAAGGAGCTCGTGCGTGTGTGGGTGCTGCTGTCTGTCTCTCCTGTAGGACCCAGGGACCCCATCGCTCCATGTAAAAGCAGTTCTTACTGTTTCTACCGGCAGAGCCTCAGGCCTGATGAGGGAGTCGGAGAGAAGCGGACTCCCAAGTTGAACCCTTCATTTCTTGACTTGGTCAGAACCCCGCAGATAAGGAAACACACTCTGATCTTGATGTACAACTGGTAAGGAGCACTTTTCATTGAAAAGCCTTCCCAATGCTTTTCATGCTGATCGTCCACTTTGAGGAAGGGAAGCAGGTACCTCCGAACACAGCCTAGCCGATGGTGGGGAGCAGGGTGGGCCCCCGTAGAGCAGGTTTTCCTGGCATCATTCTCCTCAGGCAGATGTTGACACCAGCTTCCTGGGCCACATCCTCAGGCAGTACGTCCTCAACCTCGGCTCCCACTTGGAATCACGTGGGAGATTTTTAAATATTAAGGCCAGACCCTCCCCCCTCAAGGATACTGTTTAATTAATCAAGGGAAGGGCCAGGAACCAATATTTTTAAAATACCCCCAAATTGAGAGCGATTGGTATTGATTCATCGATGATGGCGTAGATCTCTCCTGATTGCACAGGGCGGGTGAGAACAGGGCCTCCTCCTTTTCTTTTCTATCTGGAGAAATAACTTCCGAATAAGAATAAACCGCAAGAATGAGCCAATGGCTCCACAACCCAGTAACTCCAGCTGGACCGCATCCGCTGTCTGCAGGTGGCTCTGAGTTGCAGCACTGCCCGCGCCCTGCTCAGGGCAGCACGCTTTCCTCCGAGGGTCTGCCCAGGGCGGGGAACTCAGAGCACCTGAGCGAGAGCCATAGTCCCTGCAAAAGCAAAGCTCATCGAGAATTAAGCAACCTTCACGATAATTGCCTAAAAAATGCATCAGGGACTAACTGTAACTCTTACAAATTATCCTCACGTTTTCCATTACAGACAGCGGATGCTTTCACTCAGCAAAATTAGAAATGCTGTCAAAACGTTATTTGTGTCATGGCAGAAGGTAAATCTTAAGAAGAGAGGCTGTGCTCGGTTGCTCCTCTGGTTTCCCAGAATTTGAATTAAGTCGTCAATCCTTTGATCTCAATGGCATTAGAAGACCACCGAGAAATAATTAACAACCACTAAGGACCTGTACAGTTTTGCTAAATAAATCACTCCACGAAGACATTTCTTCCTGCCTTTCAAACTTGGCCAGGGAATGCTATCCTAATTTCTCCCTCTCCCCCGGTTCTGGGGCCACAGGCAGCCGCCACAGTGGGTCCGATAGTGTAAAAGCAACGGATGGAGGGAATTGTAACAATAGATACCAAGAAGCTGACCTCCGGCCAACCCTTATTTTTCCAGCAGCCTCGCCCTGTCAGTGACTTAGTCTTACACGCCTTGACCAGAGCTTTCCTCCTTGCTCAGGTTCTCGAGCTCAGCCCTCTACCAGGGCCTCATCATGCACATGGGCCTCGCAGGGAGTAACATCTACCTGGACTTCTTCTACTCCGCCCTGGTGGAGTTCCCAGCCGCCCTCATCATCATCCTCACCATCGACCGCATTGGTCGCCGTCCTCCGTGGGCTGGGTCAAACATGGTGGCAGGGGCAGCCTGTCTGGCCTCGGTTTTTATCCCTGAGGGTGAGTACCAGGCCAAGCTAGGGTCTTGTGTCCCAAGATCCAAAAACTAGGGGTGTCACTCCCCTTTGATAGGAGTACCATGTCATTTATCATCCAGACCGATGTGGAAAGGATGAACACAGGAACTAGGGCCTTCCCGACAAAAACAGATACCTTTAAGAGCAATGACACCAGCAGTGCTCTAATGTAATATCATTGCACCCACCTGTTCTCTGGTTGATAAGGAGAATTCATGCTGCAAGCTGCCAGGCCAGCCCGGAGCAGAGAGCACGGGCTGTGGAGTGGAGCGGGCCCAGGTTACAGTCTTACCCCAGCACCTCTCAGGTGTTGTTCAGGCAGTGCCCAGACCTCCCGATGCCATCCTGCAGAATGAACGGGAAAACCTCAGTGAATGTCGTCAATGAACAATTATTCAGTTCCTTATTTTCCTTTTAAGATACTCTCTCAAAGAAGGGGAGCAAAACCCTGTGTGCCAGAATCCTATTAGCAACATGGAGCTTGGCTTGAATCTTTCAGTTATCAGCAACTAGACAGAGTATGCCCATATTTTGCTATTTCTTTTGTGTGGCCTCTCTAGACTCGGGTCAGCCTGGCTTTGGAAACTGGTATAATTCTGTGGCCATTAAGGACCGAGGTCTCAAGTTAAAAGATTGTTACGATTGTGTCCAAAGTTAGAATAAACAGACCTGGAGAATTTGCTGACACTGTCTTGAACCCGGAGAAGACCCCATGTTGCTTTCCTGTCCCATTCTGGAATGTGGACTTTCCCCGGCCAATCCCCGCCAACCCCCCCACCCCACCCCACCCCTCACCCCCGCTGGAGAGAGCACTCTCTGAAGATCAGGTGTGTGTGCAACACAAACAGGTGGTATGTTTCCCCGCAGATTTACAGTGGCTGAGAGTCACAGCTGCATGCTTGGGGCGGATGGGGATCACAATGGCCTTTGAGATGGTTTGCCTGGTCAGTGCGGAGCTGTACCCCACATTCATCAGGTGAGCATGTGTTCCCCAGCATGGTGGGGGGGTGGCATTTGCTTCTTGGCCAGAACGACCCAGGTACCAGCAGAGGACACTTTACTTTCCAAAGCACAGGGTGAGAGGAGAGCATTTAAAGGCAGCCTCTGGGTCATGTCTCACACTCATAGACTGGGGTCAAGTGCAGAAATGTGGGGTGAGAACGGAAGGCACTGAATTGCAAGAGAGGATTACCCAGCAGCCTCCAGAGACAGTGATCAGGAACAGTGCAAATGGGACCAAAGAAACGGGGAAGCAGGTGACACAAGTGGAAGGTGAAAGTCACCCCCCAGTTAAAAGTTCTCAAGAAAATGAACACAGAACAAACACAACAGAATAAAAATGAACTATGTAGCATATACCATTTATCTGTATTGAAAATAACATGAACACTTTTTTTAAGATTGTATTTATTTATTTTTAGAGAAGGGGAAGGGAGGGAGAAAGAGAAAGAGAGAAACACCAATGTGAGAGAGAAACATTGATTGGTTGCCACTTGCATGCACCCCGACTGGGGACTGAACCCACAGCCCAGGCACGTGCCCTGACTGGGAATCAAACCAGTGACCCTTTGCTTCGTGGGACAACATCCAACCCACTGAGCCACACCGGTCATGACGACATGACCACTTCTTCAGTTCACAGATGTTCTAAGGATTTGGGGAACTGTCCACTGGAAGGTGGGTGGGAAATAACCACTGTACCTTGATAAGTTGAAAGGTTAAACCTGTGCCCTGCATTCCAGGAATCTCGGTGTTCTCGTCTGCTCCTCCCTGTGTGACATTGCTGGCATCATCACACCATTCCTGGTGTTCCGGCTCACCAACATCTGGCATGAGCTTCCACTGGTGGTTTTTGGTAAGAAATCCTAAGGGACATCTTTGAGTGGAAACCTATCTCTCTAGGGACCTCCTTTCTCCTACCTCAAAATAGGCATCTGTTACAATGACTAAGCGTGACTAGTAATCGGGGGTGCTATCAACGTAGGAACACTAATATGAGTAACACTGTTGGTACCGACTGATGCTCAAGTGTGGGGACCCCCTAGGACCCCTGCCTGAAGGGGTACAACGTCAAGGAAGAGTGGGATGGGAAGAAGTTTCCTGAAGAAGACCTCTCCCTGCTTCCCATGACTCCTTGGGTCTCGTGGTCAAAGAGCTCACTCTTCCGCCTCCTCTACAGCCCGATGTAGAATCATATACACCCGTCACTTCCCCACTGTAAGGAAAGGCTGTCAAACTTTCACAGAGACCATTTCAGCCCCCAGCAGACAAAGACCACGCGTTAGCACAGGGAATGCTGGGGTGGATGTTGGGCCCGCTTCCTCAGGTGCATATCACCCCACTTCACAGAGGGGATCCGGACCCTCAGGGAGATCACAGAGCCTCCCGGGGCTCGAAGACCAGGAAGCGGACAGCCCAGCCGGAAGCAGGCACCAGAACCACTGAGCTCGGGGCCCCTAGTTCAGCTGTTATTTTTAAGGATGCAAAAATAGAGTCCAGTGTGCATTTTTTTTTTTGAAATTCCAAAACTAGTGGAGCACCCGTATCCCACTTCCTGCACTCTGTTACAGAAAAACGTATAAAGATGTAAGCTTAACATCCTAAAACTTTAATGGGAATTCAAAGAAACAAAACACTATGATGTTTGCTGTTACCCCCCCCCGCCCCGCCAACATATAGAAAAAATTAGAGCTAGACACAAAGAGAAGAACAGCTGGAATTTATTAAACACCTGAATTCGAAATCAAAGTCCTGGCTATACTTTTTAATGCTGTTATAGATGAATACTTTCAAAAGAGATGCATTACTTTTATTTGCCAGTAACAGTCCAAGTTTCGGACTCAAGTTTCCTTACCAAGTGCGTTATATTGGCAAGGTTATGTTCTTTCTTTTCTTAGAGTGGATTTCTTTCACAGTTATTTTCTAACTCCTAAGTGTCTTAATATTATGGCAAGGTTCTCTAGCCCAGAATAAACTGGACTCAAAATGTGAAGTATTTCACTTCCCTACAAGGAATTGTAACCCAACAGGGTTTGGGATCAGCAAAATATTTATGTGGAAAATAGGCTGTCAGATGGCAACAAAATTCTTAAGTATAGGAAATTACCCAAAAATTTTTAAGAAATAAGGGGAGCTCTAATTTTAGAGCTGGAATGCCTCCCTTCTCAGTGTGATTTACCTCTGTTTGACACTCAGCCGTGGTCAGCCTGTTGGCCGGGGGCCTGGTGCTGTTGTTGCCGGAGACCAAAGGGAAGATTCTGCCTGAGACAATTGACGAGGTGGAGAGCATGCACAGGTATGAGCTGAGCCCCCGGGTGGGCTCTCTGTTTCACACAGGTTTCGGCCAGCTCTGCGGCTGGTTGGAAGGAAAGATGAGGGAGCATCTATGTCTCATACCACACACCGGGATCAATCCAAACAAAATCAGACCTGAAACTACAAAAGGAAGAGGGAAAGAAGGGAAGAAGGGAAGAGAGGAAGAGAGAAAGAGAAGAAAGAAAGAAAGAAAGAAAGAAAGAAAGAAAGAAAGAAAGAAAGAAAGAAAGAAAGAAAGAAAGAAAGAAAGAAAGGAGGGAGGGAGGGAGGGAGGGAGGGAGGGAGGGAAGGAAGGAAGGGAGGGAGGGAGGAAAGAAGAAACTATAGGAGAATACCTTTCACATCAGGGGAGGTCTTTGAAATATGGCCAAAACTCCAGGACCCATCAAAAAAAGATCTGTAAGTTGTGGGCGGTGGGCAGGGCAGGGGAGAGTAATGGGGAAAATGGGGACAACTGTAACTGAACAACTATTTAAAAAATCCATAAGTTTGCCTTCATAAAAATTAAAAACTCTGCATTGAAAAACTACTATACGCTTATATAATATAGCAAACTTAGAGCAAATATTTACTCCTCTGCAAAGGGCTAATTTCTCCAGTGTGTAAAGAGCTCTGAGAAATTCATGAAAGCAACCACCCAGAAGAAAAAAATGAGCGAAGGATTTGAACAGATAAGTCAGTGAAAAAAAGCAATTCTTACAGGGTCCAGCACCAATAACACCCCTTTTTTATTACAAAATCTTTTATTACAAAGGCCTAAGCATGTCATTCTGTAACATAACAATATCACACACAAGCACACCATAGGGCATTTTAGGTGAAGTGTTCCAATTAAAACTATGAATTATTACACCCATATTGTTATCCCACCTACCACTGTCAAGCAGGCTTCCCTCCTGCCGGACCCCGTACGTAACAGCACGCTCAGCCCCCCTGGTGATGAGAGAGGTGGGCATGCACAGGGATCTGACACCTGCTCGGATGGCTGGTGCTCAGCCTGCGTGGGAGCATCCAGAGGTGGGGAAGAACGTGTGGAAAGCGCCCTCGGTTGGCAGCAGGATGAGAACTGGAAACCTCTAGGGTGGCCAACAGGACTAGCGATTCCAACAGGACTAGTAAGTCGAAGAATTTACATGTGTCGTGCGCCCGACTATTCCTGAAGGCAATTGTTTATGCAAGAAAAGACTGGTAACAACCTCAATGCCCTTTCATTGCAAGACCAGTTATAAATATAAATTAGGTCATTCAAGAAAATATCATCCAGCCATTTAAAAGAACGAAGCAGCTTTACATGCACAGCTAAGGAGAGGTCTCCAAGACATTTTGTTAATGGAAAAAGCAAAAAATAGGCAGTATCAATTCTAACATGTGTGGGGAAAAGTGGAAAAATATATATGCACATTTACTTGGATCTCAGGAAGGCTATGCCAGGACGCTAACCCCGGCACTCGCGGGCCTGGTGGCTGTGGGTTACAGGAGGAGGAAGACTTTCAATGCATACTTTTTCGTACTTTCTGAATTTTGAACCATACAAACCTATTAAAAAAGTAAACTTAAAAAGAAAAAATCCAAGAGAAGCGTATCTGACACACTCCCCACAAGTTTGCTTTTGTGTATGCTTAGATACTTGTGTTTATTCATCCGCACTCCGTTTTTGGCCTGCTGCTGCCAGAAACTGAACTGAAATTCATCGAAATTTCATTCTACAAGATGTTCGCCTTGAACCCGTTCAGCGTTTGGGCAAATGCTGCTGCCGCAGAACGACCACGGTCTGAGGCTTTTCCCAGAACTTGAAGGTCAGAGCGGGCAAAGGCCTTTGGGTTCATGCAGCAGTCACACTGGAAGCCCGCAGGACCCTGGAGGCTCAAGGGCCTTGCTTGGCCCACATGGCAGCTTTTAAAGTGGGAAATTCCACACAGACTGGATTTCCAGGATCTGGTGAAATAAACAAACCACCAGAGGATTGGGCCACCTTGAGTAGGCATTTCCTCTTGCTGACAATGTGCAGGAGCTGAGTGGTGGCTCAGCTCTTTGGAGGGTGTGCCCCTGGGCACAGGACACAGTCCCACCAGGCCCTGTTCCCCTGTGCCCAGTACATCCGTCGTCTCTGCCTGGGACATGAGACATGTAGACATCTAGGTCTGGCAGCCTTGATCCTGACAGCCTCTCCCCATAGCCCAAGCTCCACGCAGTGTCCCCTGCACACAAGCACCTCCCCTTGAGGACAGACTGTGTCCCATGTAAGGCCCTGTCCTCGGGCCACACCTGGAGCTGGCACTCACCAAGTGCTGTGGGACAAATGCCGAGCTCCTTCCATGGCGTCCAGAACCGAGGTTCCTCTGGGCCCTTCCAGGCAGCCCCGGCGTCAGGAAGGAGGAGCATGGGCCCTCCAGACAGCTCCTCACAGGTCCCTTCCATGTGGTCTTACCTCCTCTAAACCTCAGTTTACTCATGCATCAATGGGGACAGTGGTCCCTGCTCCTTGGGTGTTCGTAATGACTGGATGAGATCATGTATGCACAGGGCCTGGCCCTTCGTCCGTGTCTGGGAGCCACTGTCATTATTCATAAAAGTTGTCATAGCTGCTCCATAAAACAGAAAATACATACCTAGATGTTTTGTTGGAAATCAAATTCCAAAATATGTCCTGCACATTTTGAGCAAGGGAAGCACAGCCTAGTGATGTACACATTCACCTGCGCTGGCAGGAGTTTCCCATTCCCATAGGCTGGTTCAAAGTAGGCTATGGAGATAGTTCAGAGATTAACTCTATCATTTT
The DNA here is from genome assembly GCA_007922815.1 of Macrotus californicus. NCBI lineage: Eukaryota > Metazoa > Chordata > Mammalia > Chiroptera > Phyllostomidae > Macrotus > Macrotus californicus. The sequence goes on from VMDR010000151.1 coordinate 84,233, forward strand.
ACATCCTTTCCATTGATGTGTTTGACACCCACTCCTCTGAAGATTTCCACTGTTCGGTTTCTGTATGTCCCAGACTACTTTTCAAAGACAGAAGACAGACCTGTGGAAAGTTTGGGGAGCTGCAGAACGAGAAGATGAAAGCTTTGGCAGGCTGGGTGAGATCCGCCTGCAGGGACAGATGAGGACAGCCCGCGTGAGGCAGAGATGGCCGGGACCAGGGGACAACCACATGTGGCACCGGGGGTCAGGCATGCAGGGTGCCTCATTCAGGAGAGCTGACCCCAGGCGGAGTGTCACACACTGAGGGAGTAGGCTGTGAGAACAGGTTGGGCAGGACCCCTTCCCCACTGCCCTTCATTTGGTTCCTCAGGGCAGGAAGACAGACTTTTGACTTATCAGCATTATTTATTTCATCCCTCAAGCCTGTTTCCTTTTCTGTAAAATTGGAAACAATAGCTAAGATTTACAAAGTGCTTTCAACTAGTGCTTCCCAAGCCCTTCTCGTCCGACCCTTGCAGCCTCTCTGTGGAGCGCGCATCATTATCAGCTCCATCTGACATGGAGAAAAGCCAAGGCGATCGAGAGCACAGGACTCTCCCGGACTCAGGCGGCCAGTAAGCGAGAAAGCGAGGTGCTAGTCCCGGCAGCCAGAGTCCAGGGCCCACGCTCACGTCCCTCCCCAGAGGGCTGGGTTCACAAGTGGGGCGATGGAGGTGGGGTGCCCAGCGCAGGGCTGCACTCAGTCACCAGTCAGTCAACGCAGATGTGCTGTTGTTATTGGTGCGGATATTGTTGTTGGCTACTGGTGTTGCTGCTGTTGTGATTCCTGCTGTTGTGCCCATTGTTGTTGCTGTCACTTCTGTTGTGCCTGCTGTTATTTCTGCTATTGTTATTGTCATTGTTGTTGCTACTGCTGCTGCTGTTCTTGCTATTTTTGCTGCCATTGTTTCTGTTACTATTGTTGCTGCTGTCACAGCTGCTGCCATTGTTATTGTTGTGGCTGTTGCTGCTGTTGCTGCTACTGTTGCTGTTGCTATTGTTACTGTTGTTGCTACTGTTGCTGTTGCTACTGTTGCTGTTGCTGCTGCTATTGCTACGGTGGTTGTTTCTGTTGCTGCTCTGGTTCCTGTTGTTGCTGCTGTCACTTTGGTTGTTTCTGATGCAGTTACTGTTGCTTTCCCTGCTCTTGTTATTTCTGCCATTGTTATTGTTGCTGTTGTTGCTGCCATTGTTTCTGTTGCTGTTGTTGCTGCTGTCACTGCTGTTGTTGTCCCTGATATTTTTGTTGCTGATGTTGCTACTGCTATTGTTGCTATTGTTGTTGTCGTCATTGCTGCTGTTGTTCCCACTGTTGTTGCTGCTGTCACTTCTGTTGTTTCTGCTGCTGTTACAGCTGTTGTTGTTCCTACTGTGGTTATTTCTATTGTTATTGCCACTGTTGTTGTTGCTATTGTTGCTGCCATTGTTTCTGTTACTGTTGTTGTTGCTGTCACTGCTATTGTTTCTGTTGTCATTGCTGATGCTGCTCTCACTCCTGTTGTTTCTGCTGCCATTACTGTTATTGTTCCTGCTCTCATTATTTCTGCTGTTATTGTCACTGTTGCTGCTGTTGCTGCTCTTGTTGCTGCTTCTGCTATTGTTATTGCTATTGCTGCTGCCATGGTCTCTATAGCTGTTGTGGCTGCTGTCACTGCTGTGGTTGGTGCAGCTGTTGATGTTCCTGTTGCTGTTGCTGCTGTCATTTCTATTGTTTCTGCTGCTGTTACTGTTGCTGTTCCTGCTGTTATGGCTTCTATTGTTGTCATTGTCACTGTTGTTGTTTCCACTGTTGTTGCTGCTGTTGCTGTTGTTGCTGCTGTTGTTCTTGCTGTTATGGTTTCTGTTATTGTCATTGTCACTGTTGTTGTTTCCACTGTTGTTGCCACTGTCATTTCCATTGTTTCTGCTGCTGTTACTGTTGTTGTTCTTGCTGTTATGGTTTCTGGTATTGTCATTGTCACTGTTGTTGTTTCCACTGTTGTTGCTGCTATTGCTGCTGCTGTCATTTCCATTGTTTCTGCTGTTGTTGCTGCTGTTGTTCTTGCTGTTATGGTTTCTGTTATTGTCATTGTCACTGTTGTTGTTTTCACTGTTGTTGCCACTGTCATTTCCATTGTTTCTGCTGCTGTTACTGTTGTTGTTCTTGCTGTTATGGTTTCTGGTATTGTCATTGTCACTGTTGTTGTTTCCACTGTTGTTGCTGCTGCTGTTGCTATTGCTGTTGCTATTGTTGCTGTTGTTGTTGTTCTTGCTGTTATGGTTTCTGTTATTGTCATTGTCATTGTTGTTGTTTCCACTGTTGTTGCCACTGTCATTTTCATTGTTTCTGCTGCTGTTACTGTTGTTGTCCCTGCTGTTATGTTTTCTGGTATTGTCATTGTCACTGTTGTTTCCACTGTTGTTGCCACTGTCATTTCCATTGTTTCTGCTGCTGTTACTGTTGTTGTTCCTGATGTTATGGTTTCTGGTATTGTCATCGTCACTGTTGTTTCCACTGTTGTTGCTGCTGCTGCTGTTGCTATTGCTGTTGCTGTTGTTGCTGTTGTTGCTGTTGTTGTTCTTGCTGTTATGGTTTCTGGTATTGTCATTGTCACTGTTGTTGTTTCCACTGTTGTTGCCACTGTCATTTCCATTGTTTCTGCCACTGTTACTGTTGTTGTTCCTGCTGTTATGGTTTCTGGTATTGTCATTGTCACTGTTGTTGTTTCCACTGTTGTTGCTGCTGCTGTTGTTGCTGCTGCTGTCATTCCTGTTGTTTCTGCTGCTGTTGCTGTTGTTGTTCCTGTTATGGTTTCTGTTATTGTCATTGTCACTGTTGTTTCCACTGTTATTGCTGCTGTTGCTGCTGTTGTTGCCATTGTCATTTCTATTGTTTCCGCTGCTGTTACTGTTGTTGTTCCTGCTGTTATGATTTCTATTATTGTCATTGTCACTGTTGTTCCTATTGTTGCTACCATTGTTGCTGTTGTTGCTATTGCTTTTGTTGGCATAAATGCTCTGGGAGCTCAGCAGACTTGTCTGGGCCCCTACATCTGGAGTCTGAGAGGACCCCAGCACCACTGGGTAATTCAGGTAAGCTTTTGCTACTCTCCCCAACTCAAACTGGTCCAGAAACTGAGGCAGGACTAAGCGCCTCCAGGTAGGGGGAACTCTGTGAGGAGTTTGCAGACACAGTAGCAGCCCCACACCAAATCTCAAGATTACTATCAACAGGAACATGTCAAGAGAGTAGTAGGTCTGGGAGCAGCAAAATGAAGAAAGCAGCATTCCTATGAGTAGTAGCAACATCCTGGTGTTCACAAAGACAAGACGGCTGAGAAACTTGCAACTGGAACAAACATTTGAATTGATTTTTCACTTATCCAGCTGTTGAAAAGTAAATGAACTTTGGTAAAAATAATTCTCAAATTCTATTTGGAGAACTGATGATAACTAGACTTTTGATAACTGATGGTGTCTAGACTTTGAAATCTTCATTTTTAACTGATACAAGATTAAATTTAGACATTTCCCACATTCTTTATTACAGAGAAGGGTAGAAGACTGTAAATAATGAACTTAGGCCAGTCTCATTCTTACTATAAGTTCTAGGAATTACTCTAGCCACATTAGTCATTCACCAAGCTCGTATTTGGAATCACCACTCAGAACTCACTGCAATACTCACCCTAGACAAAGCTTCTAAGCCTTACACCCATTTCTTGTTGTATTTATTTATGACCACTTTATTTTGGGTTTTGGTCTCCTTGTAATTTTTCTCTCCCCTCTTCAACTTTTTGTTTTCATTGCAGACCAAGAAAAACCAAAGAAAAGATGATTTACCTCCAGGTTGACAACCAAGACATTCCACTGCACTAAGACAGACCTGCTCCGGTTTTGCTTTGATGACACAGGGCTAGAATCGGGTCGTCTTCCTCCCGTCACAGGGCCTCTACAACTCAACTGCACCTCCCTTCAAGCCCTCTCAACATAGATCTGTAACCAAGCAGGGTTTGTTGCACTGCCATCTAACCTCTGCCTGTGGGACCAAAGCCACAAGCCCACCAGCTCGCTCTCCCCTCTGCTTTCCTTGGACAGTGGCCATTGGTTTGCTGGGATGTTTATTCTGTGTCTCTATTTCTTTATTTTGTTTCCTTCTTCACGACGATATCAAACCAAAACACATAGGGGAATTGTGGGCCAGGGAAACAGAAAAGATCCAAACAGCAATCAAATTGGGAGCAGAGAGCCTGTTTTCTTCAAAAAATAAAACATCCAAAGGAATATCAAGCTGTCTAGAATGTATGTCAAGAACAGTAAAGAGCCATTTTTTGGTGTCATATATGAAGAAATTTTAAAATACATTGGTAACTATTTGAATTAGACTTTAAGAGAACCTAAAATACAAGAGTCAGGAAATACTCTCTGAGTAATCACTACTGTCTCTATATTTACACCACAACTAAGAGTACAGCTATGTGCTTTCCACACACGATCTTGACAGGGGCTCAGTGAAAAGCAGCGTTGCCCTGCTTGGGTGTGTCAGCAGTCTGGAGCATCTTCCTGTGCATCAAAAGGGGGCGGGGTCCCTGGTCAGGGCGCATGCCTAGGTTGCAAGTTAACCAATCGATGTCTCTCTCTCTCTTTCTCTCTCTCTCTCTCTCTCTCTCTCTCTCTCTCTCTCAATGCAATAAAAAAAATATCCTTAGGTGAGGATACAAAAATAAATAAAAATTAAAAAATAAAAAGCAGTGTTCATGCTGGCATCATTAAACCACAGGTGATAACATTTTCATCTGGTAGAAATTTCTCTAAGCTGGTAGATTTAAAATATTACATTCACATTTTACCAAAGTAATACAGCAAATAGATTTTTAGGCTAACACTGTAAGATCTGTAATGAAAAACAGTAGGTCTTTGCCCTAGTCTACCTCTACCAGCTCCTCAGAGATAATTTTCAACTATTTTAGCTGCTTTTCCCTTAGATTTATCTTCATGCATCTAAATAACTTACTTTATGTTGACATTTCTTGATTTTTTAGTTGTAAACATCCCCTATTGACTTTTTCATATAAACTGAAGATTTGGCTCGCTTCGCCTCTCCCTGAATCCCAATGCACAGTTCCTCTCTTCCCTTAAAAGGCTGTTTTATCCAAAGCTTTTATGAAATCAAACAGGCGCATTCACAGCCTCACAGCCATGTAACTCTACGGAAAGCTGAGTCACACTGCCCACCACGGTTCTCCCTCCTTCCTCTCACACTCTGTTCTTCCCGAGCCTTGGTTTTGGTCACCTTGTTTTCCAAGTGCTCACCCTTAATTTCTCCCCACTCTCTGACAGAACAGTCTCCTCTCGGGGCACCCCCATGCCTCCCAGGTGGGTTCTTGCTCCTCCTTCCTGAGAGACTCCCCATCCGGGGCCTGTAGCCCACCTGGGCCTGCTGCCCCCCGCCACCCTTGGCACTCCCTTTCCTCTCTCACCAAACATTCCAAGTGCCTCTTTCCCGCGTTGGATCCCACCTCCTAAATCCCGAGTCATTCTCGGTCTTGGTTTCCCCCCTCACTGCCAAGAAGCACATCTTCCAATGTCATCCTGAGAAAGGACACACCTTCGTCCTTCCAGAATCTCTTCTGTAACATCAGGAGTTGAAACCTGCCAACTACCTGTCCCTGGCCATGTGCCACCTGGCTTCCTGATGTCTTTGCCAGGGGGCAGCAATGGCCAGATAGAAAGGCAGGCGTGGAGGGAGCCCCTTCTCCCTTATATCCTGAAGAAGTCTGGCCACAGACCACAGGGATGGAGGCTCCTGGTCCCCTGCTCAGTGGCACTGGAGCAGTTCTAACAGTGGCAGTGACAGCAGAGGTGCCTGGTCCCCATCCTGGCAGAAGCAGTGGCCTCTTCTGGCCCCAGGGAAATGCCTCCTCCCCTTCCAGCATGCCTTTCTCCCTTTGCCACCACGGTTTTGTAAACAGCGCTTGTATCAGATTGCCTCTACTTGAAATACAGTGGTTTCCGTTTTGCTGACGAAACACAGATAAATATTGTACTTGAAGCCACCACCCAGGAAATAGATGCCCAAGATATGGGAATAGACGGCCTATTAAGTGACACGACCAGGTTCACACATTGACGGTGTTCCTGTCACGGGGAAGCGGGGCGCCAATAGTGTCCACCCACAGCATGCTGCGGCAAAACAGCTCCTTAAACTACACTGTGGGCACCCAAAATAAAGGGCCTCTTCAGAGCACAACTTCGGGAGGCCACGGGACTGTTGAATTTGATTACTGCGGTGGAAATTAGGACCTCAGCAGCTTTGGGCTAGGCTGGCAGCTTCTGACGTGGTTGGAGAAATTATAAAGAGAAAACAAAATGAGGGCTTTCAATACCAAGTTGAGCCACTGCCAGAGGAGGCAAGAGCCCCCACAAAGATCCTACAAGACATTCTGAGGTTTGTGGAGGCCAAGCTGATACTGAAGAGCAGACCCCGAATTGGACCCTCTGGATTATGGAATCACATCACAGGGTGACGTCCCTGCTTGGCCTTGTCTCTTCATGAAAGGTGCACAGTGGGGGAGGAACGGACCCTGAGACTCGGAATGGAGGCAGTGAGTGGATGCCAATGCACCTAACGATCTTGAACCTCTCAGTCCCCTGACCCTCCTTGGCCAAAAGAAGCAGCCTCTCGCCTCCTTTTAGGAGACAACAGTACCCTCCCTTGCTTGAACACTTTTACGACCTCATTGTACATAGTTACCTTGAGAGGGGATGCCAGTACTTCCCGATTCCACCACCCCCCCATTATTGTCCCCAGACATGCGTAGATTCCAGCAGGTCTCCAGGGGAGAGGTAGATAGAGTTCCACCTCCACAAACCTGAAGGAACATTGGAATAGAAAAAAGAATGAGAACTCAGAGAAGGGAGCACCATTAACATTCGAAAATCGGCATCTCTCTTTCTACATGCAGAATTAAACGCCACCTTCTGTAGGCAGCAAACAGGCACGTAGTCGGGTTAAAGAGAGGTAGTTTGCAAAGCAGCACAGCTAACACGGTGGAGCATCTGCATGCAGAGTTGGGCTCGGTGGTCTCTGCATGCGGCCTCCCGGTGGGCCTCTCCCTCCAACTCTCAGGGGAGCTGGGCTGCCGGTCTCTGGGGACCCAGTGGCCTTATGCTGTTCAGAAGGTGGTGACCCCAGCAGGACCCAACACTCCGGAGGGAAAGAAAGGAGGTTGCCAAGCCGACCCTTGTGAGCTTGTGACTTGTGAGCGGAAGGAAGGGCGGCAGACCACTCTGTCCAGACTGTTCCATACTTGCTCAGTAGGATCCCCGTTGACCACTGGCCCATTTGTCAAAAAGAATATTATTTTAATGTAACCTAAAGCCAAAAAAATGTGAGTATTTGACTTTGATGAGGGACGAAGTCTTTTCTTTAAATGTCATTCTCCTGACAGGGGGGCTCCACGCTCTCATGTGTCAGCACAAGAACATCCACACCTGCACAATTTTTTAGTGTGTTTGAGCCAAACTGGCGACACCTCCCGAGAAGCAAAGTCTCAACAGGTGGCGAAAGCGCTCCAGGGAACGGCAGTTCTGTAGCTTACCTCACATATTAGAATAAAAGGTATGCTATCTTAGATGCAAGAAGGCAATAGACAGGATGCACTTGAGGTAAGGAAAGTACATGAAATTCACTGGCGGTAGATTAAGGGGGCAGGAGAAAGGAAGCTGGGCGACCGCAGAGACCAGAGAGAGTCAAACAGAGAGACGCGCACTGGAGAGAGAACGGCGGTGGGTCCGGCATAGTTAACAGCAGCATTTTCAGCCACGGAGGTGCATGCGGGCGCGAGGGGACAACGAGGGCTCCGTGGGCTTGTGCTCTGGCTCAGCGGGCGCACCTTGAGGGCTCTGGAAGACGGACTGCTCCGACACTCCGAGGGCCTGTTATCTCCGACGCACACCGACAACAGACAGGCTGAGTAAAGGTAAAAACTGACCTTTGCCCAGGCAGCTACAGGCCTCAGCCGCGACTACCCACCCCGACGGGCTTTTGGTGAGGAATTTTTGTGTTCAGATCCCACTGCGTGGTTACTTTCGACCTCTGAATTTGCAGGGCCACCGAGCGGGCCTCCCCTGAGCCTGTGCGGATTAGCACACGACCCTCTTCTTGGTCCACACTTACATAAAGCATGTGGTGACGCACTGTTTGTGTCGTGATTGTGCTTTCTTTAGAGCCAAGACTCAAAAGATTTAGAAACAATCTGAACCCCAAAGCCCAGGTTTTTACAGGACATTTGTTTTTATATTTGGCATGCCCACATTTACACATTTCAGTGACTCACTTATTGAATATTAAGAGAGCACTGAATTTGCTTTAATTAAATTACAATATAAATGTAACTCATTTCATCATGTCACGTGATGTCATCAAGCTAGGTAATTACAATGCCAACCAAGCTCAATGAGAACAAACAGAGCTGGGAACAAAGTGAGCTGACTCCTGGTCAACTTATCACCCAGCCCGCCGGTGCAGACAGGCAGACCTGGCGGAGTGTGACTGCCCAGCTGGCTTGTCGGCTGCAGGTACTTTCCAGGAGGATGGTGTGTGGTCCGGCTTCCCGGAAGAGCAGGACCGACAGGAGACAAGGACACAGACAAGGACACTTTGGCTCACATGATTGTAGAGGCTGAGAAGTCCTGCCGTCTTCTGTCTGCCAGCTGGAGACCCATGAAGGCCAGCAGTGCCATTCCGTCTGAGTCGAAAGGCCCGAGAACCAGGGGAACTGATGGGGTAACTGCCGTCCAACAGCAGGAGAAGACAGATGTCCCAGCCCAACAGGCAGGCAGGACCGGAGGAGGGCAGGCAGGGAACAACCCTCCCTTCCTCTGCTTTCTGTTCTCTTCGGGCCCTCAGTGGATGGGAGAGTGCCCACCCACACAGGGGAGCACTCGACCTCCCTGAGACCACTCACCTCCCTCAGAAACACCCTCACAGACACACCCAGAACTAGTGCTACCCAGGGCGCCCCAGGGCCCAGGCAAACTGACACTGGAAGTGACCCTGCAGAGGAGGAGTCCCTGAGTCGGCTAGGTAGAAGTCGGTGCCCCAAGCTCCTCCTGAGCCCAATGCCAACATTTTAAACAAAACATCGCATTTTCTTCATTTCTCTCACGCAAGCCTCAAAGACCAAGACGACGTGTATGAAACGCTGGCCTGGCCTGATGCCAAGACCAAGACTGGCCTGCTTGTGTGCCAGATCTGAGCCCAAGGCCGTGAGCAATGAGGACTGAGACACTGGGTGCTCCAGGGACCCTCCTCAAGGTCTGGGATCGAAAGCGACTTGTCAAAGACATTTTTTCCAAAGAGTCTGACTCTGTGTCATCAGCAGATGGGTTGCGGGCTGTGCCTAGCCTTGTGCCATGGGTACCTGACCCTCTGACATCTGAGTGCTACCCAGGGCCTAGTGTGCACGGGGCCCTCTCTGCCAGCGTGACTGGTAATGGCAGCATTACCCAGGCCTCGGGATGGGTTTGGCTTGGTTGTCACAGGGGGAGAGGACAGAACCAGGTACTGACAGTGCAGAGTGGACAGTGAGCCTGGAGTCATGAAGCCAGAGCTGAGTCCTGCTGGCTGAGTGGGGACAAGTCTCCCCGGAAGCTGACACTTAGCTACCATTCAAAGAATCGGCAGAATTTGCCAGGTGGGCAGATAGAAAAGAGTGTGCTGCATGCAGGGCTGGGCCCCACCCAGTGTGGTTGAGGTGGGGGTGCAGGAGCTGAGAAGGCAGAGACAGCCACCGGGGAGCACGGCCTTGACCGTGGGAAGAGACTTGGGAGAGACCTGCGGGCAGCAGGAGATGAGGAGCCACCACATGCTGGAGGCCACAAGAGGGGAGAGGGACACGAGAGAGAGATGGAGAGAGAGAGAAAAGACGGCCAGTTAGACATGGGGCCCGAGGGTTAAAGAAGGAATTTAAGGAAAGTGGAGCAATGAGAATGACCCCAGAACAACCTCAGAGAAAACAAACCAACCCGAGACTAAACCCGAACGCTCAGCAGCCCGAGACTTCCCGCATGGGGACGCAGGCCCGGGGGGAGGGCTGTGGCTCCCAGGCGTCCTAGATCACGTGCGGCAACTTCTGTACAGACGACCAGGAGTCAGGAAAACAGGTGTGAGTGCATGAAAAGTGCTCTTCCAGAAAGCAATAAGAAAAAGATCTTAGGAACAGCTTTGTCTAAAATGGTTAAATGAGCAATAGAGTTAAAACTGAGACTGGGGGAACGTTCTAGTTTTCTTCATCATTTTGGCATTTCCCCAGTTTTCTGTGATGTGTGTGTTTAAGTACATGTATAATACATATATTTGTGGTGCATATTTGATACATACAAAAGTATACATGTGATACCACGGGTCAGGGATAACCCATCCCTGGCCCACCCCATCACGCCTAAAGTGACAGCTAGTCCAGATTTTGTCTGTCTTATTTCCTTGTTTCTAACTGTTCTCTCTCTCTCACGCACACACACACACACGCACACACAAATGGACGCATCTCTACTGTTTTCATCTCTGTTTTATAATTCATCATTTTCTATTCTCTTTCTTTTCCTTTGGGTTTATTCTGTGGTTCTTTTTCTGGTTCTCTACCCCAAGTAGCCAGAAGTATAAATCTTCCAGTGTATCATTTATTGATTCTCAGAAATATATACTACACTTAAAAGGTTTGGTTTTAATTTAATATTTCTATTATTTGCAAAACTTATCTTTCTATCATAACTCACCAGTTGGGGTTTTAAGTCTCTGAGACATTATTTTTCAGGTTATTCACTTTGTCACTTATATGTAATTGTACTTATACATAATTCTATCTATGTTTAACCATATTTGATCCATAATTATAGCAAGTCACAAAATGTACTTTCCTAACCAAGATAAAACAACACGTAGTCACATTCATGGCGGTTAGCAGCCGAGGAAAGATCTTACAAGCTCCTAGTTATGAAACCGAATGAGCCACAGTAACTTATTAAATGTTTATCTGAAGAGGAACACATGAGTGCACTTGAGGGTTCTTCGGTTACTGAAGAGTCCCGTTCTCTTGACATTTAGGAAATAGTGTTGGTTCAGCCAACCTAATAATCCCTAAGAATCAGAACATAATCAGATTAAACGGACTAATTGTATTTATTCATTCAAACCAGACGATGATAATAAAAACCTGGTAACAATTACTTGAAAATGCAGCTTAGAATAACATTTCTTCTTCTTTTCCCTTGGGCATACTTTTCAGAAACGACATTCTAGTTCTGGTAGCCGGAACGGGAAGGGACTCTCCCTCACCTGCGTTGCGGCCTAACCCCGTCCGTCAGCCATCAGACGGGACAAGAGCGTTCTTCACCGACGTCAGAAATCATACAAAGGGAGCCCTGGCCAGCAAAGGTCTGTGTGGCCAGCTTTGCTAAGTAACCTGGTAAACATTCCGATGCCGATTCTGGGGTTAAAGCCTCAACAAGCTACCGCAGGCCAGCCTGTGGCTGCAAGAGTGAGCTGTGGTCATCGCGGGGTTGTCAGCACGGGGTCGGAGGGAGCAGCTCCCGGGGCAACGGAAAAGAAATGCACCGGAAGAAATAGAAATTCTGCTTGACCTTCAGACCTTTGGTGAACCCCAGCGCCATGGCACCCTTTGGGGATCAACCAAAGTCAATCCAACCCACCTTTGGCTGTCATGCCGTCCAAGGTCATGCCTTTGCTCTTCCGGAGAAGGGTACTGCAAACACAACACCGGGAGCCGGTCATTTCCTACCTATTTAGGTCCTGGGCAGCCTGGAAGAAACAGCAGGGCCAGCGCTTAGAATCACGGAGCCAGCTGGAGAGGCATGCAGGAGATCATGGCAGGACGGAGCCGGGGGGACACTACGTGGGACTCGCCACACGCAATCTGAAGAGCCTCCGGTTTAGAGTCCCCGCGCTCAGTCTTGTCTGTAGGGCTTGCTGAAAGACCTTCGCCTGTCACAAGGCACAAGACGGAACAGTGTCTAATTCTGCGGCACACATGCCACACAATCACGTTACTGACAGCCACATGCAGACTATCTGACCAGCCCTTGTGAAGCGCCCACTGCATGCCAGCTCTGCGCTGCGCACAGAGATCCACATGGGCCGTGTCGTAGCAGAAAACACCAAACGCGCAGTCACAGCTCCTCTCAAACAGCGACACAGACGCTCGCCCAGCTCAGCGACTGGCCGAGAAGCCGCACTGAGCAAGCCTCAGCCCAGGAGGAGGAGTGCCACCGGGGGTCCGGCCTAGCCTGGGAGCCAAGGGGGACTGCCGCTGAGACCTGCAACGTGGCCACGCGGGAGTCAGACGTGCGAGGACCACCTGGCTCTGCCCGCCCCTTGCAACTGCTCTGCTGTGTGCGCAGAAAACCCCTCTGAGCGCGGAGCACCGTGGCGATCGACTGAGCGCTTTTGCTTCCATTTTGACAAAACACACTCAGTGTTTCCCGCCCTCACCCCTGCCCACTCGGGTGTGCAGTGTCACACTCACACTGTCACTGTCCACCACCTCCTCCTCCAGAACTGTTCACCTCCCACACAGACACCACAGACCCAGTAAACACGACCTCCCCATTCCCCCCCAGACACCCGTGGTCCGGTCCACGCACACTGACTGGTGCTCCAGCCTTGCACAATAGCGACCAGGTCAGGAGCAGCCGGCCCACGGAGACCACACTGGGAAAGGGAGCATCCTCCAGAACCTCCACGAGGGCAGCTCTTCAGCTGTGCTTTCCAGACCCCGAGACAGTATTTGTCCACACCCTGGGTTTGCCCTTAATTTCTTCACCTTCGAGTGACCCTCCAATGCCAGCCACAGCTGGCCACGGTTGCGGGCGGTGGCGGGGTGGCGGGAACCCCATGCCTGTAGAATTGCAGAATTCTTGAGGTTCTGTGCTGGGGTTCACGCTGCCATTTGCAGGTTTCACCATAATTCTGTCAAGAATGTGATAAAGTAGGAAGAAACCGTCTTACAGTTTCTAACTTTTCAGTAAGCATTAAGAAGGTGTGTCGTTTTGGAAAGGACCGTTTTTATTTGTTTAACCTTCCAAGCCCATAAACAATTCTGTGACTGTTTCTGCCTCAGGCACAGCTTGGCAGCTCGTGGGGCGGCCGGGCCATGGCAGCAGCCACGGGCTGGTGTGGAGTCATGGCCGCGGCAACGCCACGGGCCTCTCACCCCTCTGTCTGCAGCCCCCACCCCCACAGGCCACCTTTTCCCGCGTGGACTCAGCAAATCTACATTCCCTCTCCCAACCCCTCCACCTGGGACCGATCCGCCGGGATTGGGCTTCTCTAGATCACTCTAATTCTGGAGGGCAGCGCTGTTTACTTTAAAGTGACCCAGCCACAGACCTGGCATCCTTTAGGCACAATTAGCCCCCCACATCTGTTTCTTATCTGCGGTTGTTAGCCTTGGTGCTAATCTAACCTTGACTGGAGAACTCACACTAGTCATGTTGAACACTTAACAGAACAGCTTGTAAATTTTATTAGAAACTCATGTGCCCTTGGCCCGGTTCCTCATATGTGTTCCTTTTGAGCACATCACGAACTTTTATGGCCTCAACGTACTCCAGTGGACTGTAATGGCTGTTTTTATGGCGCTGAAGTCGCCCCCGCGGGTAATCTCGAACGCTCCACATGTAGGTGTCTTTGTCTTGATGCCCCCAGACATGCCTGGCAGCCCTTACTCTCTGGCTAAAGCACTTCCCCATGCTTCCTGGGTTTTGAACTTGTCTTGTTCCCAGGCTCCTACCCACAGCAACCCTTCTTGAAATCTTACTTTTTTTTCATCCAGTTGTGTACAAGAGACTCAAATCCGGTGCCTGGGGTACACGTGGGATGGTCCCATGGGCTCTGTGGCAGGGAGGCCAGGGGCCGCCTCAGCCACTGGAACCATCAACATTTTCAAAACACTTGGCCACCAACTCAAATCTGGACCGAGTCGAAGGTTAGGCCACAAAAGCCTCACCCGCCACAGGCCAACGACCAAGGGATTGAAGAGCCCTTTTCCATGGGAACAACTTGAGACTACATAAATAACATTAACGACCGGGCCTGGGACACCAGGGCAGATACAAACCATACCTGGCACAGCGAAAGAGAGCTCTGGACCTCCCGGCGGGACAGTAGGTGGCCTGCGAGCACCCCGTTTGGTGGTGCCCCTGCCCCCCAGCCATGGCAGCCCCGAGCTGCATCAGGCTGCTCCCTCCACACAGGAAAGCCATTGGCTCTCCCCACGGTCCCTGCACAAGGAATCTCTGGAGCTGCCACGGGTTCGTCTGCTCAGGAAACACTCAGCCACTTGGAGTTCACCCCCAGGCCACAGGGGTAGGAGGGGGTGGGGGGTGGATGGCCCTCCTACGGACGTCACGGCCGCGAGGGCAATAAGCCATGTCCCCTCACCCCCAGACCCTCAGATTTGTTCTGCAGGGCAACCCATCCCACCAACCAGAACACAGCTGGCTGACCCCTAATACCCATCCTTACCTGCATCCTCAGTCAGGGAACCCCCATTTCCCATTCTCTCTAGGTGTGCTGGCCACTGAGATACAGCGCCCTGCGCAGCTTCCGGAAAGTGTCCCTAGAGCGGCAATTTTCAGCCGGCGCGCCGCAAGAATCTTTAAAACACGCAACACCTGACTATTGAGTCAGGGGCACTGACCTCTCTTCCCTCAGACTCTCACATTTAAAAATGACAACAGCCAACACAATAGCTGTCAGGTGTGAATGAATCAAAACTACACCCATTTTGTTTGTCAGATTAACAAAAAATAATATATTTTATTGGTGTGCTGCAGAATTTTAGTAATTAGTTCATGGGTGCCGTGAAGTGAAAGAGATTGAGAATCACTGGTATTATTACTTATTAATTGTATTTTTTCCCATACCAACAATTGCAAACCTACATCTGCCCCAGCCTGTATCTACTGCGATAATTCCTAGCTGGCATAGGAGTTCGCCTTCCAGAATCATCAAGAAGACCCAAAACCGAGAGTGAAATAGGATAAAATATTCCTGGAACACAAGGGGCAGACCCTTCTCTCCTAAAAAGGCCAGAGCCCTCCCGGCCTCCCGATGGGACTGGAGTTTTATTCCTCCGCGTACGCGCAAACATGGACGGGCGCGGTTTGCCGGGAGCCGCCGCGTTTAAAAACCAAGCCCCTCCTGTCTACATGGAAATGCGTTTGCCAACCTAGATACCTACAAACACAAAGACATTTCCTCCCAGAGAGGGCATACACAAGACTATTCTAGGGGACCAGTTCAGGGGCCTCTTTTATAGCTGCATTTAAATTCTCCCGGATCTTCAGAACACCCCACTAACTGCTCACCGCCAGCAGCTCCCACTAGAAAGGGTGCATGGATAAAAGCCAGCCAGTGCTCTGGGAGACTTCAAGGAGAGAACACAAAACAAAACAAGGCACACTTACCGTCCTTCAGGGTTGGTGCTGACTTGGGACCTGGACGACGAGGACGACGGGGAAGAGCCTCATTCCAGAATATGGCACAAGGACAGATGTGACCAGCCGTCACTCACTCAGAGGGAACTTCAGAGACTTCCGTGTGTCACTCTTGGAAAAACCACCTGTACTTTGCCGTGTATACTGCACACCCATGTTTCTGGCCCAAACTTTCAGGGGGGAAAAACTCTCTCGTTTTAATTTTTTAATGCAGTTTTTTTATTTTTATATATAAAACTGATTATCATATTCCCAGCTATTATTCTGCACACAGATATTGTTATTGGTTTCTAGAGTTACACTTTTAATGCGTAAGCATAAATAAAAGAATTTAAAGCTTTTATATAGACACAGAATTAGTACTACCCATGTATAACGTGCATCCTTAAATTTTCCCCCAAAGATCTGGGCAAAAAAAAAAGTGCGCATTATACACAGCAAAATACGGTATGTAATTCCGGAGGCTGGAAACGGTTTATAATGCTTTTGGTGCTTGCACCGTGAGAAGAGATTTGGGTTGGCAAGAAATGCCTGTCTGCCCCCAGCAGGCAAGTCACCCATCGCTGCGATGCCCCCTGGCTGTGTAGAGCAGTGCCCAGAGAAGCCCTGGGATGCTGTTGTCTCCAGTCCCAAATCGTTCCCCACTAAAGTGACAGGCGAAGAAGAAGGAAGGCTTCAGTGGGTCTAGACAAGCCCAGGTGCCCTCACTCCAGGCCCTTTAGCCGGTGAAACCGGAACAGTCTCCTATTCCCAACAGAGATTAATTTGGGAGAAAAGAACGAAGAGATTTTCCCATCCAAGAAAAACGTTACCGAGTGTGCAGGGCTGCCACCTTCTGGCAGAACCTATGAATTGCACACTACAATCACAACGGGTGGTGTTGACCCTTCCCTGTATCTAAGCCCTTTCCTTGCACATATTGTCTCACTAATTCTCCCAGCATGCCTATGAGACAGGTGCTATTGTAACCCCACTGGCCAATGGGGAAACTGAGTCACAGAGCAGTTACAAAGCTTCCTGAAAGCCCTGCAGTTGGTAAGTGGTGGGCACGCCGCCTGAGCTGCTCTGATGAAAGAGGCGGGGTGGGGGGGCAGGTGGGAGAAGGCCCCGTGGGCCCTGCCTTCCGAGAGAGCGGGTCCACCTGGGGCCACCCACAGAGGAGATCTGCCCTCAGCAGAACGTGATGGGATGCGCCTGGGTGAGATGCTTCCCTCCACCTCTCAGCCCACGGCCCCTCTGTCCAGCTCCCCCGTAAGAAGAGCTCCTCTGCCTCCTTGCTTGTTCCTTCGGACCCGCCAGGTGCTCGCAGACAAGATCGGCACCTCACTTGGGCTGGTTCGGCTTCGTAATGGCTAACGAGGGCATATTTCATTCAACCCTCCCACCAAGAGCAAACTCCCGCCATGTGGCCGGTGGGTTTTTGTCTGAACTGTGGCTTCGCACCCCTCTATCTTGGGGAGTGCAAATTTAAAGAGGCTCCGTTTGAGGGCCAGCCTGTCATATTAGAACACCCCAATTGGCACTCGGGGCGGTCCTCATAGGGTGCTGGGGGGGTGGCCCTGTGCCTGTGCGTGTGTCCACTGCAGCCTTGTGGGGGCCGGCCCGTGTGGCGGCCGGGGTCAGAGCCCAGTCCCCAGTGAACAGAGCAGGGGGAGGAGGGGACAGAGAGCTACCACTCAGGTCACTCCCATCCCCACGACGCTGCTCGTTCCCTTTAACACTCAGCAGGAGCTCCCCTCCCCGTGAAGCTTCCCCCACCAGACAGGGGCGGATAATCACTGCCAGGCATTATCTGCCTGTCCCGGGTCCCTATCTCAACTGCCCGCCTGCCTCTTTGTGGCCATCACCCACAATGCCCAGTGTTCTGTGTGTACCAGATGTCACTCAGCCACAGGGCACTGGGTTTTGTCTTCTGTTCTAACCTTTGGGGTCAGGTCTGTCAGATGTCCCTGCTGCCTTTCCTGAGGTGCCCCGGGCCTGTCTTGTCCCCACAGATGCCAGGGTGCTCTTAGCACTGGAGAACGGGGCCTCTGGCCTTACCTGCCAACACGCCTCCAGGCTCCTTTGAGGATCTGTGTCTAGAGTCACCTGCAGGGCTTGCACACCTGTCACACCCCTCCCAAACTCACACCCAACCGCTGCCAATGACACATCTGGGCACACGCAGAAACGGCTCTGCACGTTTGCCTTCCTGCCTCCAGTGTCCGTCTCTCAGGGATCTGAAGGCCAGAACCTCATGGAGAAGGAGCAGCGGGCGCCCCCAGCTGTCGGCAGCAAAGCCTTGACGGAGACCTGCAGTGGGGAAGCCTCAGCCTCCTTTCTGAAGTGCCTGCTCAGGGCTCAAAGTGCCGTCCCTGACTCCTTCCCCCAACAGCCTCCAACACAGATGCTACCACTGTCCCCACACACCTGAGAAAACAGAGGCATAGGGGGAAACAACGTTCCAAGTTCACGCTGTCATCGAACTTGAACTGCCCACAGCGAGAGCGCTCGGGCTATGAAGCTGTCTTTGGCTCACGGGCCCATACATGGGTTCATTTGTTGACTCAACAAATATTCGCTGAGTCCCTGCTCGTTTGAAGCAGTGCTAGGCTCTGGGACACAGGGGTGGGCGTCCCTAACTCCAAACAGCTCGTCACAGGGGACAGCCTCACAAAGGGACCGCAGTAGGCAGAGGGCCCTGGGGGGGCCCACACACTGGCCCTCACCCTGGCATGCTCCTTACACCAGGGAAGTTGACAGGGTGCAGGAGGTCGACAGGAAGTGAGGAGAGGCAGGAGGGGTGAAGCCAATGGAAGGTGGCCCCGATGCCCCCACCTCCTGGAGTTTGTGCCCTGAGCACACACAGGGCACAGGGGCAGCCTGTGGCGGCTGGGTCATCTTGCCCTCCTTGGGGAGATACAGAGCACAAGGCCTGCTCGCCATGGGGCACAGCCAGGAGCCAGCCATTGGGTCCTCCAGTCTCCACCACCAAAACACAGGCAGGGCCCCTGCTCCTGCGTGTCACCGTGAGGGACCCCAGGCTGAGCATGGCGAGGGCACTCGCCCAGCATAAGCAAGCGGGGCCTGGGCAGTGACTGCTGCCACTCTGTGCTCAACAGCGGCATGGACGAACACACAGCAGCCTCTGGTTTCACTGTTAACCAGTCCCCCTGCCTGGGGTGGGTGGGACTGACCTGGTGCGAGAGCCACAGTCCCCAGACAGATCCCTCCCCTCTGTCCTCGCCCGTCTGGGATGCCTGGGTTTTCCCAGACTCAACCAGGGACCTCATTGGCGCCACTGCCTCCCCGGACAGGCTCCTGGCTGCTGGGAGCCAACCTGAATCCTGGGAAATGACCCCGTGGGCCCAGGCCACAGCGGCTGATGGGAGACAGCAAAGTGCCACCAGGCAGAAGACACCCTCCCTGCACCCCCACCATGTCAGCCCTAGGAGGACTGGTGACAATAAGGGTGGGTCCCTCCGTGCATGCACAGGAGTGACATAAACAGATGCACAGGGGACAGGGGGCCCTTTTGTTTCTGGGACCCTCATCTCTGGACACAGAGAGCTGGCCTCCAGCCCAGCGGTTTGGTGATAAGCCTGCCACCCTCCCTGGGAAGCTGCTCCCCTGAGACCTCCTCCCTGCTGGGCCAGAGGGTGAGCACTGGCAGTGAGTGTGTGGGGGTGGGAGAGATGACCTCCCACAGGGATCCTCAGCACACTCGGTGCCACCCTGGGAAATAACAGAACAGTGTCTCAGCATCCGCCTCTGGTTCCTGGGACACAACTCCAACACTCGTAGGTGACAGGGGTACCTTTTGTTCTAATGTGGTGACTCTGGTGCGCTCCTCAATGGCTCCTGGCCACGGGAAAGACCAAGTCATGATCAGAAGGTTGGAATTTCCCACCCCACCCCCATCCTCTTGTGAAGGGGGAGGGGCTGGGAGCGGAGTTGGTCACTGACCAGGCCCACGTGTGACTCCGAAGGGTCCAGGGCTCAGGGGGCTCCAGGTCGGTGAGCGTATCCACACCGGGAGGGTGACACACCCTGACTCCACAGGGACAGAGGCTCCTGTGCGTGGGACCCTCACACCAGGCATCCCTTCTTCCGGCTGGTCACCTGCACCCTTTGTCATGTCCTCTAACAAACTGGTCGACAGAGGCGCTGCCCTGAGGCCGGGGAGCTGCTCTAGCAAACGACCGAGTCCAAGAGGGAGGGGGTCATGGAACCCTGATTTGCAGCTAAATCGGGGAGAATTGTGGGAACCCGGAGACCCACCACTTGTGATTGGCATCTGACGTGGGGGACGTGGAGGCAGCCTCCTGGGACTGAGGCCTTGGGACCTGATGCTCTCTCCAGGTAGACAGTAGCAGAACCAAGTTACAGCACAGGAGAGAATCAATTGCTTTGGGGAGTGGGGGGAACCCACATACCCGTCAACCAGAAGTGTCATGTGAGTGGAAACGGAGACACACGAGAGAAGGCTACTGGGTTTTTCTAATACGATGGGCCCGATGTGCCAGCTCCCTGATGGGAGTCCTCTACCTGGGAAGTAGCCGGGGTGGCGTGGTCCTGCTTTCAACACATCACGGGAGAAAGCCAGGACCCTCCGCTTCCCCACCTCCCCAGTGGTCAGGCTCAACCCCACCCCCACTGTTCACTTTTTCCCATGAAGAAAGCAGCTGCCGCAGCTGACAAGGGCTGTCTGCCCCCTGCCCCCCCCACCCCAATCGCAACCCCGACCTCGCCCTCCATTGCTCCCTTTCCCCTCCCCCGGCCCTGCTTCAGGGGTGCGTGGAGGCGGCTGGAACACCCTAGGCAGCCACAACTGCAAGAGGGAGACACAACCAAGGACAGCGGTGGAGGCCAGCTAGGCAAGGCCCAGTGCCACCACCCTGAGCTTCCAGGATGGCGGCCAGGCGCCGCGCCCAGCATGCTGCTCATTACCTAGCATGATCCCTGCCAGAACTGTGAGTTACCCACGTGTTAGACACGAGAACCAAAGCTCAAGAGGCCAGTCCCACACCAGCTATCACGCCTGAGGCCCTGGGGCTAAGCAGCCCGGAGGAGACGCAAATGCGACACTGAGACTTTAACCTCACCTGATTTTCAGGTGTCACGTAATCTTTCTTTTTTCAGCCCTTTGAAAATGTAAAGCCTGTTCTGAGCTTGCAGACCGGACCAGCGGAGGTGATGGGGGACCCCCAAGACAGGTGATGGTTTTTTTTTTTTTAAAGCAACTTTTTAAAAGACTTTATTTTTAGACAGAGGGCAAGAGAGGGAGAAAGAGAGGGAGAGGAACATCAGTGTGTGGTTGCCTCTCATGCGCCCCCCACTGGGGACCTGGCCCGCAACCCAGGCATGTGTCCTGACTGGGATTTGAACCAGCGACCCTTTGTTTCACAGGCTGGTGCTCAGTCCACTGAGCCACACCAGCCAGGGCCAGATGATGATGGTCTTGAAGTTTAGGCGGGAGTTTAAAGCCAGCCTGCACCCACTGTCACAACAGCAGGGGGAAGGGCGTTCAGTGACTTCTGTCCTTCTGGTGGCCCTTCAGTTCCCCATCTTGGACTGAACGCATTTCCCAGACTGAGAAAGCAGTTAAGGGGAGAGACAGGGGACCATGAGCCTTAGAAACAGCCCACCTCCCAACCCCCACCCCAGCCCCATGACTCTTGGCCCAAAACAGACTTTCAGGACCACCTCCTTGAACGGATGGATGAACGAACAAGAGACCAAGTGGATTTTCTGCACCACGTTTTCTATACACTCAGGAGCAGACAGTGACGGGCCCCTCAGCCCGGCACAGCCACGGTCCCTCTCCCTGTGTCTCATCACCGCCCGGCCCCTCCAGGAAGCCAAGACTGGCCTTTCATTTCTGGTTCACTTCCCGGAGCTGCCGTGACCAAGCACCGAGAACTGGGAGGCTGACACGACACAGCTTTACTGCCTCACTGCTCTGGAGGCCAGAGGTCCAAGACCTGTCCCAGCGGCCAGCGGAGACAGCACGGCCCAGACACAAGCAGCCGCAACCTTGCAGAGCCGCTGGGTGGCCAGACCGGCCACCGCTCGGCGACTCCACACTCCCAAAGGGAAAGAGTAGGCACACCCAGTTAATAATTTATCTTTTATTGAAATTGTTGAATACTTTATATTACAGTAAATTTGATTGAAAAAAAATGAGGAAAAGAAATCAATTTTTAAAAATACTCATGTTGAAATCAAATAAGCCAGCCAGACTGAGTACAAACCAATGAATTCTGTAGGATGGTTTGCTCTTCAGTAAGTGACTACCGCCGAGTCTATGTACAATTCTAGAATAAGAGAAAAGTCGTTCGTTAAACACTTCAAGAAAGGAGCCAACGGGGGTGGCAATACACCGTGGTGCTGCCCTGACCTCGGCCGCCCCACAGCGGGGGTCCAGGGGCCACCCCAGGGGCACGATCCCGGCCCATCAGCGTTCATGCAATTTCCATAAGTCACGCACTGTGCAAATTAAGGCTTTGTATAGGTCAGATGGTTGATAAACACTTTTTTCTTAAAAAAATAAGCACAGTCACGGTGGTATCGTGAGAACCTGAAGAAGTGAGATCTATAACGTCATCTTCTCCGACACCTCAAACCCCCCCCCCACCCCGCACACACACACACACACACACACACACAGTCGGTCTCTGGGTAGGCTGTCTGAACTCGTCAGCCGGCGAGAGAAATGCTGAGCACTGTGCTCTGCACCTAGGACTCGAGATGTCATGCAAAAAGCTGCAGCCGTCACTGGAGGCAGGGAGTGGGCGAACCCTCCAAAGCCCAGGCACTCGGGGACCCCTGTACGGGCGTGTGTGTGCGCGTGCGCGTGCGTGTGCCCGCAGAAAATAGAAAGCCAAGAGGAAGAGAGACAAAATGGAGTATTCTAACTGAGAGGCTACATCATTGGCCAGTTCAGAGTTGCGTATGAAACCACCCACATGAACAGCTCCCCCCAGACGGCAGACGAACCGGCGCGTCCCACAGCCGGCAGAGGGCTACTGTTGGGTGGTTGTGTTTTTTTGTGTTTTTTTTTTTTCCTTTTTCACAAACCTGAGTAATTGTCAAAGTCAATAAATAGAGGAGAGAAGTAAATGCTAAAATATAATGGCCAAATACCCTATAGGGCCTAAAGCAGCAAGGGTTTTTCTCAAAGAGAGCGCCCTCTGTCCCCAGACACGCCTGGGCCGGCGCGGGTTATGAAGCGCACGGCAGCGGTGCTTTCAAAGGAGGACTTGGGGCAAAACCCGGGCCCAGCACCGCCCTTTGGCAACGGGGGCGATGCCTCGTTCTACAACGTGGCCACCCACGGATGAGCGGTGCCGGACCTCCTCACCCTCTCCCCCATCACAGAAATCCTTCCCTTTCAAACAGTTTTCGTTAAAGGCAAAAATGACAGAAGCATCATCAAGGTGAAGCCGTATTTGGTTGGAGGGGCCTGGCCAGGCCACCGCCCCACGTGCCCGTGGGGGCACCGGAGTTCAGATGTTCAAGAGGTCTTCGTCGCTGTCGTCGTGAAAGGAAGCCAGGTTGCCAGCGTTCCCGGGCTGCGGCGCCGCGGCCCTGGGCAGCGCCCTCCTCGCCTGCTCGCCACCCACCAGCCCCACCCTGTCGTCCCGGAGCATCTTCCTCTGCGGGGTTCTCGCTGGGTGGGCGCCTTCAGCCCCAGCCCCTCTGCCCGAGTGAACGCGCACCTCAGGGATGGTCAGGACCTCATCCTCACTGTCCTGGTCGTCCCCGTGCAGGGAGCTGAGGGCCTCGGCTTTCACGGACTTGGTGGTGATGTGGCCGTTCTCCTGCCCTTCCTTCCCAGGCCTGGGGGCGGGCGCCTGGACCTCTTCCATCAGCCACTCAGTTTCGTTCTCCACCTCCTCCTTGTTGACCTGCGGGGACGAGGCAGGGCCCATGGAGCCCACCTGAGACCCCGCTCTGCTCTGCTCCCTTCCTTCCCCCACCTGCCCGAGTCAGGACCCTCCTGTCCCTGCCCAAGCGGCCACCACGGTCCCAGTGCCTCACCAGAGGGAGGAAGGCAAGGGCTGGAGCTGCCAGCTCCTGCTAAGGCCCAACCAGGCGGACAGTGTCCCAGGGGCAGGAGAGCGAGCCAGCGAGTCCGGGCTCCTCCCGCAAGAGCTGTGTGCCCGGGGCGGGGGTGTCGGTCAGGAAGGGGAGCCACGTGGACACGTGTAGGCGTCTAACTGGAAAGCCTTCTAGAAAGCAGTCTGGCAGTGTGCGCAGGGAACCCTGAGTGCGTTCACGCCCTCTGCTCCAAATAACTCCTGTTTCCCGGAAATCTATCTGAAGGAAATCACCCAAATGCCAAAGGCACAAAACCAGATATTATCATATATATACTTCTTGAGAACAGCCAAAAAAAGTAGGAGCGACCTAAATAGGAAATGCTCTAAGGAAAACAGCTGTATCCCCGATGAGAAAAACGTGAAGGAAAAGACAAGACACACGTGTTTGGGTGAAAAGCAGTCGGTGGTGTTTTCTCCCTTTTCTAGTTCAAAGTGCCGGTGGCGACGTTTTACCCACAGCTTGACAGTGTGGGGGGGAGAGGGAGGCAGGAAGTTACCTTTGAGTATTTGTAGGACACGTTTGCACTCCGTCTACAGCAGTTGGTTAGCTTACTCATCACCACCTCCCTGCAAGAGACCAGTTACTCCAGACGGAACCAGCAGGGCAGGCGCCCCCAGGCCAGCTGCTCCCAGCTCTCGAGAGAAGCCTGCACCCCCAACCCCCCAGCACACCCCGCCACAGACGGGCGAACTAAGCCCAGGATGGCAGGGTGAGAAACAAGTCCGGTGGCAGGAACACTCTGGAACCAGACAGAAGTGGATTCAAATTCTGATCCACCCCTTAGAGGCTTTGGAAGCCTAGAGCAAGTTACAGAACAGAGGTGCTTCGGCTTTTCCACGTATGAATGTGATGAGGCCACACCTTCCTGAACCCCGAGACCATGGGCGCCAGGTGACAAAGCCCAGGCTGGCTCACACCCAGACCCCCCACTCGCCTCTGGCTCATTTGGCAGATAAGAGAGGGCAGGGAGCCCGGAGCTGGCCTGCTCTCTGCCCCGGGCCAGGATGACCACGCACAGGGCTCTGAGTGCCGTGCCTCAGTCACGTGTGATGTGAAAATTCACTGGAAAGTCACACACGATGAGTGAGGAGCCCCTGCACCCGGTAGAGGGGAGCCAAGAGGATGGTGTCACACCTGGCACACAATAGGTGCCTAACAAGTGATCACTTTATTGAAGAAGGGGGAGAGGACGAAAGAACATCTGCTTATGACGGGTGTTTAGTTTCCTGTCCACCCTTGGACACTCAGAGACAGCTGTCCTGAAAACAGGCCAGCCAGGCAAGAGCCCACAGTATCGCCGTGTGACGTGAGCAGTGGAATCTGACCTGAACACCTGAGACAGGTTCCACGCTCTGGTCCAAAGGGATACCTTGTCTCAGAGATGCAGACATTCACACAACACAACTGGACACCACTTTCACAGCTGTAACCTAGGGCTCAGGGTGCTGTGGGGCCCCCATAAAACCAAAACCAAGGTGCGACCCTGAACCGCCGCCTTGCGGCCCGCCCACGTCCCTCTCCTCACCGTCTCTCCTTCTTGTAGAGCAGCAGGGTCAGCAGACAGCCCGTGAGCGCCACCAGCAGCAGGCTGAGCACGGCCCCGACAGCCTGGCTGCGCTCCGAGAGCCCCTTGTGCGCCTGTGTGTCCTCGCCAGCATCCTCACTGTCGAAGCCCGCCCTGGAAAGAACCCAGGTCACTCGGGGGCACGGCCGCCACTGTGAAGTCCCCAGCCATCCCCGACTCGGGGAGTGGCTCTGACTGTGCAAACGCCACACCGTGACCGAGACCCACCAGACACAGAAGCCAGTGGGGGCTGCTCTGACAAGGAGGGCAAGCAGCAGTTGGAAACCTGGCTGGAAGACCCTGCCTCGAGCTTGTGGACCATTATTAAGGAAATGAGAAGGCCGGCTGAGGGACACACTCCTCTTCTTGCCTCCACAGGGATCTCAGGGCACAGACGCAAAGACAAGCTCACCACATGTGTCTCCTGGACCCCAGAGCCCTCTGCACTGGGAACAGACAGGGATCACAGCCCCCTTATGGCCTCTCCCTCCCAACACCTCCCCAGGACACAGCCTCCACGCCTCCCGGCCTGGGGGGCGTCCACAGGACACTGCTGAGCACGGCACACAGCCTCTGTCCAGGCCAAGTCCCAGGAGGCAGGACAAGTGACACAGCGGCTTGGCCAGCTAGGCTGCCACAGTCCCCGCTGCCCACGTGTGAGAAGAGCAGGGTGTTTCCCGGGCGTTGAACAGTCAGGAAAATAACGACGGAGAAGGAGAGACGCCTTCGCTGGCTTCCCTCTCTGCTCAGAGAGTCAGGTGCTGCTGCAGTGACTCGGCGGTCCTAGTCTTTCTGGCCCTCAGCCACTCAGGGCCACCAGCCCTACAGTGACAGAAGCTCTTCCCCACCCAAGAAGGCAGACAGCGGTGGCAAGGAGCAGCCGAACTGCTTGGGAGGAGAGAGGGGGGCTCCACAGGTCACACACGTGTGGTGAAGCTGGGTGCTGGGGGCGCTGGCTATTCGCTCAGAAAAATAATTCAAAAACTTGGGGCCAGAGGGCAACCGAAACCCAACCACACAGCTGCTCCAAACACCACTCGGCTTGTGCCAAACACGCCAGGCCGCAGCCCTCAGAGAGCAGAGCTCGCTTCCAGCCAGGGTGCGCCTGTGGCTATCTGCTAGGGTAGGGACGTCCCTGCACGACAGGCACATGTGCGTCCCCTGCAGACGCCGCCCCCAAAGCCAGAAGCCCGAGGAGCCAGAACCCGCCAGGCCACTCAGGGTCACCTCGGGTGCACCCAGTGTCTGAGGTTGGGTGTCCTTGCCACTCAGTTCTGAGTGCGCTCTCCCTTCTCCTCGTGACTTCTTCCACGATCCATAAATTACTTAAAAGTGTGTTTTAGTTTCCGAGTGCACTTCCACTTTTCAGCTACTTCCGTGTCACTGGACCCTGACGTAGCTGCACCACATAGGCGGTCTACACAGCACCGACGTCTAGAGGTTTGCTGAGACCTGCCTCACACCCACATGCCTGGGACATTTAGGACAAGGCTGACTTTTGGGAGCAGGGGGACAAGGGGCTGGACCAGCACCCACAGAGAGTAAAACCCAGTAGAGCGGACTGCTGATCTGAGACCTCCAGGATGTGCCCTGGGGCCGCGGTGGGCCCTGCGTTGTTTCCTGCTGCCTGCAGGCCCCTCCCCCAGGAGCGGAAGGCAGCGACTGCCCAGCAAGAACTTGTTTTCCTCCTGATCTGCGGCTCAGGACGCAGACCAAAAAGCTTCTGTAAGATGGTGAGGTGGAGGGAATAGAAAATACAGCCAAGAGGAAAGCCACCTATATATAACACTGTTTTCGATGAGGAGCTCGACGTTTACCACATAATAATCTGTACTGGGACACAAATAAAAGATCTGCTAGGAACAAAGAAGGGGCAAAGTCCCCCGTCCCTCCCCAGAGGCCACCGAAGTGACACACTGACTGGAAGAAGACAGAAGAGAGAGACACTCTGAGCCTGGGGTGCACAAAAGCCGATGCTACTGGGAATGGTGAGGGTGGTGACACACGTGGACCAAGGACACGCTGTGGACAATTACTGGCACTGGGCACTGGCCGTGCAGGGTTTGCCTCCATCGCTCCTCTGGGTTTTGCTCACATCTGAGTATTTTCCACAGTAAAACACTGGGCGGCAAACACACACACGGACCTACGTTTGAACTAGGCTTTCAGAGGAGGCGGGGGTACGGTTGGTAAGTGTCCATCCAAAGAGGAAAGTGACCGACAGCAAGTCCTGCCGCCACCAAGACACGGCACTCACCCCAGAGGACAGACGGCAGAGGTGTACCAGGAGAAGAGGTACTGGCAGTCGGCAGTCTCGTGGCTGAACTCGGGGATCCCGTCCTCCACCAGAGGGTCGCAGTGGAAGAAGATGGTGGAAGAGACAGTTTTGGTCTTATCTTTCCCACACTTGGAGGAGGAGGAGAACACCACGTCTAGGTCACCATCTGCCAGGAAGGAAGGCGACACAGCCGCAGCGGCGTTACCACCAGCATTTCAACCCAGGCTGAGTCTGGTTTATCTTTCAGAGTCTACGAGAAGTCTGCGTGGACTTCAAGTCAGGTATAAAGATCCTTCAGCAAACGTCCCCTGGGTGCTCTTCCTCACAGGCCCCTGCCTCAAGTCAGTGTGCAAGAAAAACTTGAACCCTGCCCTGAAAGAAGTCTGGCTTTCATCTTCAGCTACTAATACGATTTGGAGTGGCAGCTGGTCACATAAGTCTACCTGGAGACTGAGATGGACCCAGTGAGCAACCAGCCAGTCACCCAGCCAGCTCATCAACCGTCAGCCAATCAACTGTCAGCCAATCCACCAGCCAATCAACCATCAGCCAATCAACTGTCAGCCAATTAACCAGCCAATCAACCGTCAGCCAATCAACCAGCCAATCAACTGTCAGCCAATCCACCAGCCAATCAACCATCAACCAATCAACTGTCAGCCAATCTACCAGCCAATCAACCATCAACCAATCAACTGTCAGCCAATCCACCAACTCTCCACACTGGAGCCCCCATGAAAGCCCCAGCACCGAGGGGTCCTCCGTGCCTGGCACCACACTCTGACTCCACAGAGAGAGAACGACAGAGCATCTGGCTCCCCCCAGAACCTGCCCCGTGAGCCTCTTCCCTGGGCTGATCTCAATCGCTGCCCTTCCACTGGAATAAACTATAACCCCTCTCGGGGAGCCCTCGGAGTCCTAGTGAATTACGGAACCTGACAGTGGGGCGGGAGCCCGTACACTGACAGCGGTGCCAGGAGTGGGGGAGCCTTGGTGGACTCAGCCCCTTCCACGTCTGCAGGCGGCTCACACTGTCCCCAGTCAGCCACAGCTGAGGGCCAGGGGGTCGGGTGTGTGAGGCAGAGCCGTGCAGAGGGGAGCCCTGAGGCCCAGGCCGCCCAATCCATTTGGACGGGCGCATACAGGGCAAGAATCAGACCGGGGCTTTTGCTTTAAACCGCACCTGAGACTTCAACGGAAGGGGCTAATTTGTGAGCATTTTCAAGTTCTCTTTTTGAGGACGTTAAATACGGAAAGACAATGGAAGAAGCCATTACCTTGAATGTAGTATTTTGTTTTATCAGAGGTCCCAACTTTCCTACTGAAGTGCTGGTCGTTGGGTTTAATCTGACAAATGTTGGCCCCGGAGCAAGCCGGGTTTTGGGAGTTTGTGATGGAAGAAAGCTGGATTTCGTAGAGGTACTTGTCCCCATTTGTCCTGATGTCCCCAGAGGCACTGAATAGCCTGATGAGACAGGAAAAATGGCAGTGACTCTGGCAGTCCTTCAAGAAAGCCATTTCCTACAGCCCCAAAGTCCTGGGAGCAAGTGCGGGGCTGCGGGGCGCGCCCGTTCTCCCAGCCCGGGTGGCGTGTCTGCGAGCCCCATCTCCACTGTCTCACAAGCGAGCCACCTCCCCTAACTGTCCAGCAGCCCACGCGCTTCTCCCTGCCCCGGGCATGCCAGGCACCTCAGCCACCTGACCCCAAGTACCGCCCCAGGGACACTGCCAGGAAAATGATCGGTTTTTCAGAAGCTGATGAGCCTGCAGACCCCCGATCAAAAATGATTTCGGGAAGTTCTGGCTTCAACCCCTGGGCTTATCACAACATGAGGGGGAGGGGTGGCTTTATTTTTACACTGAAGAGAATTCACCATCTTTGGCGTTAAAACTCAACCGCTGAGCGGTGCTTTCCCCAGTTGAGGCAAAACTGGAAACGGTAACTAAGGCACACAGCCTGTTCCTCGCGGCTCCCCGCCAGGGCGAGACTCACACTGCCCGTTTAACGTGGAATCCACTGCAGGGCTCCAAGGAAAACGCTTCACTTACTTAAAATAGATGTCTCCGAGGTTGACGCTCTGGCCGTTGACGGGGTTGGTGATGGTCCCGTTCACCATCGGCACCTCCTGCGGCTTCACGGCGCAGGCGGCCCGTGACTCCCAGCTGAAGTAGTGGGTGCAGCTGTCCCTGTCAAACCTGGAAGGAGGCGCAGGGACACGGTCACAGCCAGCGAACACGGCCGTCGCACAAAGCCTCAGTTCCTGAGGACGCTCCCTGGCTTTCAAGGTTCCAGCCAACTGTCCTGTCCGCAGGGGCCTGGGGTCTCCCAGAATGCCATGGCCTCCCCTCCCTGCCCTCCCGGTGAGGGGCTGGGATGGCTATTCACTCCCTTTCCTCCATACCCTCAGCAATGTGAAAATGCCGGCGAGCATTTAACGTAATTTTTTAAACTTGGAAACCGTGCGACATTGAAAAGCTGGAAAAAAATTTGCTCCAAGATTTTTGAATCTTTAGTTGACAAGCGCTTTCATCTCACAAATTGACGAAGCCTGGGGACAATTCCGGGGTCTGCCTCCCTTTTCCCAGCCCAGCTCCGGAAGGTATGGGCATTCACAAAGAGCGGCTCACACGCTCCACCTGGTGGCCACACTCGCCCTCACACCAGATCCATGCTAGGAGATGCCAAGAGCACCCCAGGAGCCGGCCCCAGCTGCCCGCCTGTGGGTCCCCGACAGGGCACTCGAACACTGGCCTTGGCCACCACCCATCAGCGCCCCTTGGGGTCTGTGACTTTCAAACACGAAGGACAGTTAGACGCTGCTTTACAAGACGACGTCAGTCTGGAAACCCATCCCTTACACAAGTTCCTCGTGGGAGCAGCCCTGCCCTGCCCCACCCCACCCCAGGCTGGAATCTCAGCGCCTGCCCCTCCCTATCGGGACCACCAACACCCTCTCCCTGCTCCCCAGCCACATTTCCCAAGTGAAAACGGGAGAGAATTCAGATGCACCCCCGCCGCCCTCCCAGGCCCCTCACCTCTTGAAAGCAGGCCTGCCCACGGTCTGGGCGCAGGTCAGCTCTATGACACTGGATGCAGTCTTGTTTTGACCACACGGGTCACCTTTAGAATACGTCACAATGATTTTGTCATCTGCAACACATGAAGAGTCGAAGGGACGTTACCTCCAGTGCGCTACGAAAACCTTCAACGTCAGAGGTCAGAGTCTATCCTAAGGACCAGGACAGGATGGACATTTGGCTTTCTGAAAACACACGGCCCGGGCCCCCATAGCTGGGCCAAGCAGGGCAAGGCCCCCTGGCCGCACCCCAGCTGGAGGAGCGAGACCCAGGCTCAAATCCAGCCTCCTGCTCCCCGGTGTCACGGCCCTAGTCATGACCCGCCAGGCCTCCATCTTGGCACGTGAGGCATCCGGAAAGTGCCGGAACAATGAGTGCACAGAGCAGGAGCTCCGTTAACAGCAGCCCTTTGTCACCGAATGTTCTGGGCAGTTCCTGTGTCATTTTTGGGGCTCTCCTGACACACGCCCCTCATCGGATCCCCCCCCTCGGCAGGGCAGGTGCTAGACCTCCTCCCTACAAAGAGAAAGCCAGGGACAGAACGACGGGTTTCTCTGGTCTTCCTGCTCCTGAAAATAACCCGGTAAAAAAATGGCTGAGACGCCTCCCCTTGGGGTCTAAGAGAAAAGTGAGAAGCAGGTTAACCCTGTGCTGGGGCCGAGCTGCTGCGAGCGGCTGCCAGGGGTGTCCTAGGGTGGCCTGTGCCCCCGGCTCTGTGGACAGACAGTGGCTCTGGGGCCCAGGGCAGGGTCCTCAGGACATACCCCCACCTGACTCTCCCCCATGCACCCCTGAGGCAGAGCATGCGCAGGAGACAGTACGGGAAGCAGTTCCAGTTTCCCCGGGGCTCTCCAGATGACACAGCCACCTGGCGCTATGCCGTCCAACAGTGCCGGTGATGCTCAGGCCCTCAGCCCTCCCCACGTCCAAAGCCACCCCTGCTGACTTTGTTTTAAATACTGGGCTTCTGTGTGAACTCTGTTCGTGTTCCTCTGCCTTAAAGAGAAATTCTTAGACAGCAGAGTATGGAACCAAATAAGCATCAGCCATAATGCAGATGTCCCGGGGTGGACGTCCACCCCACCCACATCTCAGCCGCCCCACCTGTGAAGGGGACCCCACCCCTACCCTGTGAGGCTGTGAGGGTCACACACACCTAAAGCACCGTTGTCAATACAGGTTGGGTCCTAGGACAGAGAGGCCATCTCTCCACCCACCCTTGGGAGCACCCCTAAATGAACTGGGGGTGGGTCACTGAGAGTGTCCTTAGATGCATGTCGGGGACCAGGAGATTACTCCGAACTCCACCTCCAGTGAAGCAGTCAAGAGCCTAGTTGCCCTCAGGGGCCCGTGGGAAGTGCAGGAGACCGTCCACTAGCCACATACGAACACGAGGTTATAGGAAGAGCCACCCTCTGCCCGAGCCCGGTGAGCAGCCAACACCACGGCAGTAACTGAAACCCCCGGGGAGGCTGAACCATGGGCAGGGCAGTCCAGGCACCGCTGTCTGTGGGGCGACTCTCCCCTCAACCTAAAGAGTCCGGCACGATTCTCATCAAGGCAGGTAGCGGCTCCCCCAGAACCACCCTTCTCCATGTCAACCGCTTTGAGCCAAATCCTGTCACTCGTGGTTCTACAGGGACAGCTCAAGGACCCCAGTCCAGTCTGTCCTCCTTACTGGTCCCCCGACACTCCCCAGCTGTTCCTAAACCGAGAAAGCCCTGCCTGGTTTACGTGACATAAGGCAGAACCTCACACTCAACGCCAGCTCCAAGACGGGAGTTTTCTGTGAACACTATCAAAAAGAGCTTCTGTTATTTCCCAAACCAGGTAACTGTCTGGCTTTCCCAAATACACGCTCGCACACGTACCTGCACACTCAGTCACTCAACCCCCTGCTGGAGTAGGGATTCAGAGGAGCCCTGTACTCCCTGCCTTCTTCCTGGACCCCCTGAGCACCCCCGCCCGCCTGGACCTAGCCTCTCGGCCGCTACAACGTAACCCTTAAAGCTCCAGGGGTTGCCTGGCAGCCTGGGACACTGCCAGGGAATGGTCCCTGGAAGCTTCACCCCAAGTCTGTGCGGGTCACTCAAGAACACCTCAGACCCCACGCAGATGCTGCACCTGCAGCCAGTCGTATCCCCAGGGCCCAGGCCTTACCTACGACATCCAGCTTCTGCGTGTGAACCAGCCCCAGCACCTGCACCTCCCCCGACGTGCTCTTTTTGCAGATGCTGGCTCTGTCAGAGCAGTCCAGGGGCCCCTTATACACTCTCTGGCACAAGTTGATGTAGTACCTGGGGGATGACACAGAGGCAGGGAGGCTCAGCCTCGGTCCCAACTCCCTTGGAGCAGTGGCTCTTCCCACCCCCTCCGAAAAAGCTGCCATCCTGAGAGCCCACAGCACGTCTGGAAGCAGCACACGAACAGCTTTCAAACAAAGACAGGAGAGCGGGCCCCCTCCTGAAGAAGGGGCAGGGCACGCCATCCCGGCACCCAGGGGTGAACCCGAGATGCGTGTGGAGGGGCTTTGAGCTGAGACAGGCAGTGGCTCAAAATGGTGCACTGTTCGCCCAAAAGGTGACAAATGCTCCGAGTCCCCACCCCTGAGGCGAACACCTAGGGGTTAGGAGCACCTGGCAGAGAGCAGCACCTTACACCTGGAGCCGTCGGCACGAATGAGCAACCTCGGGCCAGCAGAACCCGGGGAACGAAGGGCTGAGAAAATGAACTCGCCTCCCTGGAGCCCAGCACGGACGGCCACCTGCCACCAGCACAAGTCACACCAAACCTCACTGGGCCGGGCCAGGCAGGCCGCTGACCACAAGCGTCTCTGGGTTCCGCTCGCCTCTGCCTCCCGACCCACACCTGACACCTCGAGGCCGCTGCCAGGGGCACAGGAGCACACAGGCCACATGGGCTTCAGATTTGTGAGGCCGTCCGCCAGAGGGCCTGGAGGGGGATGCTGTGGGCCCCTGCTGGCAAGCAGGGAAGGCACTCACGAGGCTCCTTGGTGGACGAAGAACCAGGACCCGGTGAGGGAAGACAGCAGCCGCAGGTCGTAGGTTTTGTGCTTCTGGATGAACTTGCACTCCATCTTCTTCGGAGGGCAGACGACTTTCGTTTTCCACTCAAACGTCACCTCGCACCCCCGAGTCTCGCTGAACACCTGGGGCCGGCCAATGTCGGCGTCCTCATCACACTTAAAGATGATGGCAGACGTCCGGTGGCTGTTTGCTGGGGGGCAGCAGGGGGCCAGTCAGACACACGCGGCACGCGGCCCACGCTGCGCTGCCCCAGCTCCGCCCTGGCCACCCCTCACTGCGCTGGCTGGGCCTCACCGTTTCATGCCCGCACATCTCACCCATGAACAGGCCAGCGTCTCTTTCTGTCCCTCCCAACACCCCCAGCACTAGCTCAACTCCCCAAGGACAGGCATTCAAATGTGAGCAATGCACCAAAGACAAGGAAAAGCCAAGTAACGATCAGATCCTCACGATGACCCGAAAATGTCTGAGTGCTGTCCCACAGACCAGGAGGAGAGAGTCCTTTCACCACATGCCTCAACATGAAACTGCAGTGAGTTTCACATCTGACTCCTTGCCACGCGTCACTCTGCTCCCTGACCAGGTACAGGAATCAAGTACTTTCTAACGCATTTATCTCATCTTGCTTTCCTTGGGGACTCACGTCAGTCTGTGTCACACATGTCAGTAGGATTCTCTCATGTCACTGGGGTGCGAACACCGCAGGAGCGAGGACGCCAAGCCTGGCTCACCGTGACACCCCCAGTCCCTGGCCCAGGCCTGCCACAGAGCAGGAAGGCGGTGGAGGAGCCCACCACCACTCCTGACCACTCACGAGCCTCCCTGCAGACCCATGACATGCAGTCACTTCGCCAAGGAAGGGATCTGAGTCGCCAGGAAGGAGACCTGGCGGGGACCCAGGTCTCTCGAGCCAGCGTGTGCGCCCAGCTGACCGCCCACACGCGCCTGTGACGCTGCTCTGGGCTACACGTGTGGCCCTGCAACATGTCCCTTCTTTAGGGAAATAGCCCTGACGAGGAAAAGTCACTGCCATTAGCTCGGAGAGCCACAAAGGTCCGAGCTTCCCGTGACCCAAGACCCGGGGCGTGCGGAGCGCGGCTCTGCTACTCACACTGCCGGCAGAAGCCCCACTCGCGGTCTCGGTCGTAGTTGGCGGTCGTGGCACACCACAGCCTCACCCTGCCCTCCACCACGCACTGGTCGTAGCTCTTCCCATTGAAGATGAACGGGAACACGCAGGGGTCGCCTTCCTCGGTTTCTGGGAAGAGAACGCCGGCGTGGCCCAGGCTGCCCAGGCGACACTGCTGTGCTCCATGGGGATGACAACCAGTGGCCTAGAACTGGCTATCGAGGATCCCCTACCGAAGGGGTCCCCCCAGAGCACCTTCGGGACCAGCAGGCCTCCTGCCACAGGGTGACAAGTGGTTCAGAGGCCAGAGCAAGTTTCCAGGCCTGAGCCCTTGCTCCCAGGGCCATTGGGATGTAAGGTCCCAGCACTGACAGGACCTGCAGCTTTGCTCCTCGGTTCTCCCTGCTGCCAGGTCAAATGTCACGTTCACTGGGAACCTGAGTGTCCACCCCCACCCCGCCCCCGCTGCCGAGTGTTACCTGGAGGGCAATTATCTCCGTTGGCATAACTTAAAATGACGGCTTCATCCTGGTGCCTGTAATCCAGTTTCATCGACGCCAGCCGTCCGAAAGACACCCCCTTGCTCCCAGAGAGCAGGCAGACGCCGCCGTCCTTGCAGCCCCCTTCGTCCACACCCGCGGCTGCCGTGCACACTCCCACGCTGTAGGTGCGCGAGTCTCGAGTCACCTGGATGGACGACAGCATGCGTGCCAGTGAAGGGGTCTCCAGGCGGAGGGCCGCCACAGCGTGGGCAGGAGAGCAGGGCTGCTCCTGCGTGCTGTGAGTCAGGGCTCGCCTCCTCCAGCCCTGGCCCCCTGCCGCTCTCTGGACCCTCCTTCAGGCCACTGAAAGGAGCCACACCTCCCTCCACCCCCAGCCCCTCCCGGTGGCAGCACACACGTGGCCATCCCCTGCAGCTGGGCCTAGGACATGGGCAGCTGTGAGGCCTCGGGCTGCTGCTTGCTCGCCTCCTTCCCGGAGCCCCGCCCCCACCTGAAACTTGGGTGTGGAGAAGACTGAGTTACCAAGCACGGTGCGGGCACTCCACGGTTAACTGCCGGCTTGCCTTGCACGCCAGCCCTACCCTCCGCAGGCTCACACCTGCTGCGCACCTGTCAGCAGGACCTGTGCTGGCCAGGTCTCCATCACAGGATCCAGGGCACGCAGTAGCAAGCTCACCGCTCACCAGCTGCTACCCCCGGCCCAGGGTCCACAGCCACAGGACTCAGTCACGTCCAGGTCGCAGGCCCAGAGGCCTAGGATCCCCCAACCCCGAGGAACCTGAGGGGCCCCTGCCTTGTCAACATAATGAACAGTCCAGGACACACAGGCTGGAAGCCAGACAGGCCCGAGCCGGCACACACACGTGTCTGCATCGGGGGGCCTGCAGCTCCCTCCACCTTCCCCACCGCACTTGGCAAAACAGCTGCTCTTCCTCGTGAGCCAGGCCAGACCCCCAAGGGGACTAACTCCACGAAGCCAGCCGTGCCCTCTAGGGGCGTGGTCACCAGTGCATCCTGAGCCACTTCCTGGCCCTCACCCATGATACCCCAGGCAACCTCATAGGATCACTTAATCCTCACACACCCCTAAGGAACAGAAAACCCTGAACCATGAGGCGCACCCCAACCGTCA
>VMDR010000151.1:120685-381027 GCA_007922815.1 Macrotus californicus
GGGGGGGGGGGGGGGGGGGGGGGGGGGCGACTACCTTGAAGGTGCTCTTGGATAGGCTGGACAGGTTGAAGCTGTAGTAGAGCTGCTCATCCGTCAGGGAGCAGCCGTCAGTCTTCACCTCGTCCGGGCAGACGAGCGGCGTCTCCCACTCAAACACGAAGTCACACTCGCTGGTCCTGAGCAGCTCGGGGTTCCCCTGTGTGAGAGAGGAGCATGGTCTTGGCACCCCGCGTGGGTCAGGCACAGCACCCTCCCCGCTCACCAGCCTCACAGTGGCGGAGACACAGGCTGGCGGGGCTGGGTCCCTGCCTGTCCCAAGAGAAGGGTCCTGGCCGCAGCCACAGGCTACCAGGTACATGGGTGACCTCCCGAAGAAAGGGGGCAGTCTTTAAACATTGTGACA
Organism: Macrotus californicus; assembly: GCA_007922815.1. Taxonomy (NCBI): domain Eukaryota; kingdom Metazoa; phylum Chordata; class Mammalia; order Chiroptera; family Phyllostomidae; genus Macrotus; species Macrotus californicus. The sequence goes on from VMDR010000151.1 coordinate 121,089, forward strand.
GAGAAGTGTGTGAAATTGTGACCCTGCTGTTGCAGAGGAGGGAAGCAAGTGCCCCACAGCCAGACTGCACCCCGGCCAGGCAGCTGCCGTCCACGTGCTCATTTCCTCGCTCAGCCACGGCCTCAGCCACAGCCGGGGCGACCAGCCGGGAATTTTAGTTTCATTACTGCTAAGAATTTTTTCTTCTAGAAACTCAAGCGGAAAAGTATTTCCACTAAAGATAAAAACCACCGGGGAAGAAAATGACTTTAAAGTCTTTCCAAAACTGGAATGAGCATCCGGAGCAAGAGCCCTCATCTCTAAAACACACAAGCGCCGACCTGTCTCGAAGAGCCGCCACGCAGGCGACGAGCCAGGTGCCGTGGGTGTCCCCGTCTCCCTCTGGGTGAGGACGGCCCAGGGCTCCTCAGGGGACACCCACACCCCCACACAGGCACACGCAGGCAGAGCCAGACGGGGCCAAACGGGGCTGGCTGCACACAGCTCCCCTTCCTCTGCACCACCATCGCCCACCCAGCAGCTGGACACAGGGAGGCGTCAGACGGCCCTGAGGTGTTTTGGGGCCTCTCCATGGGAAGGCCAGCCCCTTTCCAACTACTGCTGTCCCTCCCTACCAGGCCTGCCAGGTCTCCTCCTGCCACTGCCAGCACACCGGACCCGGCAGCCCAGCCCCCTGTCCCTGACAAGGCCACTGCAGGCCCAGACATCAAAGCCTCATCTTACCGAAGGTGCAGGACACCCTAGCAGGCTGGAGCCCACTACCTAAGCTCCTAGGGCAAGGGAACCTGGGGCTCTACCGGGGCAAGCCAAAGCAGGGTGATGGTTGTTTGTGTGGAAAACAATACTAATAAATACTAATAAATAACACAGGAAGAAACTATTTCATGTACTTACAACTGTAAAGGGTTTTTTGCCCACCCTTGTCCCTGTCTAATTACATCTCTCTCTCTCTCTCTCTCTCTCTCTCTCTCTCTCTCACACACACACACACACACAGAGTCCTGTCACCAAGCACAGTCACCAAGCACAGTAACACCCCTGCAGCAAGATGTACAACAGCCACATCAGGCAGGACACAGCCCACAAGCAGCCTCAGTTCGTTCCCGTCCAAGGGCAGGAAGTGCTCCAGGCTTCAGGGGTTTCGGGAGCACAGCTAAGGGGGTGCAGGGCCAAATGCCTGGAACAGAGCCCTCAGCCAGAGCGGCAGGTGGGGGCACAGACCCGTCCCCCAGCTGTTCTGAGTCACAGAGAAATGGGGGCCACAGTCTCCTGGCTCATCTCTCACTCACTCAGGGGGTCGAGAGAAAGCACATGCAAAGACTCTACAACGAGATACTTGTTTTCAATGCACATGGAACAGAAATCAACAGCCTCCTTAGAAGTCAAACATGTGACTTCATTGGACCTATTTTGATCCCGGGGTCTCCTTTCATTTGCCAGCTTCTGAACTTGAGGTGATTACAGCTGCTGAAAGGCAGAATTTCCCAACAAGGATCAACTACCAAAGTCCCAGTTAAAACAAGAGTTACGATCACTTCCTACATTGGCAGGCCAAGTGGAATACCCGTCCTCTACTCAGGTTGTGCGTGTTTTTACATTCGGTGGCCTCCCTGTGCAAAACCCGCCCTGGTAATTTAGGGTGGGCCTGCTCACTGCTGACTTCATTCACTGCGTTGTTCCAGCGCATGACTGCCGGCCGAGCGCTCCGAGGGGGATGCTGCCAGGACAGCGTCCTCGGGTCTGAGACGGCTCCGCGGGCTCCAGCGCGGCTAGCTGACACCCACCGCAGCTTCCGGCTGTGTACACGGGGCACACTTACCATGCTCACGCCCCTCTTGCAGTGGAAGGCGATCAGTGAGGTATAGTTGAAATGCTTGTCTGCTAGGCAAGGGGTACTGCTTTCAAAATTCAAGTAAACTTCGTTAGCTACGGGGTTGAGGATTGGAGGTCCTGAGACTCGGCCGATATCCTAGACAGAGAACAAACACACTATTTCAGGAAGTTCATTGTTGCCCGGGTTAACAAAGCTACAAAAATTACACCTCATCCGTCTTAAAAACAGTAACGTCTAAGGAAACTGGTGTGAGAGCAATTCAGTTGGCAAGTCCTGATGCTCAGGTGCTACAGGAAATTCAGTGCCTCAGGGGGCACCAGTTCTGACCCCGTGGTTAGCAGCAATGGCTCCGCTGCTGCCCACAGGAGTCAGAGGTGCCGGGCTGCAGGCACTTCTCCCCCCAGGCACATCGAGAATGCTGAGCGGTCTTCTAGTGGGCTGATGGTGGGAGGCAGGGCCCCGTGTGCGCCCCACGCTGACCGTCTCCTGCCCAGCGTGGTGCCGGGACTGCCTGCTCCCTCCACCTTCCAGGGGGCAAGGCCTACCTCCCGCCCCCTTTCACAGCTCAGCCTGGGTTTCGGAGGGAGGGGCACACACAAAGGACAGAGAGGCGAGCAGCTGGGGCCGGCACACGTGCATGCACTCAGCGAGAACATGTGACACTCTTTGGGGCGTGTTCAGGCCACGATGCTGCAGCGCCCTCTCTCAGCAGAGAATTTGCTAGTTATCAAAATCTAGAAAAGGGCCGCCAGGCAATGAAACACAGCAGATCGAGCCTCTCAGACGGTGGTGACCCCCATCAAAGGTGCCAGCCTGCACTGCAGGGCAGCAGGACACGGGAGTGCTCCCTGCTGAGCGCCAGCCGTCTCCCATGTGACTTAACAAAGTCACCTCATGGCTCATTTCCCTGCCCACTCCTGACAGTGCCCAGTTAGTGTCCACCTTTTAAAAGGATATTTGGATACCTCAGGACAGGGCTCGCCAAATACACTGCCTCTGAGACCCACCGCAAATAATAAACCCTACCAGGGATTTGACGAAACGCAAACGTAACTCACGAAGACCACTCCTGAAGACCCAAATCCGAACTGACGAACCCTAGCACAAAACCCACAGCTTTTGGGGCAGAATACTTCGCGGTCAGCAAGGCCGCCCTGGCCCGTAACTCTCCCTCGTTCACTGAAGACAGCGCCTGCATTTCACAAGCAGTTTAACGACACAAGATGTGAGTTTCAAAGAAACCAGGCTCTGCCAACGTTCCTTCTCATACTTAACATACCAGTTCCTCCACCGGGGCCCACCTTGAGCCTGCTAACACGGCACAGCAGAAGCCGCCCACACGCGTGCGTTCACGTGTCCTCCCACAGCGCACAGACCCCCTGCCCTCCGTTGTCAGCTGACAGCTCCCACCGCTTTCCCCGTGGTCTCAGAACATCACATCCCAGGTCCCCTCTCCGCTCATTCTGCCTGAGGAGCTCCCCGATGAAAGCAGGAAACGACGACAGGAAGGTTTACTATTAAAAACCACGCGAAGAGGGTTTCCCGCCTCGGACGTCCCACACTTACGATGGGGTCTCCGTCCACGGGCACCTTGCACACGGCGGCCCCGGCGGGACACGGCAGCCCGTGCATGGGGTTCAGCGGCTGGCAGATGTTGATGTAGAAGTCAGGGTTGGTGTCAGAGGACTCGTCCTCGCTCTCGTCATACGCCTCGTACCCGCCCGTGCGGTGGATGAGGGGAGACAGGTCGATGATGGAGCTGCCATTCTTCACGGAACATTCCACCTGTCAGAGAGGGAACACCCCGTGGAGTGCGCAGTGCAACGTTCCCAGTCACCACGATGTCCCCCGCAAGAACTTAAAGGCTGAACAACAGCAACAGAAAAAAAGCACAAAGGGTGGACTCGTGTCCCCGAACGCACGGTTACATGACAGGGTGCTCGGATTCAATCATCACTGGGACCATCAGGAGTGGGAGAGACGCTGGGCATCTGCAGGTGGGCAAGGGGGCCCAGTGACCTGCAGTGTGCCCGGAGATGACACCCAGGCATTTCTCAGATGCCACCCGGGCCCAGCCCCCACTCACCTCCTGCTCGCAGGCCAGCGGCGTGTGCCAGGAGAAGAAGAGCGTGCACGTCTGCTTGTCCAGGGAGATCAGCATGGGCCTGTTGGTGGGCCCGGCCTCGGGCCTGCACACGAAGCTGATGACGCTCTTGTACCTCAGGCCGGATTTGGAAGGACAGGGGGACCCTTCCTCGTACATCAGCTGCAAAACCTGGTCCACGTAGGTGAGCCTCTTGCTCGCCCTGCCCACACTGATCCTGGTCTGCCCGAAGCAGGCCGCTGCGCCGGGAGGAGGCGGAAGGAAGAGACGAGACCATGGACTCCAGAGACCGACTGGCTTCCTAGAACTTCCTACAAACCCACTTTCACACCCACAGCCAACACACACAACTCTGAGGGTCCAACACAGTGTCACAGACGCCACCTGCTACTTCATCCCGTGGCCACATCCCCCGCCCCCTGTGAGCTGCCCGCCGCTAGAGGGACGGCATGTGACCGCGGCATCCCCTCTGCACTCTGGCTGCAGGGACGCGGAGACAGCCTCAGGGACGAGAGACAAACAGGTGGCGGGAAACCGCACACTCACCCACGCCAGGGGAGCAATTCTCATTCTCCCCACAGATGCTGAGGTAGACGAGCCCCTTCTCGCTGTAAGCAGCTGTGTGTCCGGCACTGCCACTTAGAGAGTTCAGATCGAACAGGTGTCCTGCAAGAGGACAGGACTTGGTGACGCCAGGGGGCCGAGACGTGGGGGACCCATCACCGGCATTTGCATCCGTGGATCACACTGACCGACAGAATCTCTGACTTCTCACCATGAGACCCTGGCCCACTCACGGACACAGCCCTAGAAATGCTCCTGACCAGCCAGCCCACGTCGCAAGGCCCCCAGCACCCCGACTGGTGAGGCGGCCCATCTTTCCCTGGAGACAGCAGCTCATCACTCCCTCCTGCTGCTCCTGGAGCGGGGCCCCAGCAGCCACTAGGGTTCCGGGGGACACAAGGGGGCCCACAGCTGCTCCATCAGCCTGCGCACTACCACCTGCCTCACCCAGTCCCCAGCACAGAAGCTCCAGGTGGAGGTGCCCTGGCTAACCTGGCAGGTACCAGGGAGGCTGGCTATAACCAGCTCTGTGGGCCAAGGGCTTGTGTGATGGCACCCACGGACCCAGGAGTCCCAGGGAGCACGCCGTCAGGGAGACGGCTATTCTCCACCCCAGGGAGCACGACAAGGCAACCGAGGACACAGGTCCCAGAGAACAGGCCGAACGCGCTCAGCGGCCAGACGCTGCCATCGGGGCACCCTGCTGCGCAGCCGCACACTGGGCCCCTCCCTGTGCAGGGCTGGTGGCAGGCAGGGTCCCTCCCCTCGTGGACGGTGCTGGTGACCGGCGGTGTCTCACCTGTGGCAGGGTTGGTGACCTGGCAGTCACCGTGCACGTTGCTCCTCACAGGACAGGCGGCTACGGTCGGCCAGGCGAAGGTGTACTCGCAGTCCTCCACCACGCTGACAAGCATGGGCCGGGAGTTCTAGAACAACGGACAGGTCTCTGACGGGCCGTGCGGGTGTTCACAAACAGTGCCCTGCCCGGAGCAGGGCCAGCACACCCCGAGGACGAGACTTCTGTCCCGACATCTCAGACAGGGGGCAGGTTTGGAAAACGCAAGGGACCAGGATTTGCTCCTGAGATGCCACCGGGAGCTTCACACACACAGGGTGACTGAGACACACCCAGAGCCAGAACTCTGCCCAGGGGACCGAGCAGGCCCCAGGAACTCTGCTGCTTTCCCAGTCCCCAAAAGGTCTGTGCCATCTGCCCCAGAGAAAGAGCTGGTCCTGCTTCATCATGGATTAAGACCCCAATCTGCCCAGCACAGAGCAAGGGGACGGGGACCCATGGCCTCAAACCACACAGAGGATGAAACCACTCTCTGTACATGAAAGGCAGAGCCCCCTTGGAGTTGAGCCACACCAGCTGTGGGCGGGGCCACATAAACCCCACAAACACGGGACCAGTTCTGTCTGCAGGACTCAAGAGGCTGTGGGCGGCACTGTGGTCCCTGCAGATGGCGCCTGGTCCCACATGTGCAAGTGACCCCTGTCCTTGCCACCGGCACTAAGGTCTGGGGTGGTCAGCTCCTGCATTGTAAAAGGGCCACCCACCCATGTCACTCTCAATAAACACAGCAGGCCGACACCTGTTGGCATGTCACGTCCTCCTAGCTCCTGTCCTGCTGAGGGGATTATGTGCCACCATGACTCACCCCCACCTTCCATTTCCTCATGCCAGAACAGGTGACAATGTTTCCAGCAGAGCCCTGGGCCCGGATTCGTCCTGGACCCCACCAGCGGTCGGCCATGAAGCCCTGGAATGAGCCCTCTTCCCTCTGTCCGCAGCTACGCCACAGGACGGGGCTGGGGGCAGAGCGGACAAGGACGCTCAAAGGGCTACTGTGGGTCACAAATGACCAACAACATTGTGAAAACCAAACGAGCCGAAATCCGTTGTTACGGACAGAACAAAAAGGCCCGCCGTGAATCCTGAGAACCCGCCGTCGCACCAGCTGAGACTTGCTCCACACGTCTCCCACGCTTCTCGTCCATCACTGGCATGCTCAGGTCTGCTCAGCGCTCACAGCTGCTAGGTGGGGCCGTGTGGGTCCAGCCCCCCCCCCGCCCCCAGCAGCCACACACAGAGCTTCTTAGTTCCCCCCTTACAGTCCCTCCATGAGTCAGTCAGCTCCTTCTTCCTCTGCCACGAGCCCCTCGGCTCTGTGACGGAGTCGAAGGTCTGTCCAGACCTCGGGGGCTCGCCAGTCCCACCTAAGCCTCTGCACAGCCTGCCCAAGAGGAACCTCCGCTGCCTCTCCCATCCAGAGGGCCGGCACTGGTCCCCAAGTGTCCCTCGTCCCTGCTCCTCCCACCATGCAGCTGGACAGAGTGTGCAGTCTGCCCTGGCATGGACAGGGCTGGTCCAGCCTGGCCCTATTACCAAACCAGCTGCAACCCTCCTCTTAGAGCACCTGGGTTCACCTTACTATCCGGTGCAGAGATGCCACTGTGGTGAACAGCAGCCCCGAGAAACTTTCAGCCACGGAGCTGCCCAGACTGACCGACCAGGACAGGCATCAGGGCCCAGAGACAGGGTCAGCCCGGCCACCACGACCAGCCGCACCAGACACGCCGCCCAGCACCTGACGCCCTCCTCTCTGACCCACGCGCCAGCCAGGCAGGCGAGGCAGGGCATGTGCCACCGCCGTGAAGACCAAGGGCTCAGCGTCAGGTGTCGGTTTTCTGCACAGTCTTTAGGGATCTGAGTCAAACCTGAACCAGAACCAGCGGATTCTGAAGTTACAATAGAAGTACCAGGTCTGGCGTGTCGGGAGCCGGGGCAGAACAGTGCTCCAGGACCACAGGGCAGACACGACGCCGCCCTCTCACCCACTGGCACCCCGCGCCCCCTGAGCCCCTCGACTTGCATCCTGAGGGAAGAGGTGGGTCTCACTGGCCCTTCGATCCCCCCTATGCCCACAGGCTGAGGAGGCTGTCACTTACAACTTGGTTCTCACTGCAGGTGAAGCGGATGGTGGTCGACTTTTTCCTGATCTGGTCCGGACACGAGCTGCCGTCAACATACTTCAGCACGATGACGCCATCTGTCCACTGGGGGCCATCCCTCACCCTGCCCAGGTTCACGGGCTTGGAGCCATTCAGCAGACACACGGCCGCTTCCGGAGGGCACGGCTCTGCCACAGGAGACACAGTGAGTTGCCTCTGGCCACTTTCCAGTCTAGAACTTAACCTTGTCTGGCAAGTGATGTCAGACACGCAGCATATTTGATTCCAACAGTTCCTTTAAAATACTTCTTTTACAAAAATCATGTGACAATGGCACCACAGATTCTCCCTCATTCAAATGCTGTGTGACCAGAGACGGACTGGGACAGGCAGGGGACGCGGGAGAGCCCAGGGTGTACCAGGCTGAATTACTTCTGAACCCAAAAGCAATGAAGCTAAAATACTTAGATGAAGCCAAGGAGACATTTTAAATGTCCCACATTCATGTGCAATCTTTAACCAAGAAGGTCCCAGGAACTCTGCTGCTTTCCCAGCCCCCAAAAGGTTTGTGCCATCTGCCCTAGAGAAAAAGACGGTCCCTTAATCACCATGGATTAAGACCCTGGTGTCCCCAATTTGCCCAGCACAGAGCAAAGGGAAGGGGACCCATGACCTCAAACCACACAGAGGATGCAAATCACTCTCTGTAGGTAGACGGTAGGGCCCCCTTGGAGTTGAGCCACACCAGCTGTGGGCGGGGCCACATAAACCCCATGAACACAGGACCAGTTTTGTCTGCAGGACTCAAGAGGCTATGGGCGGCACTGTGGTCCCTGCAGATGGCACCTGGTCCCTGCAGGTGGCGCCTGGCCCCACATGTGCAACTGATCCCTGTCCTCACCACTGGCCCTAAGGTCTGGGGCGGTCGGCTCCTGCATTGTAAAAGGGCCACCCACCCATGTCACTCTCAATAAACACAGCAGGCCGACACCTGTTGGCATGTCACATCCTCCTAGCTCCTGTCCTGCTGAGGGGATTATGTGTCACTGTGATTATTCCTGCCCACCCCCACCTCCACCTCCTCAGACTGGAACAGGTGACAATGTTCCCAGCAAAGCCCTGGGCCCAGATTTACCCTGCACCCCATGAGGAGTAGGCCATTAAGCCCTGAAATGAGTCCTCCTGCGGCTCCTCAGCCAAACCAGTCCCACGTCACAGAGAGGAATGCACCTTCAAAGCCCGCGCCTGCTCATTTCCCTGTCAACCGACCACAGGCCGTCAGCCCACCGAGAGTCCTCTCACCTGAGCCTGGATGCGGAGAGAGGGACTTGCAAACATTGATGAGGTAGTGCTCAGTGGCCCCTGTGCTGGTGACTGCTTCCCAGTTGTCACTGTACCGTGACAAGGACGAGAGGTCGAAGCTGTTGCCAGCCGCGTCCCTGCGGGGAGGAGAGCCCGGCGGTCAGGTCCCCTCACGGAGGAGCACCTCGCACACCACCTGCCAGAGCTCTGGGTGTGGGCGCAGTCCACCCGACACCCTGGGACTCGGGCCTTCTCCAGGGACGGGACTCCAGATGGGATCACCCCCACCCATAGTCGGAATCAGTGACAACCCAACTTCGCACAACTTCGAGATTTTGTTCCAAGGATGGGGGAGGTGGAGGCACGCATGGGGGAGGGGAGAAAGGGTGATGGACGGAGACCCGGGGTGGTGAACACACAATATAGGGTACCGATCACGTGTTGTAGATTTGTGCACCTGAAACCTGCATAATTATTAACCAGTGCCACCCCAATAAATTCAATAAAGAGGAAAAAAATACTTAGTTCAACAAAATTATGTATTAAGCAAAAACTCCAAATGCGAAGCTGAAAGTGAGTGTCTGCCACACTCAGGCCAGTGAGAAGACCGAGGGGGCAGCTTAGATGCCGAGGTGCCCCCAGCGCTGATCACCCTTGGGGCGGGCCACCTGCTGTCAAAACCTGAGGCCACCAACGGTCCCGCAAAACAGGCTGGCACTGACCCCTCTGCTCAGCTACCGGTGCTCTTACTGCACCAGTCTCAGTGCAAGCGGTTCCTGAGAGCCGCCCCGACCCCGGGTGGGCACTGCTGGTGAGCAAGACCGGCGCTCAGTCCCCACAGAGGGACAGGGCCACGTGAGGGCAGAGGACAACTGCAGACACCACTTCACTAGGTCCGAGCACGTCAGAGAAGAATAAAAAGCACTCATTCATTCATTCCAAAAATACAATCGTAGTAAACAAAACAAATAAAAATCTTCACAAGTTTACCGAAGTTACAGCGCAAGAAAAGCCCATACACAGGGTATACTTGTTTAGGGTACAGTGTATCAGATGTCAGCCAGAGCTGGGCAGAAAAAAGCCAGGGAAGGCAGCCATCAAGTCTGGGGTGGGGGGAGAAAGAGCAGCTGAGTGGTCAAGGAGGCCTGGCTGGGAAGGTGGCCTCTGCATGAACTTGGTAGGACAAGGGACAGCCAGCCTTCCAGGGGGGCCCAGGAAAGAAGACTCAGGCAGCGGGAGCAGCCAGAGCAAAGGGCCCATGGCACCAGGGCGAGCCTGGCACAGCCAGGAAAAGCCAGGAGCCCCGTGCGGCTGGCACAGAGCACACCTGAGGGACTCAGAGAGCCGGGGTGAGGTGAGAGATGACACAAGGTAACAGCACCCAGGGTTCTTAGCTCGCTGTAACAACTTCAGCTTACAGCTCCACACAAGACAGGAAAACCACCGCTGTGAAGGGTCTCAGCAACACAGCAGCCTGGCCGATGTCCGCCTGGACAGGAGCATTCTAACCACCGCGCTGGACACGTCCTGGGCGTGCAGCGGGGAAGCCGGGGGCCAACTCAGAGGTGACTGCGGTGACGCAGGCACGAGACGAAGACGGCCTGAAGCAGGGTAGGGCACTGTTTCCAGAATGGAGAATTCTGGACACTTTGACAGTTGATGCACCATAAATGGGACGTGAGCGAGAAAGCAGCAAAGGAGGAGCTGGCACTAAGCGGTAGGTCAGCTGTGAGAGACGTGCGTGTTGGCAGCATCAGACCTGGAGGACTTGAGGTTACAGAGTATCTGACAGTAACGTGCTTAAAACGGTCACAGGCCTAAAAGGAGAAACGGAAACTATAATGAAAGAACATGACACTTTGGAGGCTGGGGTGGAGGGAAGAAATGATGATTGGAAGGAGTCCCAAATGCACTTATTGAGAGCCCGAACTCAGAACAAAAAAAGTCATGAAAATTTTAAAAAGGCAGCAAACAGCCAAACCAGCAAATTAAAATCAGCTGATAAAAGAATCAGCAAACTGGAAAACAGGTCTAAAGAAATAGAATGCAGCACAGAAAGAGATGGAAAAGATATTGAAAGACATGTGGGCAGAACAGGGAGGTGTAAAACACAGCTCACGGGAGTCCTGAAGGAAAAGGACCAAGCAGGTCGGAGGCCACACCAAACACACGGTAGCTCCAAGTTCTCCAAACTCGGTAACAGATGCGCGTCTTTAGTTTCATGAAGTGTCAAGTTCCAAGAGCGTACGCCGCGGCAAATCCACACCGAAACAAATCACACTGAGCCCGCAGAACAAACACAAGAAAACACACACAGAAGAGAGAGCTTGTCAACGAAGGAATGACGGCCACTGGTCCAGAGCCGGCTCTGCAGCCACAGGGTGCACGGGAGGGCAGGCGACGGAGACCTTCGAAGTGCTGACCAGGCCCAGACAGAGCCCTTCACCCAGAATCCTGGACTCGGCGGCACTAGTGAGGGGAGGAGTTAGCCTTTTCGAAGAAACACCGCGAGTGACACCCGCCGACTCTGCCAGGACTGCCAGGCAGCGCTGCCCCGCGACCCGCCAGCTGTGCTCACAGAACCGACACCCAGGTCCCTCACTGTCCAGCGCGAAACTGGTCCATGGTTGGCGCAAGCTCTTTGTCCCACCAGGGACCAGCGGCAAATAGCGTGCCAGCCAGCACTGTGAGTGACACTTAGACTAAAGAAAAAAGGACTTAGAGAAGAAGGAAAATGAGGTCAAAACGAAAGGGTAAGATGCAAAAAGGAACGGTAAGTCAAACAGAAGTGATACATTTCTTTTTCTTAAATAAAAATAAATGCACACAGTCAAGTAAGCAATGAAGATTTTTAAAAACTGGCACAATGACTTCCCTGAGAGGTAAGAAAACAGGCCTGAACTCACACCCAAGGAGGCACAGTGAGGGCGTCGACATCACCTGCTGGAGAAGCAGGTAGAGCGCAGATTAGCTTTGGCTTTTTGTTAAATGAAGAACACATGTTTAGTCCTGGCTGGTGTGGCTCAGTGGATTGAGTGCCGGCCTGCGAACCAAAGGGTCGCCTGCTCGATTCCCAGTCAGGGCACATGCCTGGGTTGCAGGCCAGGTCCCCAGTAGGGGTCGAAGAGGCAACCACACTGTGATGCTTCTCTCCCTCTCTCCCTCCCTTCCCCTCTCTCTAAAAAAATAAAATAAAAAAAACCTCTAAAAAAACAAAAAAAATGTTTAAGGTAATCATTAACAAATAATGAATCATAACTCAGGGAATGAACAATAGGGTTTTTTAAAAGAAAGAAAACTAAAAAACTATAATTAGTATTCTTAGAGATAATTAGAAAAACTTACTAGAAAATTTAAATAACTATTTCCGAAAGACAGTAGCAAAAGTTCAGAAAATATCCCCAAATGGAATAAAAACTCAAAGAAGACCAGTAGCAGACCTTCCCCACCCACTCAGGGTACTTGCAGAAAAGGGGTAACACCTTCAAAACAGAGAGGACGTTATTCTGAACCTATAAGTCTGTCCCTAGCCAATCAGCCTTGAGAGCAAAACAACGGCACCTTCCAACGACGTGCAGGCCACCTCCCACACAACCCTCCGAAGTGCATGGGGACCATGAGGATGTGCCACACTGGAACCAAAGGGAAGAGGACAGACAGGCCCAGAAGCGGTGCGCCTATCTGAGCTGAGTGACCCCAGAGCGAGCACAGACTGGAGACCGGAAACCCGAGCAGGGAGCCGGGGCCCCTTGACAAGACGTGATTCCCCGGGCACACAGCGTCCTGAGAGCCCAGCAGCCTCAGGTAAACTGGAGAGCAAGGCGTTCTGTGGAGAACCAAAGGGAAAGACGCTACAAATCGCCCAGATTAAAAACCTCCCAAGGACGCCGTGCTCCAGGCGTGAAGCCACCTCAAGTGCACCCGATTCTTTGGAACTTAGGAAACAGAAGAAAGAGGGTCTCTGGACCCCAGCAGCCTGCTTCCTTCCCAAGGGGCAGGCCAAGGGACACAGGACAATGTCGTTTCTCTGCACATCCAGCACGCCCTGTGACTTTGTAGTAAATGCCGTCTGTGAGCTTTTAGCCCCTCAGAATCACCCCACAAATACAGCAGGGAAGGCCACTCCAGTCCCCGAACACAACACAACCCTTCTGACCCTGACAACGGTTCACGGCGGCGGGGAGGGGAGGCGGGGCGGGGGGTGGGGCCGGGGGCATGCAGAGGCGGCAGTGATGCAGAGAGAGCCTTCTTCACCCTTGCATCCCCAGACTGGCAGTGCCCGAGGGACGAGCAGAGGCCAGGTGATGTCCTGGCCACTCTACTCCGCCTACACCTGTGACTCACACAAGGTTTTCTGTCTTGACGGCAATCACGTCCCATGAACTTGAATACAAAATAGCCCCAGACTCAGTGGTGAAGGATTTGGGGGTTAACCTGCCCTAGCTCCCCCTTTTCCCCTTAAAGAACTCCGGCACGGAGAAGTCACCTGGCGAATCTAATCCCACGCTCCAGACCGCCACCCATCCAAACACAGTCCTCCCAAGTTCCCGACGTGGGCAGCGACTTACTTGAGCGAGCACTCGGTCAGGTCGAAAGGCGGGCAGGCGTACTGCGTTCGCCACTCGAACAAGTAGGAGCAATCGGACGTCTCCTTGAGAAATATGGGCTGGGAGGGTCAAGAGGGACACACACGTGAAATGAGGAAGTCCTTCGGTCTGCACTGTGGGTCTTAAGGACGAAAACACTGAGGGGTCATCAGGTTCACGGACACCTACGCAGACCAACACGGTCTCAACAGTCCCTGGAAATACCGCATCTAAACTAAGTTCGGCAAGGGCTGCAGCGAGAGCAGAGTCACTCCGTGACGGCAGGAGCGGCGAGGGGCGGGCCGCGCAGACGGCTCGGGCTCCAAGCTCTCACCTTCTGGGTGCTGTGGTCGCAGTAGAAGAAGATGGTGGTCGAGCGCCGGTACACCCTGTGGCAAGTGTCTCCCCCCGTGTAGTTCATTCTCAGCAGCCCGTTCTCATATGTCAGCTTCTGAGTGAGGAGACCTGGCCAGGAGCAGCGGATTAAAGCAGCATCAATTCAGAGAGTCCCCAGGTCGCCACGCTCACCGTGACAGACACGTGTTGCGTCACACACCCCAAAAACAGAACCCCAAATAAACAGATGACCCAGCACGCCTGGCCTACCAGCACTGTGTCCCCTGCCCCCTGCCACGTCAAAGCAGGAAGAGCAAAACCAGTCTTCTGTTGCGCAGTCGGGGACATTACAGACTAACTGCAGGACGCATGACACATAGACCCCCCCTCAGGGGTGACTGGCACAGAGCATGTCACTTCAGCTGCGTGGGCCCTAAAGGCTACCCACAGTGACAGCAGCTACTTGGCTTCTTTTTCAAAGACTCTTCAATGTATCGTCATGTGCCCGGCTGTTGACGCAGCATGGTGACCAATAGCCTGCCCTGTGAGTGCGAACCAAACCGTGTCCCCTTTGACTCAATTCTAGGAAGCGCTACCTCCAAGCACCCATGGCTGGCTAGTTCTGTGGGTCCCACGGTTGTGACAGAGAAAAGGAACAAAACCATAGAACCTGTAACTGGCATTGCCAAATAAGAATAAAATAAAGTCTGACGACGTTCGCCAGCACACATTCTGGCTAAGACAGCCAGCACTCTGACACGCCGTCCAGGAGCTGCTCCATGAGAACACGGCAGGCATGCTTCCTGCCCGAGAAAGACGTCCACACCCCCGCAACATCTTCGACACCTAATCCCACTGATTCGCAAGGACAGCAGGAGAAACCCACAGTACCTGCCACTCTCTGGAATCCCAGTGGCCCCCGCTTCTCCTGACACGAAGAGACTGCTTTGGACCTGTCATCGGTGGGGCAGACGTTTGAGGACAGCTTCCCGCACACCCGGAGGTAGTAGGTGTACTCCCCGGCGTTCACAACGGTGTCATTCAGGGCAAGTGGCTTCAGGTCGTACAAGTTGCCGTGCCTTGGGTCTCTCACCTCGCAGTTGTCCCCTATGAGAAGACGCAGGTGAAGGGCGAGTGCAATTACACACACATTCACACTTTCCGGAAAAAGTTACACCACATTTTGTCAGATAAGCACTACCTTAAAACAGGTGCCAAGCCCATTTCCACCTTATGTCCCTTTGTTGAGGTACATACATAACACAGACTGCCGGCCGACAGCTTTCTAGAAAAGCCTAGAGCCCGGGAGATCTGCTTGATGCGACAAAACAAGGCCCCACGCTGAAGTATTCAACGTGAGGAGGTCCAGGGGGGAAACACGCCTGGTGGAGTGGGCGGCGCAGTGAAATAACTCGGGGACGAAAAAGTTACCCATTCGTGTCTAATCGCTACACTGTACACCTGAAACTAATATGATACCGTATGGCAACTGTAACTGAAAAGAAAATTCCCTAGATAAAGAGCACAAAAAAAAGGAAAGAAGTCATCCGCCCCCTGCTGAGCGTTTCCGAACACGCGCGTGGCCCGCAGTGCAGAGTGTCGCACGGGGGGCTGCCGAGCACACACTGCGGGGGGCCAGCCCTGCGCCTCACCTTCCGCTCTCACCACCGGGCAGGCTTCCACCGTCTGCCAGACGAACACGTACTCACAGTCATCCAGCCGCTGAAACATCGGCGACCCCTGTAACCAGAACCCACAGCTTACGTTTTTCCCATCTATTAAAAAACGTCAGCGTTTAACCCCCACAAGGAAAATACACGGCACAACGAACCACATAAGGCCTGGGGGGAAAGAGCACATTCCAGCCGCATGCACGAGGACACGGGCAAGTCTGAAGTGAGACAGAAGACTCAGAGCTCAGAGGGGCATGGGAATGGAAGCGCTGACCCCAAGAGATGCGCGGGCTCCCCACACACGCACCGATGTCTGCGCACACTCAAGCGTGATCCTGGTGGAAAAGCGCTGGTTCCTGCACTTGTCCCCGTTGACATAGACGATGCTGAGGGACCCGTTGGCGGCAGCCTGGGGACTGATCTGCACCACGCCCAGGTTCCAGCTGTTGTCTTCCAACACCAGGCAGGACCCCACTGCACTGCCTGGAAGAGCCAGGGCGGGAAATTTGTCTAGGGTGGGGGATAGGAGGGACGGCCGACGGAACTGGAGTCCAAAGGTCCAGACTCACCATGGCACCCAGGGATGTAGGGGAGGGGGGTGCACACACTCAGGTAGAAGGTCCTCTTGTTTCCATCCACCGTGTCCACAGCGATCCAGGGCTTCCTGACTTTGCTTAGGCCACTCAGGTCGTACTCATTTCCAGCCAGGTCTGGAACACACAGGGACACACCGGACACCAGTGCCTGTTAGCCATGGGACACAGCCTTCCACCCCCACTGAGGACCCCGCTGCCTAACCGACACGTGGAACTAAGAAATGAGGCTGTCTGCAGGAACTCACACCCACTTGGGCCCTCAGAGCTGCCGTTCCCATGAAGCCCCACGATGTGGAGGCAGGGGGCCACCCACAGAGGCTGAGGGGTCCTGGGGACACCATGCAGCGCCCCGGACCACCTCATGCAGCTTTGCTCCCTTTTTTATTTTTTCTTCCTCGACAAGCTCTGACAAGTGTATTTGATTTTTCTCCCTAAGTTTTCTTCTCTGTTCTTAAGCAGTTTCTCATCCCAAAATATAGCTTGAAACTACTAATTATCCCAGATTCTCTTCAAGAGAAACATTCCAAATCTAGGCATCACTCAAAGAGTGTAACAAATGACATGCTGCCTGTGAAATACTGATCCCACACCCACACCCACACACGGACACACACACGTTCACAACATACTCATGGACGCACACAAATGCACTCATGCATCCTCATGTGTATTCACACACATGTGCTCCATTCTCATGCACTTGTGTACGTGCACACACTAACATGTATGCACATGTGGGCACATTCGCACGTGCACTCATGCACGCGCACACGCTCATGTGTGCGCATGTGCATGCACGCACAGGCACATTCACTCATGCACATACACACTCATGCACATGCTTATGCACGCATGCACATGCACACACTGCTGGCTGGCCTCTCAGTGCCCGGCCCCCTGGGCCTTACCCGTGACCTGGCAATCCACTGGAGACGGCACGCAGGCCAGCGCCGTTTCAAACTCAAAGAACGTGTTCCGGATGCCCCGGCCAGAGTCTATGTCCTGGTGCAGGAACTTGGGTGCTCCTGGGTAAATGTCATCATTGCAGACAAAGCGGATGATGAAAGCGTCACCGGTCCCTGGGGAACAAGGCCAGACTGTGACAAACAGCAGGCGTCCCAGGCAGCCCCAGGACAGTGCTTCCACTGGGGACAAGCCTCAAGGCCACCTCTGTAACAATGCTGTCACAGCGCCAGCCATGTTTCAAGGGACTCAATCTGAACCAAGATGGCCACTCTGGTTGCAGAAGTGACCCACGTGCAGGCGGGGTTCTACCAGGAGCCTTCTGTCCTGACGTTCTTACATGGGTTGGGGGGGGAGGGGCGGGGGCAAAAGTAGGCTTACAGTTGTGAGTGCGAGAAACAGAATTCTTTCTTGTGTTATTATTCATTATTGTGCTGTTTAGCACATTAACAGCTGTAAACCTACTTTTGTCCCACCCTATATTCCAGCAAATATACAAGTGTAACTCTCCTCTATGGGTTTAATCAGCAATATTACTAAGTTTCTGCTACCCAATGAGTGAAAGACATGGAGCTTACATTCCCATCCACTGGCCCCGAGAGTGAGCAAATTAAACGCAGCCCGAGACAGGCCAAGAAGTGAGGAACGTAAGGAAGGAAGGAGCAGCGGCGGGCATGAGAAATTCCAAGGGTGGCAGGGATGGTGTGTGATGGTTTTAAAGGCAGTGGCCAGGCTCCCTGAGAAGGTGGCATCTGAGCAAACACTGGAGGGAAGTGAAGAAATGAACCACATGGCCATGTTGAGGGAAGAGCTTTGAGAGCAGAGGGAACAGCAAGAACCAAGGCTCAGGAAGGGAGGGTGGGCAAGAACCAGCAGGTCAAAGGACTGAGAGGGCAGGGGCAGGGGGGCATTTACTCCCCCCCAAGAGAAAAGCAGCAGGTGCCTGAAGCCACTGCGAGAGCGCTGCCTTCCACTCTGGATGCGTGTGCTCAGCGCAGAGAACATCCCTCAGGCTGCTGTTGAACAGAGACGAAATAGGGGTGAGCAGCGGGGTGGGAGAGGGTGCACTGAGTGAAGGACCCCGTGAACACGTGAATTCCCAAGGGCTGGAGGGTGCACTGAGTGAAGGGTCTCATGAACACGTGAATTCCCATGGGCTGGAGGCGCACTGAGTGAAGGACCCCGTGAACACGTGAATTCCCACGGGCTGGAGGTGCACTGAGTGAAGGGTCCCATGAACACGTGAATTCCCACGATACTCTGCAGAGGAAACCAGAGCCAAGAGCAGTTAAGGGAGGAGCCTAAGGTAACACAGCTGAAGCGCGGGTTACGTGAATGAGCCCAGCCCCGGAGCGCTGCGGCCACAACGCACACCCAGCACAGAATGAGTGTTTGTGGTTGTAGCCACACGGCCACAGCGGTGACCCGGTGAGAGACAGAGAATTATCCTCCAAATCACAACACAAGGAAGAAATCACATACCAGTGACTGAACTGGTTCACTTTAGCACAGCGCTCTGAAACTGGAGAGCAAAACAATCACAGAGAAGAATAAAGCCTGTGGTTTCTTGGGCATCAAGCTGACCGAAAGTTGAAGAACTTTCCTTCTGTAAAGCAAAGGGTCACCACCGCCTGGCTCTACTCCAGGGTCCTCCTTAATCTCCCCAACAAATGGCACAGAACGGGTCTAATTCTTTTTCTAAAGGACAGCCCTGCAAAGAGCTGACAGCAGCCCCAGACCCACGGTCTCTGTCCTTAGACTCCCCAGTCTTCAGCCACCCTTCCTGGGAATCACGAAATGACCCTTCTGCTGTCCGTCCTAACAGTTCTCTTCCTGGCATGCTGGGTTTTCGGTGTCTGTGAGCCTGAGTTGTGACACATGAAATCAGCCAACGACTGCAGACAGTCACGAGTCCTGAGGAGCAGGGCGATCACCCGCTCCCCTCTGGACACCAGCTTCCCTGTCCTGAGTCTACCACAGAGCACAGATTAAAAGCCATGCAGGTGTGGATTCCAACCTCATCCCCGCTGCTTACTCATGTGCAGCCCTGGGCAGGCCACTGCACCTCGGGGGGCTGTGACCTCACCTGCAAAAGAGAAACGTGCTCACTGGCCAAGCCAGGATCAGAATCCAGAGACCCGGACCCTGGCACTGCCCGCCAGCGAGCTCCTGACTATGTCCAGGGCACAGGGCCATCACGGGCCTTTGTCACCTGTCAAGTGAGGGGGTGGTTAAGCAGGGGACAGGCACACTGATGAGGGTGGCAAGGCCCAGGGCTGGGTGAGAACCAACCAGCCATATGCACCTGGCATCCCAACACGGGAAGCCCTGGGGACAGCACCCTCCTCCCAGGTCTCTGAGCAGACCTCGCGCTTTTTCAGAGCAAGACCCTGCTGTTCAGCACAGTTGCAGAAAACAGTGAAAATGTTCAGAATTTAACACAGCACAACTGGATGTGGAGATACAGTGAAGACGGAGTGGGAGAAGAGGGGGAGAAAATAACTTCACTACTGTCAGCCACCACTTTGTCAGCACCTGAAAGAAACGGGTGAAAGGACAGTGACAAAGTCCCGTGTCAGACGGACAGCTGACAAAGGGCACCTAGGAGGACGGAGCGAGCGGGTATCAGTGGCCCAGCAGCCTCTCCAGTTACAGGGTCAGGTCTGCGGGACCCGGGCAAACGCCAGGGCGCGTCGGTGTGGTGCACGCCTGCCCAGAGGCGGCAGGACTCTGAGACCCTACTGGGGCACTTACGTCACACTCAGAAAGGGTGCCACTCACAGAACGGCCAGGACACGCATTAGCGACAAAACCACATGGTTCTGGGCTCACCTTTGGCTTCCGAGTGCAGCCCTTCATAGGTCAGAGTTATGAAGCCCTCCGTGGACAGCTGCAGGTTCTTCTCCAGGCCCACCAGCCTCTCCGGCTTCAGGTCCTTGAGGTCGGCTGTCTGGGTGGACGCCTCGCAGCCGGAAGCTGGCTTTCCTTTCAGGGTCCCACAGACCGACATGGTGCCGCATACATTGAGCTGCAGGCCAGGTGGCAACAACAAACACGCCGACTCAGGCTGCAGAGCTCGCCAGAGCCCCACAGCCTGGGCCCCGCCGGGCCGAATGGCTGTGGTTGCTGCTTCGGCCCCCCACTCCACGTGTGGGCAGGGAGGCCCCGCAGTCAGTCCGAAAGGCCAAGAGCAGGGTTCACACATGGCCCACCTACTGCCTCCGAGGCTCGAACACGTTTACACACACGTCCTCACGCCTCCCAGCACAGAGATACATTTCTGACAATAAAGCGCCATGGATGACAGAGAACATACGTGAGCCAGAGTTTTACAGTATTTTAAGTTACGTGAGAGGAAGTACAAGTAGCTGGAATTGTGTTAATTAAAAGTATAATGTGATACCCCCACGCCTCTCAAAGACGCTGGTATCATTTCACTTAAACTCGGTTAGAGTCACTATAGTTACGAAGATGGAGCAGAATATGCTCCTCCTTGGTATGAAGACAGAAGGAAAGACCTCCCTCTACGTGCTGAGTGTGCATGGACGATGTGTACAGGGAAACTTCTGACACTACCACAGATGACCCCCGACTATGAGAAGGTGCTCCGTAGGGACCCATGCGCCCTAGACTGTTCCCTGCAGGGCTCACCTAGGTTCTCGTGTGCCTCACGCACTTAACAGGCAGCTGCATTCACCCTCACCCACTGTGATCCTGCTGGAACCCACCCAACATACACCAAACCCTGGAGTGGCACCCAGAGGCGCAGGGCGGGGAGCAACGACACCAAGTGGTGCTGAGCCACGTGGCTCACCCAGGGGTCCTCCTGGCCGTGGAACGAGCTGCGTGCTCGCCTCTGCGGGGCGTGTGCCTGCAGAGTCCCCTCTGCATCAAATCTTCATAGAACACTCTCATGCCCACTTTCTGTTTTCAACGTGGACTTTGCTACAAGAATTTAAACAAGCCCAAGTGAAGGGGTTTTTTTTTAAAGCTCTCTCCCTTTCTAGTGGCACTTAGTTGATGCATAACAGCGTTAACGTGGAGGTCTTCCACCTCGCTGCCCCAGACTCACTGTCAGGACCGTCTATGAAGGCAGCGCTGTCAGAAGATTCTAGAACCTAGCCATCCTCCTCGTTTCCGTCTTACAGGGCCATGTAATTGCCGTTTCCTCCTGACTGGCGCTGCAGCGCTCCTTCCATCCAGCGGTAGCCCCGCCCCACAGGAGTGCTTCTCGCAAGCTACCAGGTGACGCCAGCACAGCACTGTGAGGACTGGCTAATCTCCTGAAGGGTGACGCCCTCGCACCAGTGCGATGCTGGGGTCGGGGTGATGGCACTACCTCATTCCCCCTGAAATCTGGACTCTCATCTCCTCTGGGGTGACACCTGCCTCCCCGGTCCCCAGTGGCAGGTGGCTTCAACGTACTGTGTCCACATTTTAAAACCAACAGGAATTCATCACAAACATCTTACCATGAACGTCTTCCCGATGCCAGAGACTACATAGCCCTCGGAACTGTTCAGCGGGTTCAGGTCAAACACGTACCCGCTGTTGGGATCCCTGATGGAGCAGGCCTGCGTGAACCAGGTGGGAAGAGACGCCGTCAGACCAGGTCCCTGAAGGCACAGCAACACAGAGCGCCACCCACACCTGCACACAGGACACCACGGACCCCATGCTTCTCCCGCAACTCCGACCGGTGAGAAGAGCGGCCGGTGCACGTGCCACAGTCTGGCCAATGTGTCCCCGAGTCTGCCCCGGCACGAGGCTCAGGCAGGAAACGCACCTGGAAGCTCCTAAGACCGCTGTTTACCTGAACAAGAAGACCGCTGCTGACCTCTAAAGGAAAAGTCAGAAACGATGAGAGACCCATAAATGATTTTTAAAATCGACTTAAGAAGTCGTTTACGCGTGCTGTTTTCTACCCTGGCTGGTGTGGCTCAGTAAGACTGAGTGCCGGCCTTCGAACCAAAGGGTCGCCAGTTCGATTCCCAGTCAGGGCACATGCCTGGGCTGCAGGCCAGGTCCCCAGTAGGGGGCGCATGAGAGGCAACCACACACTGATGTTTCTCTTTCTCCCTCCCTTCTGCTCTTTCTACAGATGAGTAAATAAAATCTTTAAAAAGTATGCTCTTTTCTGTCTCAGGTAGGCACTTAAAGGTGACGATGGGAAGGATAATGAGGTACCTGACCGCCCCTTCCCCTCTAGGAGGCGTGGTGAGCCCCACTCCTCACCCCACGTTTGCGTTCTGCCCCAACCAGCTCATGCAGGGAAGGGGCAGCAGCCACACCCTAGAAAGCACCGACCAAGGATGGGGTGCAGCCTCCTACCCTCCCCGGGAACCCACCCTGTGCTGGGGACCTCATTCGGGTGAGCCTAGACTCTGCAGCTAAGGGGTCTGCCTCCAAGCAAGACTTGAAGGAGGGAAGGAGGGAAACAGGTCCCATTATAAAGAAAATCTTCCAGGGCTCTGAAAACAGGAGCCGCCCTTGGGAGGTCAGAGAACTATCGCAGAGCAGCTGCTGGGCTCTGCAGGGCAGGGCTCCCTGAGGGTCAGTGCCAAGGCCAGAGTGCCCAGACCACAGTGAGCACACAGCCGAGGCAGAGAAGAGGGGAGGGGAAGGGAGGGGAGGGGAGGGGCTGGAATCAGCGTGAATCCTTAAGTCTCACAGTGACACAGGTGGGCTGTGTCCCACACACGGTCTCACGGTGACACAGGTGGGCTGTGTCCCACACACGGTCTCACAGTGACACAGGCGGGCTGTGTCCCACACACGGTCTCACAGTGAAACAGGTGGGCTGTGCCCCACACGTTATCTCAGTGAAAACAGGTGGGCCATGTCCTACAGCTCAGGGTCCCCAACCCCTGGGCCACGGCCTGGTCCACGGCCTGTCAGGAACCGGCCACAAGTGAAGTGTGCCTGAGCTCCGCCTCCTGTCCCCTCCCCACCCAGCCCTGCCCTTTGACACCTGAACTGAGTTCCACTTCCTGTGCCCCCCCCACCCCCTACACCAATCTTCCACAAAACCAGTCCTTGATGCCAAAAGGTTGGGGACCGCTGCTATAGGGGACAGGCACTGAAACGTTTTAGGTGTTGGAGTGATGGATTAGCCACTCAGATGTCTGCAGTGACGGAGAATCCCAGAGCCCACAGGGGTGCCAGTGCCACATCAAAGGGATAGTGGGAAGAAAAAAGAAAGGACCTACAGTAACCAGGGAGCCGGGGGTGGGAGAGAAACGAAGGACAACTCCTGGGAACCTGCTGTCAACGTGGAGGAAATGGTGACGTGGGTTACAGACTTGGAGCAAGGAGGACGGGGCGTGCAGAGCCGAACGCCAGGGGGTGTCAGGGCGGCCCAGGCCCCAGGACGGCACACGTACCTCATCTGTGTCTGTCGTGATCTGGATCGGACAGGCGGCCTCCGTGTTCCACAGGAAAGTGACCACACACTCCCACACGAGAGAGAATATCGGGTGGGTATTCTAAAAGGGCAAATCCAGAATGACACTCAGTCTGAGAAAGCAGAACTCCATCTAGCCAAAAGAATTACAGCCCGTCACATAAAAATGGTCAGAATCTCCTGACACTTCATCACGCGTCAGCCGACAGGCTCGGTGCTTCCTGAGCATTCTCTAGTTATAGCTCCTGCCGTGCAGTCCCCTCCCCTGGGCTGGGAGGCTGAGGGACTCCCCTGAGGCCAGGCCAGCCGTCAGCGGTGGAGCTGGGGCCTAAACCCGAGTCTGCGTCCAGCTCCATGCCTCTGAGAGTCGCTTCCCACCGAGAGTGTGGGCGCAAGGAGCCAGGACGAAAGACTACACAGAGCGAGCACTTTCCTGTGTGAGTGAGCTCATGGACAGGCAACACTGCCCTGTGGTGGTAGAGAGCAGAGCCGACGTGACCAGCAGGGGACCCTAAGGAGACTCCTGGCGCTGCCGGCGGGCTGCTTCTGGATGGCAGGGGTTTGGCTACACAGGTGTGCCAGTTTGTGACAACGCATCCAGCTGTCAGTGCCTCACCCTCTGTGTGCTTCTCCGGGTGTGTTTCAATAAGAAGTCCCCAAATGTGTGCCACACTACCTGACAGGACACGTGGCAGGGGCCCCGAGCTGCCGCGTTTGCTGAATACCAGGTGCTGCTGAGAGTGCCGTGAGCATCTCTCAGCTGGCCTCCCAAGGACCCCTTGAACCAGCTTCTATGACCGCCCGACACCTGCACACAGGTGAGAAAACTGAGGCACAGGCCCCAGGTAAAGGAAATGACAGTGGTGTCACCCCAAGCCCACTCCCTGTCCACCAACCGCCCCCCAAACTATGAGTGCCCCAACCCTCTCAGCCTCCGCGTCTCCAGCGGTAAAATGGAAACACATCCACCCTGTCTCTGCCTCACAGGGTGGCTGTGAGAAGGACGGTTGTGTGACTCGCACAAATGTCCATGGACATGACCTTCTTTCCTCACCGAGACCCTTCTGAACCCACAACCGCACCAGGCTCCGTACAAGACACACAGTGACAGTGTGGGGTGGTTCCAAAACCTCAAAAGCACTGTCCAGACAAGGGGTCACGGACTTGCTGGATCGGCCCAGCATCACTATGGCAATAAGAAACCAGACCAGACTGGGCCGGGCAGGGCAGGGCCGGGTGGGGTGGGGTCTGCCAGGACCCCCTCCTGAGACTGAGGTGGCTCCCCTCGCTGAGGCGTGTGCGTGGGTCTCAGCTCCGCAGCCCCGCCTGGCACAATGTGGGGCCGTGCTGGGCCAGTGGGTAACTCTGTCCCTTATCAGAGAGACCTCCTTGAACTCTAAAGAAATTCTCTCTTAGGAAAACATCACGTCGGAGCAGAGGAGAGAGAACCCAGGGTCTGCAGGACGGCTGGAATGTGTCAAAGTCCACCAGGCTCGTGAGAAGAGAGCACATTTTGCTGGTTCATTTCAATAAAGCTAGAAGAAGCTGTAACACACCCTTAAAAAGCGGACTTTTAAATAACTTATTAAGTAACAAACATGGATCCCAATACCTCTGCTTGCATTTATGTAGCAGTTTGGCCATTATCTGGGAAACACACAGCCCAGATATAAAGGTAAAACTGCAGGGGAAAGAGCAATTCGGCTTGAGGTGAGAAAGTTCTGGAAACGGATGCCGATGTGGGTGCACAACACTGTGAGTACCCTTAATGTCACTGAATTGTACACCCAAAAAATGGGCAAATGGTGAACTTTATGTCACATACTTCTTGCCACATTTTTTTAAAGCAACTGGAGCTGCACAGAATGACCCCGAATTACTTATACTTGGGAATTTTCTATTCCATTCTGGAGCCCCGAGTGAAGGAACTCACAGCCCAAACCGATCTCTGTCGCCTCCCCACTTCCCGGCCTAAACCTCCTAGTCCTGTTTTGGTGATAAATTACACACGTGCCCCTCCCTGTCGGTCCATGGGCCTGACGTGCACTGAGCCTCAGAGCTTCCTGCCCTGTGACCTGTGGGGACGGAGCCCATGCTGAGGCCTGTGCTGCTACCGGGACCCTCGGTCACTGATGCACAAGAACTGAGGGCCTGGCGGGCCGTGCGACTCGGAGAGAAACCTCAAGTCCATAGGCACCAAGCAGGGGGAGTCACCTCCCAGCAACGAGAAAATGGGCCTCAACTTCAGAAAGTGCAGGCACAAAGCCCTACTATGCGCTTCCTGCCTCCCCTCCGTTTCCATCACATGCTGACCGAAGCAGAATGAGTAAGAGCAAGCGAGCTCTACCCACCCCTGACTCGTTCACCTCTGTTAAGAGGCACACCCCAGTTCTGGTCACAGCGGCCCCGGAAGAGCCCCGGACACAGACACGGACGCGCAGCACCTTACCAGGCTGCCCCTGGAGCAGATGAGGTGGATCCGGGTGGTGTAGGTGGTCTGCTCGCCATCGCTGGTGGTGCAGGCCGAGCCGTTCACGTACTCCAGCAGGAGGCTGCCACTTTCCTCCACCGAGGGGCCTGTCTTGGCCACTCCCAAGTTACTGACAGAGACCACTTCGGAGAATGAGCCCTGCAAATAGACACGCCTGTCAGGGTCCCCTGACTTCGCTAACTGTTCCTCGCTGTGATCACTGCGTTAGCGCACACAGAACATACGTGCTCACACACGGGCAACGTGCCTCTACGAACACAGGTCTCGCCCCAACAGGAACGTAAACCCTCAAAACAACCCACACTGGTGGGCTCTCTTGCTCTTGCTTCACAGCGGAAGACAAGGGACGGCCCTGTCCGAGGCCATCCCTCTAACAAGCATCAGAGGCACGCCTCAAACCCGTCCACCCTGCCTGGAACCAGCAGTGCCGGGCCCTGCGCTGCCCACCCCCTCACATCCCATCCTCCGGTCGTCTGGGCAGGAAAGCGACAAGGGCGCAGAGCATGCTCTTGGTTCCACCCCAGTGGGGGACGTGCCCATCAGGCCCTGGTGCCCATGTGCCAAATGCCTGTGAAAGAGCTAAGGGCACTGGTTTGGGGCAACGGACGAGAGCGAGGAGACGAATCCGCACCCGTGACTATGGAGCACTGCCCAGACTGAGGTCCTGCTCCCACAGTGGGCACACATGGGCACACAAACACGTGCGGGGCCCGTGCTTCACCACGGCACACCAGACGCCCTGAGCTGCCAGAGCACAGGCCAGGAAGAGGACACTCCCACCGTGCCACTGTTAAGGAAGCATGCGTCCACCTTCAAGGCTCACCGTGCAAAAGCACAAGGAAACATACAAAATGCTGGCAGTGACCGGGCCTGCGCAACAGCGAAGGCGGCCCGGGGCCCAGGCATGGCACATGCTTGGGTCAGCGACTCTCCCTACCCAGCCAGAAGCATGGCTTTTGGAAGCAGAGCGTATTCTTCACAGATGCCTGCTGGTCACTCAAAGGCACTTCTGAATTCGGGCCAGCCAGACACCACTGGGAGCTTCCTCTGCCCCGCACTGCAACCAGAAGCCATCAACACCCAGGCTTGTTTGGGGCTGAGACACGAACAAGGACAATCTCACCCACACGTGGCCTGCTCCTGCCCAGAGGCTCCTGCTGCAGCGGCCGGCCACACTTGGGGGTCTGGAGTCCCGAAATTACCGCAGCCCCCGCTGAGACAGGTGCGCGGACAGAAGCAGACGACCAGGTGGGCGGACTCACCTGCCGGTTTTCGTACTTCATCTGGCAAGCGGACGCGTAGCGGTCGCAGCCCGGCACCGGGCTCAAGGGCCGGCACACGTTGATGTAGTATTTCCTCCACGTGCTGTGCTCTCCCGCACTGTCCAGGGAGTACCAGTTTCCTTCGTGGCCGCCTTCGGATCTCGCCAGCCTGCCATTTCAAAGCAAAGTGAATGTTTTTGAAGCCCACGGATTTCATTCTAACAATTCCTTTCTAAGTTGTCAGAGAACCACAGAACAAAACACGGCCTCCCGGTCAGTCAGAGGCTGGCTCACCTGACGCACGACACCCACACGCACACGCACACACACACTCGACTGTTGCCAAGGGTGCAGCACGGCTTGCGCCTCTCCCATACTCCTGCACTGACAGTCATTGATTCAAACGATGCAGCTGAAACTCAGGCTTGCAGGCAAAGACCAGTTCACACCACGAAGCCTCCCAGACCACGATCAGAACTCGCTCCGCACACCCCAGGACTAACTGGACTCCCTGTGCTCAGTCATCTGCTGCTCAGCAAAGGCCTAGACGACCTCTGCACTCCCTGGACCCAGGCCAGGGCCAAAGGCAGGCTGCCGCTGCCGCTGCCACACCTGGAGAGATCGTACTGCTCCATCGTGGAGGAGTCTGTCACCACGCACTCCAGGGGCTCCTCAGGGCAGGCGTAGCTGGTGTACCACCGGAAGTTGTAGGCAGAGTTCTCTTCCTCCTTAACCACGTGACAAGGAGAAACACGGAGGGATGGCAAAGAGAGAGGACTATTACACAAAGCCGGCGGTTCAAGAGAAAATGAAAGGTACATTTTCTATAAACAAACACCGCAGGAAAGGAAGTCTGCTTTGCCCACCTCATTTTATTAAAAGGAAGAGTATCCAGTAAAAAGTTAAGACAGAAATCGAGCCTGTGTTAAGTGGGAATGAGGCGGGGTTCTGCTGTGTTAGTGTGTTTTGTGCCCCAATCCAGCGGGCTGGTGGGCTCTCGGGCTGGTGGGCTCGCGGGCTGGTGGGCTCTCGGGCTGGTGGGCTCTCACAGAGGAGTGCAGCCACTACGTAAACAGCTCAGAAACCGGAAACTGCCCCTGGGTCTAAGCAAATCTAAAAGGATTAAATTAAAGTCTCAAGAGGTGATAACCTGGCCAGGAAACCAGACTAAAAATAGCTCTGCTTCTAAGCGGAGGGCCACAGCAGGAAGGCCTACGTGTGCGTCTCGGGGTGCCAACTTGATGGCTCGCCCCAGGGACACCCCAGCTCCCACCTCACCCACGGTGAGAACCTCGTCTCACTCCAGAAACGTCACCAGCCCTGTCCCTCTCTCCTCCTGCCTCCGTGAGACTGACAGCGTCTCCCTCGCGCCGCATGCAGGCACACACATGTGCCCACACAGCACATTCCTACCTGATATTCAGGGACACCCACTCCGGCATCTCGGTCACAAAGGAAGGTGATCAGTGTCGCTCTCGGGGTGTGCTTGTCATTATTGTAAGGCGTGCCGTCTCTGTAGTTCAGCTGGATCATCCCATCGTAGTATGAGAGCTTAGCATTGCTCTGCCCCAAGTTCCAAGCCTTGCCATCACTAAAACAAGCAAACACCTCTCAGAAAAGACACCGAGAACAGATATGGCCCTGCAGTGCTGTGACACTGGAGGAGGGGCAGGGTGGGCGAGCAGCTGTGACCAGAACCCAGGGCTACAGACCACCCTGACCCTGCGTCAGGAACTGCCAGCCCAGCGAGGGTGAGCGGGCCGCCCTGCCCCCACTCGGGAGCCCAAACCCACAGCTGCTGGAAGGTACAATCGCGTCGTCTGAGCTAGAGAACAAGGACACGCGCACTTAACAACGGAGAAGAGCCTGCCACACAGAAGTGAGGCGTTCTGTCAACCCGTCCCTCTTTTGCAAGTGTGTGGCTGCCCCTTCTCTGGGAAATTAAACTCCCAGCATCCTCCAGTGCGCAAGCTGCATCTTCTCAGTGGCTGAGGGCTCATTTGTTTTTTTTGGTCAAGCCGTGACGTTTGCAGAGAACACCCCCGATCCTGAATAAAACACCCGCTACCCAAGACGCCTAAGGAGAAACCGTCACCAGTCGCAGTGACTTGCCTCTTGGACACCTGGCAGGCCCCCGAGCCTGGCGGACAAGAGCCTGGAGACAGCGCGGCACACACGTTGATGTGGAAGTCATACTTCTCGGTCTCAACCTTATAGCCGTCCTTCTTGGTGAGAGGGGACAAGTCAAAAGAAAACCCTGCAGAAGAGCAAACACCATCCACGGATGGACGGTCGGGGGAACCACGGTCAGGAAGGGCAACCGCTGCCCGCAGCTTCAGGCCAACACACTCTTCCCAGGGCCTCCCAGGGGCAGGAAAGAGTGGGCCACCAGAAGCACAGTTCCTGACTCGTCCCTGGGAGATGCATTCAATATTACCCTGTTATACCGGGAACCTGAAAATGCCACTCAAAGCCCATACTGCTGGTCAAAGAAACAAGCAGTGTCCAAAGTGGGGTGAGCACCACACACTGACCTTCGCGAAAGGCCTCCCTGAGGTCGGTTTCTGGGCCAGAAACTCAGGAGAAAAGCCCTTTCCAAGGTGACTCATTCCCTTGTGACTCCCTCATTCCAGAAGGCTGCACTCACAGACCTACTGCAACCAGGAGTTTAAGGCACGTTTTTCATTACCTCAAGCCTCAAACTTCAGATTTTCCGAATTTTGGTCAAACGGTACTAATATCATGTTAAAGCAGGTTAATAGAAAGTGTTTTTTAAAAAAGCCTAAGCAGGCCCTGGCTGATGTGGCTTAGTGGGTTCAAGTGTCACCTCATAAACCAAAATGTCACAGGTTCAGTTCTGGGTCAAGGCACATACCCGGGTGGTGGGTTTGGTCCCTGGTCCCGGCACACACAAGAGACAACCGATCGATGTTTCTCCCTCACATGAACGTTTCCTTCCTGCCCGCTCGTCCACTCGCCCTCCCTCCCTCCCTCCCTCCCTCCCTCTCTAAAATCAGGAGCATGTCCCCAGGTGAGGACTGAAAAAACACTAAGCAGGTCCAGGTGACACACACCTGCCTGGGTGTCAAAGACAGTGCAGTTGTCGCCCTCTGTCCGGGACAGCACGCAGGCAGCGGCCGTGTGCCACTCAAACTCATAGAAGCAGCCGTCCTGCTGGGAGGCTCGCAACACCGGGGCACTCTCCAGATCTCCTGTCAACGGGGAGGGAAGAGCCATCACTGACCGCTCCCACCATCTGCCCCCACGCCACAAACCCTCCCATGAATGCTGTGTGAGTCCAGGCACGTCAAGAGTCAAACCTGCAGAGGCGGAGAGAAGGGTAGCCACCAGGGGCTGGGGGAAGGGAGAGTGAGTTCGTGCTTAATGGGGACAGCGTCTCTCTGGGAAGATGGAAAGTTCTGGAGACGGAGGGTGGTGACAGGTGCACAGTGCTGGGGGAGACTAGGAGGAAAGGCACAGGGAGTAAGAAGCATAATTGGTAGGTACAAAATAGACAAAGGGATGTCAAAAATAATATAGGAAACGGAGAAGCCAAAGAACTGAAATGCATGACCCATGGACATGAACTAAGGGGGCAGGAGGGATTGCTGGAAGGAAGGAGGGTACCAGGTGGAGGAAATAAATGGGGTAAAAGTGGGGACAACTATAATAGCATAAGCAATAAAATATACGAAAAAAGTAAACGTTTACCTGGTTTGCACACAAGTGTTATATTAGTCTGTATTTTCTTGTTATCTCCACAAACATCACCATCTGAATAGGAGAGTAGAATGTTCCCTTTCTGCTTGGTGGGGGCGGAAAGAAACTTGCCCAGACTTTTAATTTCATTCTTAACTGGAATAAAAGAAAGGGTGGGGGGGGGAACAGAAGGCATGATTAAAAACGACAGTGACACAAAGAGACACCAAAAACCCACCGAGACCCAGCAGGCGCGCCACATCCCCTGGCTCTGCCTGCCGGCCTGCCCGGCCCAAAGGGTCAGGGACATATTCCCGAGTAGCAGGTTTGGCGGGGTGGTGGCAGCCACCCGTAAGCTTCGCAGCAAAGAGCAAGAAGGAAACAGCCCCCCCAGCCCGCAGGAGGCAGGACGGCAAGCACACACGCCCTCCCGTCCGTCGAAGTGACACTGCTCCCTGTTCCGGGGGCTGCAGCTCCCCTGAGACACAGGGCCCGGAAGGACACAGATTGAAGGCCAGAGTGTGTCCCAAGAACACAGCGGAAACTAACTAAGCCTGTCCAGGAAGCCGAGAAGGGGACCACTCAACTCTCGGGTCCGCTGACTTCTACTATGAGGTTCTGGAAAACTGTGCCACATCCTGCCCCAATGGAGGCGTGGCCACGCCTGGACCTGCTCAGAGAGACCCAGCACTGACTCTGAACAGCAGGGTGATTCCTCAGGCCCACCCGCGTTGACGCCTGTGCTTGTACGAGACTCAAACTGCTTCCCCTGCCTGTCACTGCCAACGTGTGTCTTAAGTGGCAGCTAACAGGCTACACGTACACATCAAACCGGGCCGTCTCCACAGGACAACTCCTGACTCACACGGCCACGGCAGAAGGGACCTAAGGGAACAGTGCTCTCAGACGAAGCCTGCAATATTAGGCTCCCATCGCCTTATGCTGTAACTTTTGAACAACTCCAGGCAATATAAAGCTTTTCAAATATCAAAGCCAGGTCCACCCAAGTCCTAGCACTGCCATTCCTAACCAAGTATTTTCCAACAGAGTGCCCTCCGCCCTTGCCACAGGGCCCGCCCCCCTCAGAAGGCTGTGGCCACCTTCGGGCTCCCCACAGCCTCCGTCCCAGGCTGCACTTGGTACGACCGGCAGCTGAGTCATCGTTTTCTCTGCCTTCCCTTATCTGCTGAAGGCAGCGAGCGAGGCTGAGCTAACCCACAGGGAGACTCACCCACGGAGCACGCGGCCGCGTCCTCGGGGCAGACCCTCGCCCCGCCTTCCCGCAGCAGTCTGTGGCAGACGTTGATGAAGAAATGCTTCTTCTCGGTTCCCTTCTGGCTGCCGTCCACGGCTTCCCAGTTCTGTTCCGCTTCTGTTAAAAAAAACAGAACACAAAACGCCTTCAGCCGCGGGCAGCAACAGCGTCTCTGTGAGTCACACCATAAAGGACGAGTGAGTGGAAGGGAAAGGCCCGAAGCTCTCATTAAGGCAGCCGCAGTTTTGGACCAGGCAGGCAATGGGCATGGCCCCTCCCCAAGAGGCTCAGGCTTCTCACTCAAAGGGACAGAAATAAGCCACCCCCATACCTCCTCAGAGGAGTAGGCGTAACAGGGGGGAACAAACAACAGTGAAATTCTCCCAAGGCCCAAAGTATGAAATCAGAGACCAAAAAGCAAGTGCAGACACCAGCCAGGCCTTCAGGGACATGCCCTCCATCAGCCCTCCCCGAACAGGCCCGTGCGGCTACCAGAAGCCGGCCACCTCGCCCGCACAGCAGGCCGGGGTGGAGCAGGCTCAGCGCCACCAAAGATGCAGGGGAGTGTGCGGTCCCTGAGCTCCAACAGCTCATGAGCCAGTCATACCCAAACAGAACAGATCGAAACCCCACAGCAGGCACAAGAGGCGTCTGCCGAGGGCCGGGGAGGGCCGGGGACAGCACAGGAAAGCAAAGGGTTATCCTGAAAGGCAGACCAGCCCCTAAACAGAGGCCAAGGGAGTTAACTAAAGCTGTTTGAAGGAGGGCACACAGCCCTGACTGGTGGGGCGTGGTCGGCTGGGCGTCACCCCACAAAGCGAAAGGTCGCTGGTTCAGTCCCCAGGCAGGGCACAGACCTGGGTTGCAGGTTCCATGCCCTGGCAGGTAGCGTGCTAGAGGCAACCGACCGGTCTTCCTCTCTCACATCGGTGTTTCCCTCTCTTTCGCCCTCCCTTCCCCTCTCTCTAAAAATAGATAAAAACTTAAAAAAAGGGGTGCATGACGTGAAGATGCCCCTCTCACAGACTGGAGGCCAGGTGTGGACGGTGCCACTATGGTCACACTGACAGAATGCCACCCAGTGTCACTCACCTAGAAGGACCCAAAAGACCCGTGCAGGCAAATAAGACGGGCATGGCTCAGAAAGTCTGGGTTAGAGTGGGGCGGGAGGCATGGCTGCAACACGGGGATGTCCCAGCGAGAGGAGGAGGGCTTCAGCTCTCTCCCCATAGTGTCCTGATAGCCACTGGGGGCCAGGGCCAGGGGACAGGGTGGGGGAGGTCGCCTAAAGGGACAAGTGCACCTCTGCCTCCCCCACAGGCCCCAGGCTGGGTCTGGCTGAGTTCTGTTTTTAAAAAAGACTAGAGAGCGGGATCTGATGCCCCCACCCAGTTTGCTGCAGGAAAACTGAGGCCTGGGCAAGGTAGGCAGCCTGCTCGAGGGACATGGCCGGATACGGCCACACCAGTGCTCTGCACACCCTCTGATCGGGGTGCATGCTCAACCCACGCTGCAGAAAACCAGCCTCCTCGGGAACACACAGAGCCAGCCAGGCACCACTCCCACCTGCCGCATGGGTGCCGAAGTGCAAAGGACAAAAAGCATCCACTTCCGCAGTCCCGGGTTCAAAGGCCAGCTCTTTGGCACTCCCCCAAGGAGGGCTTCCCCTCTCAGTGTTGGACATTCTGAACCAGACGGGACTCAGAGCATGAGTTCCTGACACAGCAACTGTGCCTCCAGCCAACTCATTCTCTGCCATAGGTGTTATCTCTGCTTCACAGCTATGGCGGGCTTCTCTACATAAACCGAACGCCAAGGCTGCTCGAGAGATGAAACTAGAAGTTTCCCAAACTAGACTCAGTTATCGCTGTGGAAGCCACATTCTCATGGGTCAGTCTGCTCTGACCCCTGCTAAGCTGCACGGCCCGTGGGCAGGGTCCACACGTAACAAATGTTCAACAGGCACTTCCGCGGCAAGTGAGCCCACCTGCCTCGCTCGGCCTCGGCGACAAACTGCTCCACCCACCCTCCCCCCACCCCCCGACACCACACTGCACAGTGCCCCGGGGGCTCCCACGCCCGTCCCCCCTTCAGCCTCACCGAAGACTCAGGCACTGGAGATGGAGAAAGAGGCAGAGAGACAAGGAGGGAAGCACATGGACCAGGCACAAGCCGACCCGGACCACCAACCTTCACGCCAGGCCCTTTGCCCTCTGAGCTGACAGGACACCTGTTCAGTGGGAATCCTGCCTGCTTCCAATTCATGTTTAAAATGTTTCCATTCAGATGTAATCGACCTGTAACACTGTATCCATTTTAGGTGCACAATGTAATGACTTGCTACATGTACATACAGCAAAATAATCGCCACAATAAACTCAGTTAACATCCATCACCACCCAGAGATACGTGTGTGTGTGTGTGTGTGTGTGTGTGTGTGAACGAGAGTGAGAGAGCGAGAG
Source organism: Macrotus californicus (assembly GCA_007922815.1). NCBI lineage: Eukaryota > Metazoa > Chordata > Mammalia > Chiroptera > Phyllostomidae > Macrotus > Macrotus californicus. The sequence continues at coordinate 155,574 of VMDR010000151.1, forward strand.
ATGGGGACTTGTAACGCCTACTCACTTAGAAATAGGAATTCAATTTAAAAACAAAAAACACAGCACCAGGTCTGGCACACAGGAGGCAGTTGGTAAGATTAGCTCAAGCACCCCAACATAGGAAACGGTGATGCTGACCTCAAATTCAGATATTCTGCCTCCTGATTCGGTGTCCTTTTAATTTTTTTTTCTTTTCAGAGACAAGAAGGGAGGGAGAGAAACATCTCACCGGTTGCCTCTCACATGCACCCCAACCAGGGACAGAACCCGCACCCCAGGCATGTGCCCTGACCGGGGTCAGAACCTGGGACCTAGGCACGTCCTCCATGCAAAGGGAGGGAAAGGCCACGCTACAAGGGGCTGACAAAGGAAAAGAGTCACAGCATTTCCAAATGTATCCGTGGGGCAGGAAGAAAGAACACATCCCACAAACACACACGCATGATACAGACCCGGGCGCAGCAGCCGTACCTGAGTGCCGGGCCAGAGCAGACAGGTCATACCGCTTCTTCCCGTCAGTGACGCTACACAGAAGGGCCTCCTTCTCTTTGACACAGGCATACTTCGTGTCCCACGTGAAGAAGTAGGTGCAGTCTACCTCCCCGGTGAACACCGGGGCCCCTCTCCCGCCGTTACCTGTGCAATTCGCAAAGGAAAAACAAGACTGCGTTATGTGGCCAAGCCCGGGAACGTCCCAGGAGCAGGGAGCCCGCAGTACGTGGGACGTCCAGGCCAAACGTGCAGTTAAGCAAACTCCCATCCCAAACGCCTGAGATCAGAGGCTCAGGGATTACAGTGGCTTCTACTGAGTTTCAGATCATCCTAATCCCTCAAAAGCAGGCCGGTGTCCCTTTCTTCTTGGCAGCCGGTCTCCATAAGACTTCAGGCTGTTTACAACACCTTCAGTGGGATGTGAAATGGGTGCTAATGAGGACTGTGGTGGGACCAGAGAGTCACAGGAAGGGATGCAAAGGCCAGAGCTCTAGTCCCGGGAGGGCCACTGGCCTAGTGACGTCACTGTAAGCAGGACAAGTTCCCTGGGCTCACCCTGAAAATTAAAGTGAGAGAACACTCACTTCTACTGCCACTGCTAACTGAGGCGTGCCGAGGTCCATGCCACCTCGCCCGGTCACAGGCACGCCGCCGGGAGGCGCCAGCGCCCTTTATTCCCGGGGCTCCATCAGGGCCGGTGTCTCGGCCTGGCCTGCTGCCTCAAGGGGGCCCCACGGGGTTCCTCACTGCAAGCCCCACAGTTTAGCTCGAACGAGAAAGCCAGCTCTTCCTGGGTCACTCCCCGGGTCCACGCAGTCTGGGGTTCGGCAAGCTTTGAGACTTTCCCCCTTTCTGGAAATCCTCTCTCCTCGCCTCTCCAGGCAGGTGGTAGTGGCACACAGCTCTTCCAGCCCCCACCCATGGTTTAACAATTCTCCCTGGACCTCCCAGGATCGCCTCTCTTGAGGCTTCATGCCCTGAAGTGCACAATGTTCTCCAGAAAAGAAAAGTAGTATTTTGTACCGAGGACTAATGACGTTTCCATTGTAATCTCTATTAAGCGTATAAATGCCGTAGTTATGATCCTCAGTACCGAAGCACGGGCTGAGCCAGGCACCAGGCAGGCACCTTCGTGCTGCGTGGGGATTGGGTGGAGAAACAGGCTCTGATTTAAGTGCTTTGTAAAAACTGGCATATTTAAACCTAAAACCCCATGGCACAGTTACAATTCAGCCCCATTTAGTAGATGTCGGGTGGCTACATAATTTGCCTATGGTTTCATAGCTCGAAAGCAGAGGCGCCCAGAATCAAATCCAGATGCTCTGGCCCCAGAGCCGGCCCGAGTGCAAGGCAATACCGCCTTACAGCACTGGGGGCACTGCTGCTCTCTCCCAGGCACTGCCCGCCGCCGTCCTCCTTAAGAAGCACAGCTCCCAGCTTCCTTCCTGACAACTCAGCACTGCACCCCCCAGCCCCGGGCACGCTGGGACCCCCGCCGCTCCCACTGGAAGAGTATGAGGCGGCTCGCCCCTCTGCCCGCCCACGTGGTTCAGAAAGCTGACTCCCACGGGCATCTTTTCTCCCTCTGGAAAACACCTCCGTTTCTGTGCACTTGAAGCCTCCGCTGTGTCTGTCTTTCACCAGATGAGCTGGCACACGATCACATGGGACAACAGAGGCTTGCAGCACCCACCCCGCCTCAGAGCTGGCTCTGCATCTGAAACTCGCTCCTGCTGTGTGGGGAGCCCTGACGCTGTCACCAGTGGGGCGCATCTTCTCTGTCTCCGTATTTAATCCCTCAAAGCAACTGCAGGAGGCCCCTCTACCAGACCACACTGCTTTGTTTTGAAGCACGGTGGGCTTTGCCCTCAGGACCACTATTCTGGGGGCCGACGGAGTCCGTCAGCCGGCAGGACCGAGGTTAGCTTTTCAGCACCTCTCTGGCAACAACACAGCCCCCAAAGCGCCAGCCTGGCTCTCCTGCCTCCGCGGCCCACTCCCAGCACGTCACTTGCATGGCTTCCCAGGATGCAAATTCCACGCCCAGCTGACAGAGAAGTGGGTTCTCCCAGGGGCCCCGAGGAGCTCTCTGGCTCAGTGGTGGCAGCACCCGCTCCTCCACCCTCTGTGGCACAGACAGGCTATCTACTCACCACACGGGTTCAACTGTCCCTCTAGGCTCCCAGCCAAGCTGCATTTCCAGCCTCCCTGCCTACGAGGCTGGCCCGTGAAAAAGAACTGCTGCCCCCTTCTCGAAGCCCCTGGGCCCAAGTCTACAGACAGCAGCAGCAACGCGGGGGAAAGCTCCCTGAGCGACCGCCTGGGGCAGAGCAGAGCCCCCGCCTCCGGCCCCTGCAATGGCCTAAACAGAACTGAAGGAAATAAACCGTTAATGGAATGAGCCACTTAAATATGTGGGTTTCTTACTAGCCTGTACTAGTAAGTTACTCTTCCCCAAAAAATGCTCTATTGCCCTTATTTGACAATAAAAATACATTACATTACATAAAGCTGGAGGTAAGCTATTGAAACACACGATTAAAAATATATTATGGCTAAAAGAATAAACTCATAAACGTTGTGTCTTGAAATGCATGACCCACAGACTCACAAGAGAAACAATTCCTGGAGACTCACGTCACACTGCAAACCACATCACACCCATAGCCAATTAACACCTGTTCACCAGCAGAAACACGTTGCTGCATTTACCCAGTAAACACAGAAGGCACCAAAGGATCTCCTAAAATCAAAGGAGTTCCACAGCACATACAGCCTGCTCCGAGGTCTGACGTGTCAGAGCGAGGAGGAGCCTTGAATATTTTACGGTCCAGGTCCAGCTGCGAGCAGGCTCAGAATCCCCCACCAAAGCAACATCTCTCCGTCAGGTCTCCTTGTCCCCCTCATAATGACAGCTGCCCAACTAAACACCAAAGTTTGTGGCACTGGGGCATCACCGTTAATTTTGTCAAATCGGAGTTGGGGTAGAACGTTATGCCCCATTGGTCACATATGGCTTGTATGGAGCGAATTCGGTAAAACGTCGATCATCGTTACATCCGAGTGGCAGGGACAGAAATTTGCATTGTGATGTTCTTTCTACTGGAATGTTTGAAACTTTTTTGTAACGAAAAAAGGAAAAAACGGCCTTGTGTTTCCTGATGCCTCGGCTCCTGTGGACTGGAAGGCTGTGCCTCTTCCTCATGAGCCCCTTGGCTGGGCAACCTTCTCAACATCCTCCCCGTCTGCGGGGGTCTTTCCGGGTTGGTGGTCTACCGTCCCAGCGTGCCCACATGAGGTCAGTGCACCCGCAAAGACCTCAGCCAAGTCATTCGTAAAGCTCCCAGAACAGAGCAGGGCCGAGAGGTGACAAGCAGGGAGGGAGAACAGGATCACAGGCATCACCCCACAGAAGAGTAGCTGGCTGGACTGGGAAGGGGCAGGCGGGCGGGCCACAGGCCTGAAAGCCTGGGAACACAGGGAAGTAGTCGGCACCTGTCCCAGGGAAGGGACAGAGTAGCAGGGCTGTACTTCAGAGAGCGTCTCCTAGAAACCTGAAGGAGGCGAGGATGACGGAAAACAGACTCTGAGGAGGGCAGGAGAACACTGGAACCAGATGGGAGATGCACCCAAAGGCCACAGCCAAGTCACAGCCATGTCATCAGCCTGGCGAAAGTCCCTAGGACTTAACACTCATTCCTAGGTAATGTCAACCCCTTCCCAGGACACACGAGCCTTTCATAAGGTGGCCCCACTCCCCTGTTCAGAGTCACCTCTAGCTACCTTCTAAATACCTACCCTGGACCTGCTCACAGCGACCCGCACTCATGTCTTGGACTGAGCTGTCCCCCCTGCCACAAAGACAAGTGCCCACAGCCACCCCGCTCCTCTTCTCTCCACTGCCTCAGCACCAGGGACGCCCAGACCCCAGATCCTGGCCCCAGGGCCTCCCTCCTGGCCAGTACTAGGCAATGGCCCTGCCCGGGAGCTCTGGGCCGGCCCATGTCACCCTGCACCACAGGCACAGGTTTGCTCCTTCTCTCTGCTTCTCATCTGCGAACGCGTGGTGAGCCCGGTCGCCATGGCAGCCGCGGGGCTCACAGGGTCCAAGCGCGTAGGTACTAATAAAACGTGTGTGGAACGACTCCACTGAGACCACGCAAGTTACAAAAGGGCTCCAGCCACAGGCTCCAAAGCCAGCCTGCAGCGCACGGGGGGCCGGGGCTGGGGTGGGGGGGTGGGCAGGAGGTGCCGGGCCACCACAGAGTGGCGGGAACCGAGGGCAGAGGAGACAGCAGGAGACGGGCACTGGGGCTGAAGGCCTGTCCGTCTCCTCTCCAGGCAGCTGAGTAGAGCTCAGCCGGGCTCACAAGCCCCTGACCTTCTTCTACCCACAGACACGCATTCCTGGAGCCCAGGCCCCGCATGCACAGCCACCTCCCCCGGGCCCTGCAGGGAGCCATGTCGGAACCTGCCCGGGACCAAAGGGTCAAAGCCCTGCCACAGACACACCCCCAACAGCGCACAGGGCAGGAAGACCCTGTGGGTACAGCAGCCATGTGCCACTGTATGGGGACCACAGGACCTGGCCAGGACAGGACAGACAGGACAGCTCCCTGACAATGACAGGAGGGCGTGTGGCTTTCTGAAACTCAGGGCCATCGTGACGACAAGGAAGCGTCTCCTAGTCACTCAGAAAAACTGAAACCCAGCCTCTACCACCAAGCCACCGCCTCCGAGACTCATCTTGAAACCTCGTCTGTAAAAGCAAAGCGGTGCTCGCAGCCGCCCCAGGCTGGAGGGTGGACCCGCCGTGCTGGACCTGCAGATGCTCTGGTGTGCAGAAAACGCGAGGCGGAAACTTCGTCCCGGCACAGGCCCAGGCTGGGCCTGCTCCCAAAACAAACAGAGTGCGGAGGTAAATGGAAACAGGATGTGTGTGTGGCTGGCTGGGCACCCCTACCTCGTCAGGGGACCGGAGGTGGCCACGCCCGAAGGCGGCCGTGTGACTGCCCCATTCGGCGTTCCACTCCTGAGAACCCCCACGCCGCCCACCGGGGCTCGGATCGGCCCGGGCGCGCTCACCTGCAGTCTCGTTGCACTCGAAGCTGATGACGCTCATGCGCTGAAAGCCCGAGCTGCACTCGTCGCCCCCGAGGTAGGTCAAGGTGAGGTCCCCGTCGGAGTACCTAGGTTTTTGTGAGACACGTACAGGCGTGTTGGGCAGAACCGAGACAGAAACGTGCGTTTTCAAACACTCCCGCGTCGAACCCTCTGCACACCACCGACAAATCGCTGCTGACACCCAACGGCGCCCGCCAGCTGGGGAGCGCTTCCAGAGGAAATGAGCTGCAAACGTGCGGGCTTGCCGTCCCCGCTCACTCCCAAGTGGGGACGGGCTGCGAGCGCCCGCCAAAGGCCTTGCCGTGAGCGCGAAGGCGTCCCTGTTCTCCTTTTTGGACTTTGTGTAACCGAAATACAGGCCGAGAGGAGCACAGCAGCTGCCGTACGCCCGGCCCTACCTCAGGGACACTGGACAATCCCTGTTGGCAGAGGACTGCCTTCGTGACGTGTGGTAACGGTAACCCCCCAAAAGGGCTCACGAGAACCACACCCACGGCGTGTTCTCAGCTGTTTAAAACTGCCAAGTGATGCTGACAGCGTTTCAGATTCTCAAGAAGGCACTCGAGAGAAATGAAAGCTCGGAAAGATAAATTTTAGAATACAAAAGCCACGTCAGCGGTAAGCTAATCAACTCAGTAACTCTCCTACAGTACGGTTCCTCCCAAACAATGGGCCATAAAGCAGACAGATTTAACAGAAGCAATGGATTGTTGAGACAGGAAAGACAACCCACTGTTTGGTGACAGAAGGGCCCATGCCCAGCCCAGAGGGACGCCGGCCTCGCTGACTGCTACAGTTTGGGGACAACAGAGGAGGAAGCGGACCTGGGAAGTCGGTTACATTTTACGAGGACAGACACAATGCATGCACTTGGAAAACACGGAAAGGCTGTTTACACACCGGAGAGTTTGATTCTGGAATTTTCCGGCCACTCTGACTTGAGTAAAATCAGGCTTTTTCGCTTGGCAGACTGCAGCCTGCTTCCCACTGCAGACCTTGGGGCTTGCTCCAATCTCTCCACAGACATTCAAATAGAACATGTACTCCTTTCCATCTGCAGAATAGTAATGACCTGAGGGGAAGAAGACAGAGAGAAGAGGCTTTGTCACATTCCTAAGTGTCAAGGAAGGGACATGACTTCATTCAACCTGAATTTCTCTCTGAACTGCCCGCCCCAGATGGGAGCGGGGGAGGTTGCCCGGCCCTCGCGGCATGGCTCACCCTTGTCCTGCCAGAGTGGCTGCAGGTCAATGGCGATGTCATGTTGCTCGCTGCTCAGAGAGCAGCTGCTGCTCTCCAAGTAGTCCCTGTGGCAGGCGTACTCGGTGACCCACTCCACCTCATAGCGGCAGTTGGACTTGGCCGTGAGCTTGGGAATGGTGCCCTGTCGGGAGCGGTTGGAAAGGCACAAAATTGAATTTTGAAAATGCAGCTCAAATGCACGTTTTCCACGCTTCTGAAAAGCTTACAAGTAAGCTGCCGGGTTCTTACACTTTTCTGCTCCTGTTTTCAAACCCTAAGAGCCCTTCACGTATTCCAATCATTTGACTGACTGATGACTCACCGACCTTCCCGCCCTGAACTTAACATCACCCGGCACCCACAACCTCAGCAAGCAGCCACAGCCTGTGAAGGGCGTGGGGGCCCTTCACGCCTTTCGATCAGAAGGGCTGCAGAGCCTGGGCCGGCTGACCCCCCAGGCTGGGTGGGAATTGCTGTGCATGTGGGCGTCTAGGGAGACGGTTCTTAACCCCTTTCCTGAGACTGTGGAAGGGGGGCTGGGCTCACCTCACCTGTAACCTGCTCCCACCCTGGGGGAAGCACAGCCTCAACCACCAAGCTGGACTCTGGCCGCGCACCGCCCCCACGGGAGCCTCTGGTGCGAGCAAGAAGCCGATGCTACGAGGTCACTGCCCCCTGCAGGGCAGTGTGGTCTTTAACCATTGCTGGGGAAACCGGGCTACTGCTCTCAGCATCAGGCACAGCTGCGCTGCTCCTCAGCACCATCCCCCAGCAAATGTTTACCCAGGGCCTGCCACGGGCCAGGCCCAAGTCCTCAGCGCTGGGCTTGCAAACACAGGTCGTGTGATAAATCAGCCGCAAACCTGCAAGTCTGGCTCCGTCTGTCCAACTCAAAACCAGGCTTTAACCACTCAGCCCAGGAGAGGTGGGCATCTGGTGGCGAGCTGCCGAGCACCGAAAGAGGAATCAGACACAAAGGCCACACCATGTACAGCTCACGTCTACAAGACGCCCAGGAAAGGCGAGTCCACTGAGCCAAAGTGTAGGTCTACGGCTGCCAGGCAGGGGGCGACAGCACATGGGTTCCTGTGGGGGAGGGGGGGTGGGCCTCAAACCTTACACAGTGGGAATGGCTGGCCAAGTCTGTTAATATACTAATAACCGTTAAATTGCACTTAAACCGGGTGAACTTTAGACTGTAAATTCAACAAAGCTTTTTTAAGAAGATTCACATGACAAGGTGAATGTTTATGAAAATCCCAGCTCCTAAAAGTATCTGATGAGCCAGCGTAAATGCTTAAATAAACCTTCAAGTATTAAGGTATCACGTGTAACCCCCGTCCTGCCTGGGGAGCAGGTAAGCTAGACAGGTGCCCTTCACTGAGAGCCAACCGGCCCCGGCACCGACACCTCCAAGTGCCCCGCGTCCCCAGGGAGAAGACAGCAGGGGTGAGGGGGCACCCTGCAACGATCCCCACTGAGTGCGGAAGAAACGAGACAGGGACACACTGCCAGCTGAGAACGTGTCCTCGGGCAGACAAGATTTCCACCTCCTTGGGCAGTGCCAACAGAAGCACACACCCATCTTCCTCAGCGCCCCAGCTGGAACTAACACGGGCGCTGTGCAGCCACTCGGGTCCTCAGGAAGCTGCCACCACGGCCCTTGGGCGTCTCGGGACACAAAATGGAAAGCTGGCCAGGACTGAACGTCTGTCCCCCCTGCGTCCCAGCGTACAAAATAGGCCAGGGGCCAGCCTGAAACTGGAGCAAACACCACATTTGTTTGGGGGGAGGGGCAGTATGGCTCCCCCAGTGAAAGATTTCCACTCCCAGTTCATTCTATCAGGAAAAGTCCATCAGAGGAAAGCCCTACCCTTCCCCTCCCGGACGTCTCCCAGCCACCGGCACCCACATCTGCTCCAGCACTTAGCCACCACCGCTACATGCAGCACACCTGGGCTCCGGCCAAGCACACCCCAGGCCGCCCCCGTCCTCAAGGCGTTTAGAGCCGTGTCCGACTGCATCAACGGCCAGGGACAGGGCCATGGCACAGCCGGCTGCTCGGGAGGGGCAGGCGGGTGGGCGGGCAGGGGCGAAGCCTCCACTGGGAGCCAGCGGGAGCCCTCCTACCGGCCGCGGCCCTCCTCCGCCGGGACCCCCAACGGCCACTGCAGGCCTGCACGATGTCTGTAGGGCCTGCGCCATCTGTCCACCACGTTTCTTCACTGTGTTTCTGTGAGCTCATTAGCTACTTTTACCTGGCTTCCTCCTAAAACAATAGCCGGGAAGCCAGGGCTTGGGGTGGTGTGGAGAGTTTTTCCAACAGCCATCCAAATCAGGATTAACTACGAACATTCTGAAAATCTGTCCACGAGCCACTTGAAATCATCCCCCGTGACACCGGAACCAAGCCCCAGCCTACTCTGACATCCAGAGGCCCCTCCTGGGGGCTGAGGAAAAGCAAAGAGCAAGCTGTTCTCCGGGAACCTCCCCTGCGGCCGAGCCCGCCCCAGGAAGCACGCCTTCCCAGGCAGTCCACGTCGCTCTCGCTCGGTACAGGCACCTGGCCCAGGACGACGCCCTAGCCCCAGCCCCAGCCCCAGCCCCAGCCCCAGCCCCAGCCCCAGCTCGGGCTTGCAGGCACCATGTGCCACAGGGAAGTAATGGAAGCCACGCCACTCACCTCTCTGCGCTCTGATGGGCAGACAAATGTAATGGTCACTGCCGGACTGTGACCCTCACAGAAGTCTGGCTTCCCCGCCTCTTCTCTCACATAAGTCAGGACAAGCCTGGATGACACATGGAGCGAGAACAGAGTGTTACAAAAGTATCAATGGCATTCAAATGTATCTGGAGCCCTGAGCATTCACTTGGGGACACAGGAACAGAAGGAAGATTAAAGCATAAAAGAAGCCACCACACAGTACAACTTCAATTCACTTCCATGCAAAAAAAGTAACCATTTGAAAGTAAACTTCAATAAGTGTTATTTTCTTTAAAAAATAAATAGAACGATCAATGTGTAAACGTAAAATACTAAGAAAAGCTGTTTGAGTAAAACAAAAAAAATATTATAAACACTCTAACCAAACAAAACAAACACAGCTGAGCAGGTCACAGGCTGCATGACAACTTCCTCTGCAAACGGCAACTGCTCAGCGCAAGCCAAAGGTCTCTCCTGAACCTGAAGGCAGCGCAGCGCAGCGCAGCATGCGAGCAGCGGGAGGGGCCAGGGGCCCTGCAGGGAGTGCGGGCCTCCCCGGGTGGTGGGCCAGGGGCCCCTGCAGGGCTGCCGCAGCACAGCCGAACACACGCAGCCTGCCTTTTCTCTGAGGACAAGCTCGGCTTTCCTCAACTCCCACATTTTACAAAGTCCTCCCTGTGTGAAAAATCACCCATTTGTCACTTAGGACCGTGTTATGGGCTGGATTACGTCTCCTGTCCCACCCCCAGATTCACGTTGAAGCCCTGACCCCAGCACCTTGGCATGTGACAGCGGTTGGTGATAAGGCCTTCAAAAAGGTGACTAAATACAGGTAAGATCACCAGGTAGGCCCTAATCAGATATGGCTGGTGTCCTTGTAAGAGGAGGAGATTAGGACACTCGGGCATGAGGCAGAACCCGTGAGGACACAGAGAAGAGGGCCATCGACAAGCCAAGGACCAGGCCTCAGGAGCCAGCCCGGATGATAGCTCGACTCCTGGCCTCCAGAACTGAGAGCAAATCGCTGTCCGTTGCTGCGGCTGCCCCATCTGCGGGCCTCTGTTAACGGCAGCCCAGGCGAACTAACACACAAGCGCGCCCAGAAGCTTCCGAGACATCGTAAGTTTCAGGTGTGCCCCGGAGTCTTCTGTGAACAATCTCTGACGTGCCACCAGCTCCAGAGCAGAGCACCCACGAGGCGTCCATCAAAGGCCCTGCTACTAGGAGACAATCTAGACTCTTGGTCCCCATTCAGGCCATGCTCACACATGGACCCCTGGAGAAAAGCATCTCCCTGCCAAGTCAGGTACCAAGGCAGAAGAAGAGCGTCTATCGTGAAGGACAAAGCACCCTGCCCCAAACTCGGGGGCTGCGGTGCCCCACCAGGAAGCAGGCTCTGCACCCTGGAAGGAGGCCAGCAAACCGCCCTTCCTGCCTCTCGCCCTCCAGGATGCTGCCTATAAACAACAGATAAACACGGACACAGAATCAACCTCACGGGTGGCCCACCATGGCCAGCATGTCAGGACACACCTTCAGGGAGCTGTCACATGAAGTAACACACGTGTGGCTGGATCCAGATACACATTTCCACAGCTCTAGAGACAAGCCATTTGGAAGTCAATGAGCCAGCCGAGGTGACTCACGGCGATGACTGGTGAATCTGCAAGCGCGTGGGGAGCCATCCTTTTGCCAGCGTTACCTCGCAACACACTGGGAAGCCCGCTGAGGGTGACAAAAATGCCCGCTGCACACTGACCTGTCCTTGCTCACCAACTTCAGGCCCTCCTTGGGCCGGCCAACGTCGAAGGCCTGGCCCCCGCGCACCAGGCAGGCAGCAGTGCCCACAGGGCAGGCACGCAGCTGCGGACTGGGGTCCCGTAGCGAGTCTGTAAAACATTACAGAGGCCGTTCACTGATTATGCATCAGGAGTGGTAATCCCATGCAACTTTAGGCTCAGGGTCCCTTTAAGAAAATGATCAAATTTTTCAGAGTCTCCATAAGTAGCCGAAGGTAGAAGTTCAGAGAGAAAAAAGAGGTAGGACCACATTCCATTCTGAGACCTTGGACAGTCAGTGACCTGTCTGGATGTTAAGAAATGAGTGAAGCGCCCCACCTGCAGGGCTGCAGGCAGGTGTGGGGAGAAGGAATGCAAGGCGCCCGGGCCACACCTGGTACCTGAGAGGCACCCTATAAACAGGATTATTGTGTTCACTGAAGTTAAGGAACGTTCCCACCTCCTCCTAGAGACACACTACTTTCGCATCATCCCCTCCCAACCCGTCCGTACGAGAAAATGCAGGCACTCCACGGATTTGTGAGGTGAGTAGGTTCGAGACAGAACCCACAAATGGTTCTGGGTTCAAACCTTAGATCCACCACCACGTGGGTCTAACCACACGGCTCCCACCGCCACGCACCACCACCTCACAGGTCCAGGGGGATTCAGGCAAAGAACGGACTAGGTGTGTCTAGAACGCTCAGACTGTGCAGGCAGCTGGCCACCAAGCCACGATTCCCCCAGAAGCGCACCCTGCGCACTGCGCTACTTTGATGGCCACCTACTCCACCTGACACCTTCTACGGCACGGGGTTCCCTTGCCTATGCACCTTCCACGAGACCAAAAGTTCGAGAAGAGCCGGCACTTCCCGTGGTCAAGTGACTCGGTGCCTAAATGAGTGCCCAGCACCTCAGAGAGGCTCAGGATAATGAGTAAACATCACCTGACTTGGGCCATAATTAAAGCCTTATCCTCTAAGGTGGGGCGGGGAGGGGGCCGCTGTGTCTTCTCCAGTTTGCTGTGAGGAGCCACCAGATGATGAAAAAGAGAACCTTAGCTCTCAAGCCTGTATGATGAAATCACGCCCCCAAACGGTGTGAACCCACATGGAGTATCTGCTGCGCCATGGGCTCCTCGCCCCCAGTGACACGGGGGGGACGGGCTGCTTGGGTCTCTGGAGAAAGAAAGTGAGGCCAGTGCCCCCCCCACCCCCGTGTGCCAAGTTAGATGGCAGGAAAGCTACCACTGTCCATGGGGCTGTGAGGGTCACTTTCGAACCCAGTCCAAGGCTCAGAACAGTTCCTGGGTCTGGAGAGTGTCTGGGGCGCCTCCAGTATCAGTCAAAGTCCCTGAAAATTCAACTCAAATGGCCAGTAAACCAGAAGGGAAATGACTCTGTAAGAATGCATCCAGTGAAGTCAAATAATCCTCAAAACAGTTAAAAAAAAACAGGAATGCAAATGTTTTCCAAAGTAAATAATGGCGCACTATTTCAGAATGCAATGATCTACACGACTCTTCAACTTTATAGCTGAATTTGCGTTGTAGACCTATTTAAGACTCTGTCTGTCTACGCTTTTCTAAAAGAATATACAAGCTGTCCTTGGAGACCCCGACCCACGAAATCTAAAACAGTTGCTGGTCACTCCTGGTGAACCACACATGCAGTATCTTCATTTTTTAGAACTATCCGGAAACAAGAAGCAAAGGGGTCCATACCGTAGATGTACAATTTAAAGAACCGCACACCGACACGCAGGCACCCACCACCCAGCAATACCCTCACGTATTGACTTTATTTTTTACCATTTTTTCCAAACTTTTCTAAGGCCAAAGGCCTCTGAGCTGTGAGAAATAGGCGTGTAAGGACACCAGAGAACAATGATTTCTTAGTTGGTTCACCATGAGCACAGTTTGCTCATGGTGCCCTCGCTGCCGGCACAGCAGCAGGCCCAGCCCGGCCCGCAGGGCTGACAACGCGCAGCCCTCAGAGGAACAGCGAGCTGGCTCCTTCCCAGGAGGCGCGGGCAGACAGGCGGGGGCTGGCTGAGACTTCTCACGGCCCTTCCAGACGAAGGCCACGTACAGCGCCCCCATGAATTTAGCAGAGACACCCAAGCTTCCCACTGGAGCCCTGGCACCTTCAGAGAAGGGCAGGCATGATGTCATATCCCAGGACAAAATACATGTCATGATCAAGTGCCCAGAGGGCTCTGGGCCACACTATCTCCCTGGTCCCCAGCCTGTAGCTCAGAGCCTAGGGACTCAGTACACAGAGCCAGGGAGACACCCCGGGCTCCCTCGGCCTCCCAGGAACTCTGACCCCCCTCCTGCTCCAGCGTCCTCAGCAGCCCGCACACCGAGTCAATCCACTCTACCCCCATCTTACTGGAAGTAAGAGTTACTTAAGAATCTGGAAACCCAAAGTGTCCGGCAGAGAGAACACACTACAGGGATCAATAGTTTGGAGAGAATTTGTGATGGAATCAGAACTTCCTCGGGGCCAAGGGGTGGGTTGGGCACTGAGAACATCTGTTGGGACCAAAGCTTTCTCAGAGGGCCTCACAGTGACATGGCTACCCAAGTAGGTGAGCATGGGCGGAAGGGCAAAGACATGGAAGCCTTCTGAGAAATCCTCCACCATCCCACACCCAGGTGTGTAGGCCCACCGAGACTCAGACCTATGTCTCTACAAACGTTGATGAACAGAGAAGACTCCGGGTCCGAGTCATCCACCAAGTAGGCACCGCTGATCTTGATGAGTGGATTTAAGTCATGCTTCCTGAACTCTTCATCGAAGGCATAGCACGGCACCTAGAAGGGAGGAGAGAAAAGTCAGTCTTCAACTCCTTCTCGGGGCCAGTGGCTCAGCAAAGCCTGCGATGGACATCATGTGACACTGGTGTCCACCCCCAGGGTCACTTCATTACCACCCTGTGCAAACCGCCACAACCTCCAGCAACAGCCACTTTAAACTGCTCCCTGCTCCCAGATGACAAGCCCAGGTCCCCACAACCACCAGATCAATCCTTCTAAAATCACATCAGGTCACATCACTCTCTGCCCAAACCCACACAGAGAACAAAACCCCCTCCCACCTCGTGGACCACCGCACACAGCCTCCCAGCCTCCAGGCGCAGCTCTGCCCAGGGAGCGCCATACTCCCTCTACCTGGAACACACTTCCCAGGTATCCAAACGGCTCTCTCTAAACCGAGTTCAGGTCACGGATGAACCACCACCTGCTCAGGGAGGCCCTTCCTGACACCCTGGTCTCATGCAGCACTCTCTCCACCTCCCGTGCCCGCCCGCCTTCATTTCTTCCCAGCGTCGATGTGCGTTGCCAGGCACTGCCACGGGCTGGCTTGTCCACTTCCCCCAGCACGTATGCTCCCTGAGGAAAGGGACTTTGTCCCTGCTGTGGCCCCAGAAAAGGCTTTAGGACAACGCCCACAACCTAACATCTGTTGGGTAACACAGGAAGACAAATTCCTTCTCCAGGCATCCCCTCTACCCTCCCTGGTTCCTAATGTCTGGCCACTCTCTCGTCTCTATGAACTAACCGCCCCTTATTTTTAAAATGTCAAGGAACTCATGAGAGTTGGCAAGATCCTGGCAAGACCCACCTATTTCTGATGCAAAGTGACCAAGCCCACAGGTGTGCCCAAGACCCAAAAAGGCCCTAAGCACCCAGATACCGCCCCTACTGCTATATCTTCATTGGAAACACCCCTGTAGTCTGATTTCCAAAATAACGCACTGACCTCATTTTAATTGCCTGTGCAAATATGCTAAAAACTCAGAGTCTATGCAGTCATTTCAAAGTAGTCTCTTTCATCATTTTCCTAAAATTTTGTCTTTTTGATTGAAGCTATTCACAGGCAGGTCCGTTTATAAAAGTTAACTGCTTACTATTTAGCTTTTGATTTTTCCTTGGGAAAGATGCTATCAAACCTGCAGGAACACTCTGACCCACTAACCTCTTCCCCAGCCTGTTTTCCAAGATTTTGTGGAGAGCTAATGGAGCAAATCAACAACATGCATCTCCACATGGTCCCAGGGACATGTGACCTCAACGCATCCCTGCAGACCGTGCCTGGGTCCCAGAGGGACCACAGCACGCATAACACTGCAAATCCAAAGCTTGTCATTCCCAAGAAGATGACACAGAAACACGAACTCAAGAGAGGTTCGAGCTGACAGGCTGGACTTGGAGATAAGGCCCCTCTCCAGCTACAAAATGACTGCCTAGGACGAAAAGGGAGCAGCTGGCCTGTGGCTGGAGGGAAAGAAAAATGGGGCCACGTTCGAAAGAACTCATAGTTCTGAACTAGCTCAAGTCCACAAGAGGCTCAAGGGATTCCAGCAAGCATGGTGCTCAGACCCCCCCACTCAAGGCAGCCAGCCACCTCTGGCCAGCTCCCCAGTCCAGGAAGGAATTATGGACACACCCAGCACTGCGCCCACAGAACTGGAGAGCACGTCGGAAAGCAGTCCAGGCTCCTGGGGGAAGTCCTCCCACTTCCTGCTCCGCGGAACAGAGAAATGGAGTCGTTCATGAGAGCAGGAACGCAGCGGCCAGGACGGGGCTGGCTGCCAGCTGCACACTCCACGCACTGAGTCGGCCTTGTGAACGCATGTTAGTCGTATTTATGTAACTCTGGGACGTTTTGACTTCTCTGTGTTTCCAAGAGTGCTATGGGAGGGGACGTGCGTCCATGATGCGTTCAAGAAATGATCTAAAAAAACCCTCCGAGAGCCTACTGAACAGGCCTCAGGGCGGTAATTTTCAAAGGCACGGTCTGGAACGGCCATGACGTCTGCCCGTCAAAGCGTCCCAGAGCAGACAAAGCAACACCAACAAAAGAAAGGAGACAAAAGAAATAAGGTGTGGAAATCACAAGGACACCAACCCTAAACCGAATCTGGATTTTATTTAAAAGAAAAACTGTTTTACAAGTATATAAACCACTTAACATAACTTCTGAAGTTACACCACAGCCTGCAAGGTGTAATCAAACCCTGCTGAAGACAGAGAAAAGGGAGTATGCTTTATTAAGATCTGCTAACGGTGACAGCAAGGCCACTCTCGCAGCCACACACTCTTCAGTCTTTCCATCCCACGCACCCGCACCCAAGGCAGAAAATTCGTCAGCCCGTAAGCAGGGACATGCCCTCCATACCTTTGGTCCATGGGCTCAGACGGCAAGAAGCCTTTCAAAACATAATGAAATGCGTACTGCTCAGCCCACACCGGCCGGCACTAACTGGAAACTGAAGGGAAAGCCCCAGCTGCCAACCAGACCCAGAGACATCAGAGAACAAGCTGCAACATTTCTCGTGCATCATTAGATCGGCGTCTAAGGAATATTAAATGTCCCTGTTTTGAGGAAAAACATAGCTATACCACCCCCCTTCCATCCCAAAAGACCAATTTAGTACAGGGCACACTTCTCCTAAAAGGGGCCACGGAGTAAATATTTCAGGCTTTATAAGTCACGTCGGTCTCTGCTGTGTGTTCCTCTTCATCTATTTACAACCCTATAAAAAGGTAAAGACCATTCTTAGTCCTAAGGCTGTGCAAACACAGACTGGGCAGGATCTGGCCCACGCGCTGTCGTTTGTGACTTGTGACCTACAACACGAAGCAAAAAGAAAACAGACTGCTATTTCCTTCTTTCTTTAATTTGGAAAGCCATTTTTTTCTGAGGCGATGGGAGATACAACTGCCAACTCAGCAAAGCGAGGGAGGGGGACACTCCGTCGAAGCAGGAATATTGTCAGTGCTGTCAGGCTGGAGCACCGGGGCCACCAAGGGACACCCAAGGGCCTGGAGAGGACTGAGGCTCCCCAGAGGAGCAGCAGGCCACCCCTGCAGCTCGGAGGGGCTTTTCCTGCCACTAACCAGATGTGGGCAGTTCAGCCTTCCACGAAAACGTAAAGTTTAAATTCCACACCATCTGTCCCCTAAAGACTGGGGCCATTCCTTATGGCCTTACTTCTTCTCACAGGGTCACCTCTGCGTACTGAGCATGCTTCCCGCTCCCTGCTGGAGACGGCGTCCTGCCCCCTCACCTCCCGCATCGGCCTGTCCTGTCTCCTACAGGAGTGCCAGATGTGGAAACCCTGTGACCATTCACTGTGCATCATTTCCTCTGGTTTCACTTTTTAAAAACTAATGGATCTCTTTTCGCCCCTCCTAAATGACACCGTAGCAGGCCATCTGTGGAAACGACTCCCATTTGTCAGTTCCTAGCCCCTGAGACTTTGAACTCGATCCTTCAGAACAGAAAATGAAGGGTGAACAGATAATAACAACCCACAAAGCCTGCCGTCCCCGTGAGCACAGGAAAGCAGGCGGGAGGCCCAGGCAGTGCCGGGGGCAGTCAGTGGGGGAGTGCCAACTGCTCTCCTCCAGCGCCTGGGGGGCCCCACGGCAGAGCCAGCCTCGGAAGCTCCAGCCTAGGGAACAGGATACTTCATGGATCACCGAGAGTGACTTGACAGCACACCACAGAAAGTTTGGAAGTGTAATCGTCGTCCAGTCTCTGACGAGGCGAGCTGGCAAAGAACCGGTGGGATCGGGTCACCTGGCCTGGACTCACCATCCAGAAGCCACCCCAAAGCTGTGGACATGGCACCGGTAGGCAGAGGGAGTACACCGAACCCCTGTTCAACCATGTCACTTAGTTGCTGAGCTGCACGGGACCGGAAACCAAGAACTAACTCTCCTTCTGTGGGTGGGCCATTCTATTTCAATCACACCCTGTGCTATTTCAAATGCCCTGTCCTAAAATAAGAACCACACAGAACCATTTTAACAATTAAATCACATGATATCTCTGTTCAAATGGAGCTTGAAAACCAGAAAAGATTTCCGCCCCCTTATTTCAAGTCTTCGGGGTCCCTGGACGTACTGCCCAAGCACGTCACCTTGAAGTGCCCTCGTTACCTCCTTGTCGGCTTTGAACAAGTCTTTCTTGCAGGCTGAGGTGGTCCTCCATTCAAAGTAGTGCACGCACTCCTTCGCAGTGACAAATTCAGGAGTTCCCTATAAAAAACAAATTAAAAGTTACTGTACTGCATATCGTCCAGTTTTCTTTTTTTTTAAAGTTAGAAACGGTAGATAAAAATGTTAAAAGCAGCAACAAGGGGGTGGCTGGGAGAACGCAACCGTTTAGTCCGACAAAGTCATCGTGAAGTTCCCCAGCCCCAAAATTCTGAGACAAAAGCTTCACGAAATCATGCTGGAATTTTGGAACGATCGGGCCAAAACTGTTCTACTGCCCTAACTATGCAAGTACAGTAAACTCATGGGAAGTAACCCTCCGAGCCCCCGTCCTCTCCAGCGCCAAATGTTCTCTTAAGCAAATGCCAACAAAATCAAAGCCAGAAAATGTGACCTCACGCTTCCTGTAAGCGAGGGAGGAGGCCCACCCAAGCCCGCCTGAGTTTCTACACCAGCCTTGCTGCAGGCGCCCCTCCCCTCCCCCACGCTGCAACCAGGGCTAACTCCAAGCTGAAGCACAGCTTGGCTCGGCAATTCCTGACAAGGGCGGGAATTTATGCTCCCATGTGCAAATCTGGAGTTCTTCATGATTCTGGTCCGTTTATGGCAAACACAGAATTCTTGAAGGAAATCAGTTAAAATTAAAACAGCATCTAGCTCATTCCCTAATATACACTTCCATATATCATAGCACTGCCAACAAATTTTCCCCCAAGGTTTCAACGTGGACAATACAGTGCAAATGACAGGCGGGTCCAAACTTCACAATGTGAGTCCTAGCTGTCAAGTTCTTGAGGTGAGACACTATGGGCCTGAGTGTCCAACAGTCACAGCAAATTCTAAAATAACATGTTAACGCAATTTGGTGGCCACAGGAGTTTCACTCTCCCTGATCTTCCTAAGTATTTGGGTTCCTACTCTGATTAGAGAACATTCACAGGCTCTGTAGACAAACCGCTTTTCATAAACGCTAGCCATTAGTGACTGCAAGTCCCTTTCTAAGTACGAAAGGTTAAAATTTAAAAGTCACAGGCACTGTGCAGAGAGCAAGAACAAATCACACTTTCAACAATTACGCCCCCTTTCAACACCAGCAGTACCCCAAAAGGTTGGGAACCCCACTACCCACCAGCAAACTCTTCTCCCAGACCAGCGGCTCGCAACCTTTCCCATCTCACGGCACACAGAAACCAATCACTAAAACTGCGGCACACCCAAACATGTATTTTTTGCCAAGAATCTGACCCAAAAAATAGGTATAATTTTGATTCATTCACACCAGACGGCTATTGTTGGGTTGGCTGCCATTTTTTTCATCTGGCAATCTAATGGAAGAGAGGTCAGTGCCCTGACTACAAATACCGAGATACTGCGTGTTTTAAAAATTCTACGGCACACTGGTTGAACACTGGCGTCCTTGATAGACGTCCATCTCTCCAAGTTAATGTAAATGAGGAAAGAAAAATATTTTTTTAAAAATAAATACACCGCCCTAAAAACTACCATACTAAAATGCTGGGAGAAGGGATTTTAGAAAGAGAGTAAAATGATGCCTGCAATAAACATTAAACAGTGCTTTGAGTTTAAACACATTACTTACTTTGATTGATAGTTTTATGCAGGATGTGGATCAGGTTTCACTTAAAAGTGGTAACTATAGACTTATGATTTTTTACTTACTGGTTCTTAATGGTGATGGTGATTTGGTGGGGCCTTTGTTTGTCTGTGTTTTCAGTTTTTCACTTCCTCTTCCTGGAATACCGCTACAGCTGGACCTCCCGAGGGGCAAACGTTTCAACAAAAGGAATATAACAGAGTGACTCTGCGGACTCACCAAGGTCTTCCCACACAGGAAGGTGATGCTACTCTGGACTTTGTGCTTTGGGCTTGGCTTCAAATCACAGTCCACTGTTGTGTTGAATTCCAGAAGAGTCCTGGTTGCACTTTTCAGGAGGGAGTCACCTATTTGGAAAGGAAAGTACATGAACAAGCTATAAAATATTCATAACCATAAAGCCATTTTCCAGCATAAACAAATTAAAAGTGGAGCTATAATTCAACCGAAAGCATACAAGCTTAAAAACTATTCTTTCCCAAGAATTCTGCATCCCAAGAATGGCAACCCACCCACCCAGCTTTTCAAGCCCCAAACACAACACACTGAGTCCTACCTTTCATCTGCCACACTGAATACAGCTCCAAGTTCTATTAGTTCTACCTCCATTTCAAATCCACCCACATCTCTCCATGTCTGTTACCATGGTGACCACTATCAGTCCTCCCCTGCTTGCCTGGGTGGTCCCTTTAACTCCACTCCCATCTCATCATCCCTCACCATCCCCCACTCCATCCATCCTGCACCAGTGTGACCATCAAAGATACTGGGACGGCCAAAAAGTTTGTGTGGTCTTTTTCTGTAAAATAAAAGACACGCTTTTCATTTTCACCAATAACTTTATTGCTCTGGGTATTTTGAGTATGTCAGCTATCTCCCTCATGGTATAATATTAACTGTTCTCAATTTATGTCTCAATGTGATCACTATCAGCTTCAGCTGGTCTACCTGACCGTGGGGCATCAGCATCACCCAGCGAGAAATCCCCAGCACGAAACTTCACAAACCGCTTTTGACATGTTCAGTCACAACACCTTCTCCACACACTACACACAACTTTTTTTGCGTTTTTACCTTTCTTGAAATAATGAAGCCTAATATGCCAAAAATGTTGCATATTTTCTTCCATCTTCAGTATTAAAAGGGCTGCACAAAAATTCCCCAATTTTGGTTAAGTCTTTTTTAAATACGTGCTGATATGACAGCTGTCACAATACAATGTAACAAAATCATTTCAAATGTGGTTCAAGACAACTAAGCACCACTGAGCCACCTATGGAAAAACCAAATGAACTTTCTGGCCAGCCCAATAGATGAGTATATTTAGAACCTATAATTCAGCTACTGAAGTTCTTCAGTAACTTCCCATCGTGTGTTTTATAAAATCAAATTTTTTTAACAATGGCCCACAAGTTGGATGATCACGTCTCAGTTTGCCCACAACTTTCCTGTAATGATACAGAATGAAAGGTCTATACGATATTAACGTGACAGCAGCTGGCACAGGAACAGACAGACTGACAAATGGACGAGAACGGGGGCCAAGAGACTAGAACAGAGAAGACACCCGTGCGAGGCAGATGCTGCTGTGTGACAGGACTAACAGGTCAGTGGGCAAAGAGGAGGGTGTGCGATGAACGGAACTCGAACAAAATGGCAATCCACACGCAAAAAAAGATAAAACTGGATCACGGCCACATACAAAAGTGAATTTGAAATGAATTAAAGACGGAAACATCAAAAAAACAAGTTTTATCCCTGGCTGGTGTGGCTCAGTGAATTGAGTGCCGGCCTGTGAAACAAAGGGTCACCAGTTCAATTCCCAGTCACGGCACAGGCCTGGGTTGAGGGCCAGGTCCCCAGTAGGGGGCACTTGAGAGGCAACCACACACTGATGTTTCTCTCACTCTTTCTCCCTCCCTTCCCCTTTCTAAAAATAAATAACTGAAATCTTTAAAAAAAAAAAAAAAAAAAAAAAAAAAAAAAAAAAAAAAAAAAAAAAAAAAAAACAAGCTTTAAAACTCTTAATAGAAAACACAGTTAGTTATCTTTTGGCTTTTATGTAAGAAATTATTTAGTACTTAACAGCATTAACTACAAAAAAAATTGAAAAGTTTGAGTTACTAAATTTAAAAATGTATATTCATCAAAAAATTGCTTAAAGAAAACAGAAACAAGTTATAAACTGGGAGGTACACAGAGCTGCCAAAGAATACATATACTCACACGCAAAGAACAAAAAAATTGTAATTCTTGGAAATAAAAGAAAATAGATGACCTCTGACAGAGAACACAAAAAGATGAGAGATTTAAAATTTTTTTAAAAACTCATACCTCGTCAAGATATGATGAATTTTAATACCAACGGCAGAGAGAAAATTCTAAAACTTCTAGACAGAAAGAATAGGTCATATGAATGGATTACTGAATATAAAATGGACAAGCCATAATCAGACAGAAGGAAACATATGTCAATAAATATACAAAGAAATGCTCAACATCACTAGTGAACAAGGAATTGCAAATCAAGTCCACATGACATCCCAACTACAGCAATACCACTGACAAATATTAAATACCAAATGTTATGGAGAGACAGCCCAAGAGTTCTCCTGTGTTTCTGGTGGGCACGTAAACTGGTACAGCCACTATGTAAATCAGCTTGGCATTACGCCCTAAAATTGAATATTCATGTACCCTATGACCTAGCTATTCAAATCTCTGGCATACACACGAGAGGAAACCATGCACACGTGTAACAGAAAGCAAGTGAAAGAACAGCTCATGTATCTCACACTAGCAATAATCTGGAAACAACCCAAATTGCCCATCGACAGAAGGGTAAACTAAATTTGGCAGATGCACACAACATTGTATACAAGTTAGAAGGAATGAACCACAGTGAAAGATAACAACAGAATTGATCTTCAGCAGCCTAATACTGTTGTTACCACATAAGTCCAAAAGAAGTTAAAAACATGACAAACACATACACCCACGAGCGGCGGTGGCAATGGCGGGGGTGGGGGTGGGGGGTGGGGGGGGGCGTACAAAATCTTTGAACGTAGATGTGTGATAATGGTTACTTCCAGTGAAAGGGGAAGGGGAACTCATACTGGTTATTCAAAACAACTAATTAAAAACAAAAAGAAAAAGGTTAGCCAAAGGATTGATGATGAATGCATATCATGAATTCAGGAGTATAACTGGCCCAATTTAATACATACAGCTGAGATCTTTACAAGAAAAAGAAAAAAGAGAGGGGTGAAAACTAAGACACCCACTGGAGGAGTAGTAACGGGTTTTAGAGCATCATCCAGCAGACAGCTCAGCGGTTCTTTGTCCTGCCTGCTTACGCACAAGGGTCTGCCGGAAACTCCCGAGGTCCGCTAGAAAATCGTTTTTCGGCTAAAAAGACATTGAAATCCTGCTGAGGCTCCGGGACCGAGGACAGCGCCACTGGACAGCGCCCGAGGCCCCGCCCACAGTGGGAGTATCTGGGGCCGGGAGATGGGGCGGGGCCTCGGTGCGCCCCCGCATCCCCTGCTCTCCAGGAGACAGGGAGGGCTAGCCAGTGGGAAGCTGCGCGCTGTGGACACCAGAGGGCGCTGACGGGCCACCCCCCCCCCCATCTTGAAGACCCTCCCCCACACCTCTTATCCCCCCAAACCGCAGCCCGTTCCGGCCCTGTGCCCAGAGCTCCTGGGGTCTCCTCATAACTGCTGAGTCCACCCGGAAAAGGAAAGGAGAAGGCCCTGGTCTCAGGCCGAGAGGGATCCGGCCAAGCTCTGCCGCCGCGGCACGGAGCACCGGCATCCCTCAGCATCAGGCCCCATCGGCATCGCGCCCGCCCGTCCATCTCATCTTCCTCCTCTGCCCGCTCCGCCTGGCAGCCACACCGGCTGCCTACCAGGGCACTCGGGGAGAGGCCGCTGCGAACCGCGGCACACAACCGCGGCACACAACCGCGGCAACCGGCCAGCCTGGCCATCCTCCCCGGACCAGCGCCGGGCGAGGACTGCGGGGCGGCGGCCAGCACGCCAGGCCCACGGCCAGCTCCCGAGGACGGCGCCAAATGGGCTGGGCCGCGCTCGCCGGGCCCGCCAGACCGCGCCGGGTCCTCCAGACCGCGCGCCGGGCCCGCCAGACCACGCTCTCCAGGCCGGGTCCGCCAGACCAGACCGCACTGGCGGGGCCCCACCAGACCAGACCGCGCCGGGTCCTCCAGGCCGCGCTCTCCAGGTCGGGTCCTGCAGACCAGGCTGCGCACGCCAGGCCGGCCAGACCACGGTCTCCAGGCCGAGGCCGCCAGACCAGGCCGCGCTCGCCCAGGCCCGCCCGGCCGCACCGAGTCCTCCAGACCGCGATCTCCAGGCCGGGTCCGCCAGACCGCGCTGGGTCCTCCAGACCGCGCGCTGGGCCCGCCAGACCGCGCGCTGGGTCCGCCAGACCGCGCGCTGGGCCCGCCGGACCGCGCCAGGCTCGCCAGACCGCGCGCACCAGGTCCACCCGACCGCGCTCTCCAGGCCGGGTCCGCCAGACCAGGCGGCGCCCGCTGGGCCCGCCAGACCAGGCCGCGCTCGCCGGGCCCGCCAGATCGCGCCGGGTCCTCCAGAGCGCGCCGCGCCGCGCGCGCCCGGTCCTCCAGACCGCGGTCTCCAGGCCGAGTGCTCCAAACCAGGCCACGAGCTCCCGGCCCACCAGACGGCGCTCTCCAGGCCGGGTCAGCCAGACCAGGTCGAGCTCTACAGGCCAGGCCGCGCCGGGTCCTACAGACCCTGCGTACCGGGCCCGCCAGGCCGCGCTCTCCAGGGCCCACCAGGCCTCGCCGTGTCCTCCAGACCGCGCTCTCCAGGTCCGCTCCGCCAGACCAGGCAGAGCTCGCCCGGTCTCATCAGAACAGGCCTCATTGGCAGGGCCCCACGAGACTAGACCGCGCCGGGTCCTCCAGGCCTCGCTCTCCCGGCAGGGTCCTCCAGCCCAGGCTGCGCGCACCGAGCCCGCCAGACCGCGGTCTCCAGGCCGAGCCCGCCAGGCCAGACCGCGTTCGCCTGGGCCCGCCAGACCCAACCGTGCTTGCAGGGTCCGCCAGACCATGGCAGGTCCGCCAGACGGCGGTCTCCAGGCTGGGTCCTCCAGACCGCGCGGGGTCCGCCAGACCGCGCACTGGGTCCGCCAGACAGCGCTCTCCAGGCCGGGCCCTCCAGGTCGCGCTCGCCCGGGCCCGCCAGACCAGGCCGCGCTCGCCAGGACCCGCCAGACCAGGCCACGCCCTACCAGCCAGGCCACGCCAGGTCCTCCAGACCCTGCGCACCAGGGGACCCGCCAGGCCACGCTCGCCCGTACCCGCCAGGCCAGGCCACGCTCTACCAGCCAGGCCTCGCCGGGTCCTCCAGACCCTGCGCACCAGGGGACCCGCCAGGCCACGCTCGCCCGTACCCGCCAGGCCAGGCCACGCTCTCCAGGCCAGGCCACGCCGGGTCGTCCAGACCCTGCGCGCCAGGCCGCGCTCTCCAGAGCCCACCAGACCAGGCCGCGCTCCGGGCCTGCCCGGCCTCGCCTGCAACCCTCGGCGTCCCCGGCCGAGCCCAGTCGAGCTCGCCACTCGGCCTCGCTGAGGCTGCAAGGCCTGGGGATCGCCACTTCGCGGGCGACCACAGGGCCCGCTGCGCGGCCCCTGGGCCCTGCCAACACATCCGTCAGAGCCTGCCAGGCAGGCAGGCAGGCCTCTCCGTGCTAGTGACCCGTGTGCTTAAGCAAGGCTCCTCTCAGTGCCCCTCTCCTGTCTTTATTGTGTCGTGTCCTTCAAGGTGGACTCTATCACACGCTGCTTCACCAAATTGAAAAAGAATCCTCTCCACCCAGGTGTGCCCTCCAAGCTACTGCCTCATTTTTCTGCTCTTTATATCAACACTCTTTAAAAAAGAGATTTCTATTCTTGCTACCACCAATTACCCTCCTCGAACACCCCCCTTTCTCCCCTGCACTGGCTTTTCCCCCAAGAGCCACAAGACTCACTCCCTCCCTCAGCTCCAAGTCTTCGCTTAAATGCCGCTTTCTCAGCAACAGGTCCCCGAGCGAGACCCCTGAACACTCCCCTGAGACCGCCAGCGCTCGGAACTCTCCTCCCGCCCCCTTTTTTACAGCATCCATCACACTGGAATCTGCCACTGTTGTTCTGTGTGTCAGCTCCGTGGAAAAGGGGTTTTTTTGTCTGTTTCAGTGATTGACCCATTCGAGTATTTGTTATAAATAAATGAATATTAAGTGTTGGTTGTTTTAAAATATTTTATTCATCTATCTTTTAAGATGTGAATTAACCAAGTAAATCAGAATAAAGTACAATGTACTGAAACATGCCCATAGTTAGGATGTTCCAGCCTACTATTTGTCACAATTAACACTACAAAAGAGACTGTACAGGAATCTATGGAGGATACTGATTCCACCATTGGTGAGATTTACAAGAGCAGGATGTAGGAATATATTTTAAAATTTGGCATACTGCCAGACTATCAGGAGAGACCATATATGGCACAAAAACATAAGTTATATCTAAAACTCAGCCAGATACCTTAAAACGTCCAACAGAGTTACATGGTTTTTAAAGAAAGAGAATATAGGGCTTAAGAGGAAAAGAAGACATTTCCCCAACCGAATAGTCAGAGACACGAAATTCAATCCAGGGGTCAGCCTGGATGCTGGCTACAGATTTCTGAGAACAAGCACAGGAGTCACACGACATCAGTGGCACCCGAGGTCAGGCCTGGGCTCGTGGGTAAAAGAAGGCACGGGACATAGCAACTACAATCAGATGGGTTCCCTGTGTCCTACCCAAGTCACCAAGAAGGCAGCCAAGCTCTGGTGGTGAGTAACCTCAATGAGCACTTCCCTAGTGGGTGCGTTACGTCAGTTACATGGGCTGGTGGCAGGCTTTCTGAAGTGGGTACGTAGAGCTTTTAACCCTCGGGTTACTGGGACTGAAACCACAGTGCTGTACCCCTTAGGGTGCTAGCAAGAGGAGGGGCATTTTCGGTGTTTCCGCATACTTGCAATGTTTACCATTACAACTCCCAATTCAAAGGTTGTAACTGAGCAATCAATTGAGACTGTGAAACAGCATCAGACTCAGGGAATTTCAAGTTCCTCACGTTTATGTTTAAAGTATCACATTTTTAAGAATTATTATTAGTGCTTAAGTTTTCACTATCAGATCACACACCTGAAGTAGTTTTTAAAAAGAAATCAAACATATGAGATGTACAGGTCATTTTAAAATGTGGTGAAGATGACTCATCTAGGCCATAAAAGGGACCAAATGTTCCTTCCAGGCCCCGGAAAAATGACTGCTGGACCCCGCTAGATTTACATATGTAACAGCATCATCTGCCTAAGGAGGAACCAGTGTTTCATTTTTTTAATCAAAAACCATGTAAGATTATTAAAACCAAAGCTGAGGTCTTAATATTCACTTCCAAGGATAAAAACTGCCTTGTGGGCACCATGAAACTGACTTGAGCAGTGAGCTTCCGGAAAGGTTGTGGACAGCCAGCCACCCTCCTACAACAGCATTTGACTGTGCCCGCTTCTGGGCTCCTTGCCAACGCCGTATGATGCAACCATCTCAACTTCTGCCAATTCGACGGATAAAAACGAGATTTCACTCCGGCTCCGATCTGCATTCACACCTGGCTTGCTAACGAAGTTGGCGCTGACCATCGGGATTCCCTCTGAGTCACCTGCTCTAGACTCTGCGTCTAGACTTCGCCGCTTTTCGCCCAGGTGGTTTGCCCTATCTTCTACTGAGAGAAGATTTCACCTCCCCCAGACTGTATTTCTATTTTCCTCGGTTTTTTCCCTCATGTTCTGTTGCCTTTTTACTTTTGATTTTTAACTGATGTGTCATTTCTGTTATGTGATGTGAAGGACAGGGCTAATGCTGTTTGCTAACAGGAAATACCTAAATGACACCCAGAATTTTGCTTGCACGGATCAAGTTCTCACATGTATGTTTAGGTCTACCGCCACACTGGTTCTCCCGCTCCTCTGATTTATTGGGAGCGCCGGGATTTGTGGCTGTTCTCAAAATTCACATTTCTTTCCCTCGGAGCACGTTCGTAAGAGGTCATTTCCCAGGCGTTCAGTTTTCCTGTCACAGGCTGTCACAGTCTGCAAGGGCAGGGGCTCTGGGACTGGCCTGCCGGGGTCCGTGTTCACAGCCGTGCCACCTCCGGCGAGCGACAGGACCACTCCATGCTTCAGTGTCTTCGTTTACAAACTGGGGGAAACGGGTGACCCAGTTCAAAAAGTTGCTGAACAAATTAAATGAAGATTATTTTACCTGAAACAACGCCTCGTGCAGAAGCACACGAGAAATTTAGTTGCTATTTATGTACAACAAATGTCGTCTATGGTATGACACGAATTAGCAAAATCAGATCTACACCGAAGTCACCTCTGCTCAGGTTAGTGTCGACTTTACCTGCCCCTCTTGGTTTGCTTTCCTGGATGAGGACAGGGCGGGGAGGGCCGGTGCTGGGAAGTTCACCCCATCCAGCCGACCGCCTCTCCTTTAGGAGTTTGAAGGTCTGGGGCAAGCACGTGTCGTGCGCCTGGGAGTAACATGAGACAGGACACTGCTGGTTTACATCAACGCCAACCTGTGACTTAGCTTTTAACTCATCTAGTTACCGTCAGCCTCTCTTCTCTAACCACGCTCTGCTTTTCCGCTGGGCCCAGCTTTCTGAAATCGCATTTTATCAGATCCCCCCCTTCCGGGACCGTCGCAGAGAATCTGAAATAAACACACCACCCACCCAGAATATGTCACCTCTCCTGCCAGGCTTCGGTCATTCTCAGATGTTGTCCAACCATGCCAGCCTCACCAATCACCCTCCTGTGACCTGTCTGCATCTGGTGTCCCTCTCTGTCAATTACACTCTTCCAGACAACCACAAACTAAAAGACATACTTTCATTAGCCAAACGACGGCACTGCTTGCTGAAAAGCTCTTTTACACTGTGTCAGGAGTTTCTTTTCAAAATGACAAGCACAGCGACCACAGTACACTGCCCCTCCCAACACCAAAAACCTGCCTAGCATCCTTCAGACCACCATGGTCCCACACCGAGTCCCAGTCCCACGCCGCCTCTGCTTCGTGACCGCCCCTCACCGTGACCACACCCGCCAGCTGCCCTGGTGGACATCCATGCCACTAAATCCAGGGACGATGACACCGGCTGCTTTTAAGTCTGCCCGCATATCTGCATTTCGGCACCCGCCCCTTTCCCACTCCACGAACCTGGTGGGGCTGTCGTCAGGGCCCTCGGGCCCATCACCCTCACCAGGGGAAAGACCCTGACCCAGAAGGAGGGCACACAGGGAAATAAAAGCGTCACACTTTTTTCTCTAGGACTGCCCGTCCTTAGGAAACTTAACTTTTAGTGTAAACCTAAAAGGAACGGCCACTTTGGACCTCTGTGTGAATACGGGCTGCCTGAGAAACAAGGGACCACAGAAGAAAGCAGAACATTACCAGGGGAAGGGCTGGTCCCCAGAAGAAATGGGTGAAGGAGGGATAAAAGTAAAGACAGGGCTTAAGAAAAGCATGAGAGAGGCAGAGCCATACAGGAAATATCCTTCTAGGTCAACAAGTACAAATGCACATAATTCTTCCTAACAGCTGACTACACAGTATCCGCTAATCAGCGATCTTCAACCTTTCCCATCTCACAGCGCACATAAACTAATCACTAACATTCTGAGCCTCACCAAAAAATATATTTTTTGCTAATCTAAAAAAAAAAAAATAGGTATAATGTTGATTCACTCACACCAATAGCTATTGTTGTGTTGGCTGTTGTCATTTTTTAATTTGACAATCTAAGACGGGGTGTCAAACTCATTGTCACCAGGGGCCACACCAGCCTCATGGTTGCCTTCAAAGGGCCGAATGTAACTTTAGGACTGTATAAATGTAACTACTCCTTAACAGTTAAGTAAGAGCTCGGCACTGCCACCAGGTAGAAACAAGGTGCCAGGCTGGATAAAACAAGGTGGAGGGCTGGATTCGGGCCTTGTGCTCACCACCTGTGCTTTAAGGGAAAAGGGGACCGTGCCCCTGACTTCACAGTCAGGTGTTGGGTGCTTTAAAAATTCTTGTGGCACACCGGTTGAAACTCGCTGCCCTACGTGGAAGTACCCTAACTTGATCTCATAGTGGACATTTAAATTCTTTTAGCTCTGATAAAACACAAAATGTACACCACATGTCCTAAGCATACGTGATTGTGCAGACAGCCATATACACAGGGAGTCATGTTTGCAGAGTCGGGACCGTGCCCGCCCAGGACTCACACACAGGCTTACTCACCCACGGAACGGTAGCTGTCTGTCTTCAAGTCGTGCACACAAACAGCACTGGACGTCCCGCACTGGGCAATACTCACATTTCCACAGACACTGATTGTGTAAAGCATGTGATTTTTGGTATCAACGGCTTCCCACGTGTAACTAAAAAGGAAGAGAAACAATTCGTCACTGTCAGTGAGATCTGCCAATAATTAAACTTCTCCCTAGTTTAACATTCGAGCCACATTTGCTTAAAACTACCACCATTTCATTAGCCAGAAATACTCCAGTCAGCGACGTTACGTAGAAGAGAGGCCAGAGCAGAAAGTACCACCAAGTACCACCTTGCTCCAGCTCAACCCGCCCGGAAGCCACCTCGAGACTCAACGATCATCAAAATTCTTAAAATTCTACTGTTCGCTTAAGAATACAAACTCAGATAAGTAGGCGCTCGAGAATCATGTTGATCTAAGACAGTCACCATTCCCATCACACTGGAATGCTGAAGAGCCAAAGAGTGCTTTTTACTTTATTTCATTTGAAAACTAATTGTGGCACGAAAGACAGTCCTACCCGCGGCTTCGTACTTCTGACAGCCACAGCTCAGGCCGGAGCTGACAGGATGAAGCCGAGTGGCAGGTCCACTACCTGAGTCAAAAGCAGACTTCAGGTTGGCCAACGGCAACACGCGGCTGACGAGCATTTTTTGTGCATCAAAACTCACCGCGTGTTCAAACCTCTGGCAAAGTAGCTACTGAGCAACTGTTAATGAATTGATCTGCATACTTGGAACAAAATAAGAGGGAGATAAATTAACTCCCAATTGCTTAGGCTCCTCCTCATCAGGAGTTGTGGAGGCCTGGGGTGGAGCCTGGAAGCCACCCCTCAGGGGTGTGAAGTTTTCCACCCACCAAGGGCACCTGGAGGAGAGGAAAAGCAGCCCACTCCCCAGAGCTGCCCTTCCCCCAGGCATCAGGGCAAGGCCTAGGCAGGAAACACCAAGCAACACACTCTCTGGCCCAGAAATCTCCCCAGCAGCCCATGCAGCAATGGAGGCACCCCACAGTGGGGCTGGTGGCAGGCAAGGCACTCCGCATCCTCTTGAAGGTAAGGGGATGGGTCACACCCACCCACCGAGAAGTCACAGGATATAAGCACACATAAGCATTCAGGCAAGGTGGCAGACAGGGTCTCCCAAAAGTTCAGACAGCCCTTGAACTGCTAGAACCCTGAAAAACAGGCTGATGTGCTTGGTAAGTGCCCACCTTGGGGGGACACCAGCGAAGCAGGTGCCACTGAACTTCCTGCAGCACCACTGACACCTCGGGAGCTACCTCCTCAGGTTGGGAGGGTTAGACGCACAGGAGAGCCGCCCAAGTACTACCAGGCAGGACAGTGTCATCAACAAAGCCTGTTTCCTTTGACCCTCACTAACCTTTTTCATTGGCTTCACAAATATTCTTAAATATTTACTACAGAGGCATTGAGTACAACAATGATCAAAAGAGATCCCCTCCCCCCCAAAATGGTCACCGCCCTCCTGGTGTATATTCCAGGGGAGAACAGAAAAGGAGAAAACAAATACACAGACAATCCCACCTACTAACTAGCACGGGCTGCTGGGACACAAACAAAACAGCCTCACGCTCGAGAGAAAGGGCTGAGCAGCATCTTCTGGGAGGATGTTTACCCTGAGGCTTGAATGACAAAGAGGAGGAACCCAGGGGGGAGATGCGGTGGGGAAATCTTTCAGCAGAGGGACTGGCCACCCCCCAGCCCCAGAAGTGAACTCAGCAGGTGGACGGGAAACAGGAGGGCGGGCAGTGAGGCTGCAGCAGGTGAGGAGGGTGGCAGAAGACGAGTGCTGGGGGGCTTGCAGATTAAAGGAAGCAGTTTCAATTTTTGTGCCTGAAGCAAAGTGAGGCCCCTCCAAGAGAAGGCACTGCGGGCCTTTCCTTACACTTTTAAGCTCACGTTTTCATTTGCAGAGTATTAGTGAAACCTGTCTACTAATTATGGTTAATCATGGAAACTGCTCACTTCTTTCCTCGAGAGCCATGACTAAGTTCTTCCAGGACCCGAGACAACGAATGTGACACCTTGGGAGTGGCCCCACGAAGGTGTTTCACAATCTTAATTAATATGCAACGGAGGTGAACAAAGGTGTCCTTCCAGAAGTTGACTGGCAGGAAACAACTCCAAAGAAATCCACAGAGTACGTGAAATGCTATGCTCTTCTTGAAAAACATGAATCCACTGCTGTCTTTTTAGAGATGATATTTAAACAAAGGAGACGTGAACAGTGTATGTTTGGGGAGCAGAAAAGAGAAGAAAAGCAGGGGACACTGTCCTGCTTCTCTGGAGATCAGGGTCCCTAGACAGACAGAGCACTGGCCCCATTCAATCCTGTTGCTCTTCTCTGTGCCCATTTCACACTTGCTGTCTCACACTTCACCAAAACGGCAAATGGTCCTGGGAGGCGGAAGGGAGGGCCCTGCGTCAGACCTTGAGAACTGGCTCTTCTCGGGGGTGGACTGACCCACAAACCTCAGGGTGGCCCCTGCAGCCTGGTGTCTCCCATGCCATCCCCCACCCCACCCTGCAGCACTTGGGCGAAGTCCTCAGTCACATCACGTGAAAAGGAAGGGACGGCAACAGTATGTTCCTAAACTCCACACCAAGGCATCTGCAGGCCATCAATACTTGAAACATTTGCGATCCAAAGGACTTATGTCTGTTTTGAACAAAAAGCATGCCTAGCGCCTTGTATCACTAGGAGCTCAGGGATAATCACTGGGTTGCAATAATTTATCTGAGAGCTCATGAAACATTCTCCAAAAACTGTTGTGTGTTCTGGTATGCACACTCGATGGATTAAATTATCATCTAGATATGCTTCTGCTGGTAGTAAATGTTTTTTTAAAGACTATTTCATAATAAACTTGGAAGTCATCTAAATATCTGATAGCACTGTTTAAGAAAATTACGTGTTTGGAACTAGATGATTCTAGACTCCTTGCCAGATTAAAGGCCACGCTGCCAGAATGTCCTAGGCTGAAATCATTCTTTAAATTTAGGCTAGCATTTAAAAGCATCATGATCGTATTATAGAACCAGAAAAGGGTTTCAGAAACAATAAAATTATTATAGACTAAATAAAATGTAATGAATATCTTTAAGGAATAATAAACTTTTGTCCAAAAGCTTATCTGCTAGAAAATTCTCTACCTGAAGTGAATGTGCAGAGCCAAAATGAGGGAACCTAACTGGAAGACTGACTTAGTAGCCCAGTGAGACCATTCGGCTGAGATTCACAGAAAACTTAAGCCATTTGGGCTTACGCAAGTAAAGACAAGGAAAAAAGAGCAAAAAAAATAAGACCAACATATTAGATCAAAGAGAAAACTAAGCTGTAATATTAAATTTTAAATTTTTGGCAAGAGAAAACTAAGCTGTAATATTAAATTTTAAATTTTCTCTGGAAGAAAATATTTGCAAGCTGTGTGGAAATGTAGTCTTTACTCACACGCACACACACACACATGCATGGTTTAAATATATTTGCTACACAAGCACATCCTGCAGCAAGACAGCACAAAAGCCCACTGAGCCTTTTCTTGACCTCTAACACCCATGTCAGGGGCAAGTCTTCTGCAAGTCACTAGGGTTCTAGTCTACCCTTCATTGCATCTGAGGGGCACAAGGGGACAAAGAGGTGGAGTAGCGAGACCATAAAGGCCCAAGGAAGCAGATGGTCAACGGGAAATGGCACGCAGAAGCCCTGTCCACCACCCCAGCCTCGGGGAAGGCAGGTGACGTCCTCAAAGGAGGCGGCCTATCCCCAGTCAGAATTGCTCTTCTGGGCCCAAAATGACCTGTGCAAGAACCCCGCCTCTGAAAATCAGCAGAAGTGAGCAAAATCCTTGCCACTCTACTCCTCATTTTCTAGAGTGTAAAATGCGTTAGCCAGTGTCGCCTTCCCACCCTTGCAAAACCCAAATCCATTTCAAAGCTCTGAGCTGCGCTGGCTCCCGCCCCCCCACCCCCACCCCATCCGAATCAGAATCCAAATCCACAGCTCTGACACCCACCCTGCTGGCCTCTCCCACCACGCAAGCCCAGACCTCCTCAGGGACCCCACTGTGCTGCATAGCCACTTAGGACAGAAAGCCCCCGGCCCCCGGAGAGTGCTGGGCAGGCATCGAACAGTGGCTGATGGAAGAAGGAAGCCTGGCAGCACCTCTCCAGGAGCTCACGCCTTCTGAGCACGGCCATCGAGCACGGGCCTTCAACTCCAAGTTCCCCGCTTTGGGGCCCCAGTCCACAGCTCAGAAGGGTCAAGCCCCTTGCCCATCGTCACACAGCCGGGCAATGACAAGGCCAGGAATTAGCCCGCCATCTGAGCCCCAGGGGCAACTGCTGAAGTGCAACAGTGAACTGTGGCAGACTTTCAGTGCTAAAAGTTTCTTTAACTTTTTAGAGAACATTTAGTTTCGATGACAACACTGAACCTGGCAAGATATCCCACAAAACTTTAGAGTTTCAATCTTGTGACAATAAATGCCACAAAAACGACATCTTCGGCATTGCACAAAGGCTTCCAGAGGGAGGGAGTCCATCTGAGGGTGGCCCCTGAGTCAGCGCTGAGACCCTTCAGGAGGTCCAAGCTGCATGTGTCACACCGATCCACAGGTGACACACCTTCCCCAGCTCAAGTTCTTCCCAAGTGCCAAACTTCTGCTGCTCTTTCCGCCTCCCCACCCGGTCCAGCTGGGCTTTGTCTTTTGCACAGTTCGGGTTACCAAACACCAGGGGCAGACCTCCTGCCATCTCTCTTCCCTCCCCCAACTGGTTTCCAAGGAAAGGCTATCAGTTCCCTTCCCAGCGGCTGCACTCGCCTCACTTCCTAGCCAAGCTGGCGAGGACTCCACCAATAAGTAACACATCCACACTGTTCTCATCTCCGGTTCACTCTCCTTGAACATGACTATCTAGCACAGAGAACTGCCCTCCAGAGACCCAACAGTAAGAGTCCCAGGGTGAGTATGATGAGTAACTCAGAAAACAGCCCACAATCAAACCATCAGATCCAGTGTGGCGGGGAAGGGGGTGGTTACAGAAGTCACACCCAAGGAAAATCGCTTTAAGAGATCTCTGATTTTTTAGTGGCCTGCGTGGCTGAAATACACCCCAGACACGGCCCATTAATTTCACCGTGCATGCTGAGCTCCCCGGCTGAGCCCTTCCCTGGAAGAAAGCTGAAGCCTGTCCGCCCCGACTGGGACCCCACGGCCTCCGCGAAGCCGCTGTGGACTGCGGCTCTCAGCCCACGTCTGCTCCATGGCACAGAGGCTCCATTTTAACCTCGTTTGGTTTAAATTTCATAATATCCTGAAAGGCGTTGGCAGACTACCAGTGAGAAGGCAGCACACAAGTAGCACACTGTCAGCCGCCCCAGAGACAGGAAGGCGGTCGGCTCTCCCAGCGCTGCTCCAGCAAACGCCGCATTTGGAACCCATCCTGGCCAGGACCAAACCAGCCCAGGGGCAGCGCGGAAGTCTCTATCCCAGCTGGCCGACACACCACCCCAAGTTCAGAAAGCTACCCAAGAGAAATGCGGAGCCATAGTCACTGATGAGGTGTGTCTGCCCCAAAGAGAGAGAATCCAAAAGAAAAAGCCAGAGTGTGGTACAACTGGACAATACTTCTTAAGCATGTGACACTGGTGTCTTACTATGACGCCTCTCAAGTCTTCACAAACGTCATCACTGAGGGCTTGTGACACTACCATACGCTGCAAAATACAGCTAAAGGTTCCTTCATTTTAAGACCAGCTAACATCTAAAATAAAGTATATAAAATTCAATTATGAAATGTATGGTCTACCCAACCCTTTAAAGAAAAATATCTTGGAAACCTGGACTTTCCCAGTCACATGAGCTCTTGCTCTGCCCTTGCCTCGGGGGGAGGGGCGGGGTGCACACAGCCGTCAGGTTTTGAAATACGTTAGTCCCTGATTCCTGGGGAGTCTCGGGGTCACGGGAATGGCCACGTAGCTGTTAAACATCTCATACTGCCCTACAATTCTCGGTATATAAAGCAGAATGGAGGTACGATGGAATCACTAGTAAAATTAATAAGCATGCGTAAATCTATAATTTGGTTCCCTTAAAAAAAAAAAAAAAGGAACACTGCAAACAGCGTGGTCACTGGCCAGAGGACTGGTTTTCCGAATCTAGAGGGAGAAGCAAATCTACAATTTGGGGGACGAGGGAATGCAAACTCTCTCCAATCCGGACTTCAAAAAGACTTTCCTGCTTTGGCCGGCCTCCAAGCCCTCAAACAGAACACTCAGGAAGTCGTTTGGCTCACTACGGTCCCTTATCACGATCAGAGAGTTTGTCAGCTCATACATCCAGGCCAATACCCTTCAAAAATCTTACCCTCTTCAACCAAAAACGGGAAGGACAGGGGGGAGGGGCAGGGGAAAAGGAGGTGCAGAGGGAGGCAGAGTTTCCAAAATGGGCCTTTGCCGCAGGAGCCTCCCGCCCCTGCTGCCCACAACTCCAACGGCTGCCACCAAAGAAAAGGACCTGGTTTGCCGGGATGATCGCACCCTGATGATTGCACCCTGATCTGAAGGCTGGGGCCACAGCTCATACAGGAAGTACTTCACTTCCTATTCTAACAAACCCACAAAGCTGTGGAAAAGATACGGGATCTGCAAAAGAAAGAGAAAAAAAAAAGGCGAGAAGCACCCAACAGTGTTTGTGCTTCCCTGGTGGTCCCACAGGGTCTGGGAGCAGGAAGGCAGTTAGGGAGAGGGGTCTGCACCAGAACCTGGGCCCCAGGGGGTGGGCAACGGTGGCGGCAAAGCGTTTAAAAGCAGCAGGAGAGTGACTAACAGAGCCATGTGAAACAGGGGCGTCACGAGGAAAGGGCATGGCAATGGAGGGACGAGCCCACAGACACGGCCACACCCCGACCAGCTGTGTGAGTCACCCGTCACTTCTCTGAGCCCCAGTGTCCTACAAAACTGAGTCACCCCAAAAGGCCACTGCCAGGGAAGTGGAGACTGGGAGCATAGAGCCGAGAGACTGTGACGGGAGGCTTTCATCTGGAACAACAGGAGGGTTCAGACTGCTACAAGTTAAGTTCACAAAAAAAGGTGACTTGTTTTGGGGCCTCCTAAAGGAATGTCACATGACACCAGCAAGGAACTGGAGCAAAAGGGAGGGACAGGACCTTGTCCTGGGCCAACTCCACAGAGCTGATGGAGCTCAACACACAGGGGAGGGAGCGGTGAGGCTCAGGACACACCCCCGCCCAGCTGCCTGGGGGTTCAGGACACACACACACACATACACACCAGCTGCCTCCTGGGATCACTCAGGACAGGACAGCCATTTTGGAAGTCCCCCGAGCCTGTCCCAGCCGCCACCAGAACAGAGACCTGCTGGAACCTGAAATTCCTGGCAAGGGGGCAGGGGAAAGGACAGCCTCGCTCTTCCTCGGGGGCTCTTGCTGCAGGGGGAGGTGCGGAGTGGACTGGGCAGCACACAGGCCCGGGCTCCTCCAGGACAAAAACCTCACGAGAAAGCCTGGCCAGCCTCCCTCCTGACGCCTACGGCGCTTCCGCAGTTCCAGCACCAAGCCAGGGTGTCCACCCCAAACCCTGCTCTGTGAGGACGTTTTAAAATCAGAGTAATTATCTGCACATCCTCACACTTTGTCCCTCCTATGCATAAGGAAGGGCTGGGTTCTAGGCTGAGCCTCCTTAATCACACAGTGTCTGAATCCAACTGCCTTGAAAGTCGACCCAGCCTTACAGCTCAGCCAGAGCTGGGCGTCGCCCGGGTCCTGGAGACCCTCTCGCCCTGGTCCTGGAGACCCTGCTCCCTTCAGAGCCCAGGGTGGTAGGGGGGGTGGGGGCAGGTCAGCCTTCCCAGCTCCTGGGCAGTCAGCTCAGCCGGGCGCTCCGTGACCCTGGGGCAAGGAAGTGACCCACGCACGTCTCTGTTTTGCAGATGCTGGGGGGTCAGAGGTCAGACTGGCCCCTGGGGTTCAGCAACACCTAACACCCAGCTAGGAAAAGACACACACAGGCACACCCCTGAGTGCAGAGTCAGGCATCCCCCGTAGAAGAGCATTACCGCCCCTAATCCTGAAAGATTTTAAGAAGAACAAGGGAAATATCTGTTGAGCAAACCGCACGCCCCACACATTCAGGGAACGGTCTGCAAACACTTGCTCACCAGCTTCAATGTAACTGGTGGAGAAAAAGCAGCCGTTCACTAAATTGCTACCCTTAGGGGAGATCAGGCAGCCCCAGTTCACGGAGGAAACCCTGCCAGAAACGTCCACATTTCCACCTACCAACACGTTTGCAGGCTCTGCACCCACGCAGCCTTCCCTCCCCTCACTGGGGCCCGGCCCTGAGACCTCCTGGCCCCAGCACCGGGCTCACTCCCGCAGGCCGTTTCCTGTCGCTCTGCCCCCTCCTCCGCTCGCCCCTCCCCGGAGCCGCCTTTCTCTCCAGGAGCTCTCCCACACGTCCAGCTCTTCCCCCAACCCCCGCGTCCCAGGGCAGTGACCACCCCCTTCTCTGACCCCAGTCACAGCAAACTCCTCGGAAGGGTGGTCCAGACCTGCTGTCTCCACGTCCTGTCCTGTTACCCTCCCTCAAATCCAACCCTGCTTTCAACCCAAATCTCCGCTGAAACCTGGGTCGTGGTCACCGAAGACATCCGCAAATAGGCCACCAGTCAGTTCTGGATCTCTGTGGTCCCGGATGCTCAGTGTGACACGCCGGACCACTTTCTCCCTCTAGGGCATCACCATCTCCTGCTTCTCCTGGGCAGTCCCTCGTAAGCCTACCCCACTGGTTCCCGTCGCCCCTCGGAGAACACACCCAGGAGTCTGCAGCTATACAGCAGCAGCTCCCACAGGCTGTCGCCAGCCCACAGCGCTGCCCGATGCCCACCTGCCCACCCAACCCCCCCCACCTGGATGTCTAGGAGGCATCTCAACAGCAACACGGCCAGGCCAAATCCCTTCTCTTCGCCTCCACACGCTGTTCCCACAGCCATCCCACTCTGAAAATGGCACTCTGTTCTTTCCACTGCACCGAGCAAGGCTCTCCTTTGTCTCCTCACACCCCACGACCGACCATGAGCAAACTGTGTCAGCCTCACCTCCGAAACACCCGAACTGGACTGCTCTCCACCATGCCCAAGACGACGACTCGGTCCAACCCACCGTGATTTCCCACCTGGTCTGTCGAGGACGCCCCCTGCCCCCGCCCCCACCCTGTGTCTCTCCTCAACTTCAAGTCCTCCAGGCTCCCTCCGCCCTCAGAACAGGAGCCAGCGCTACAGAGATGGCCTTCGGGGCCCAGCCAGACTCCTTCCATCCTCCTCTGGGTCGCCCACGCCCCTCCAGCCCCAGTAGCCCCCTTCTTTGCCGTTTCCCAAGCGTGTCAGCTGCACTCCCTGCCAGAGGACCCTTCCCCAACTGGAGGCATTGTCCACCCCCTCACGTCCTTCGTGGTCCCTGCTGAAACACCACCTTCCAGAAAGGCCTGGGGATGATGGTGCACCCCACGAAGAGCGGCCCCCGTCCCCAGAACACCGACCAAAGCCATTAACTCTGCTGCCTCCTCCAGGGCCCAACACTAAAAAGCCAGAAGAGAGAGCCTGCTGGTTTCTCACTTTGTGGTAACTTCCACAGCAGATGGCAGGGGGCGGAGCCCCAGAGGGGCTCAAGGGTGACTCAGTGAGCAGCACCCTCGTCACTTCTAGGAACCCACATCTCCGGCACTTCCATGCCGGTGGTTTGGGTTTCTATTTAAAGGCTGGGGTGAGCAGCAGGGGCTGCTGGGGGGGAGGGGGTGTTGTTTTCAGTAGAAAAGTGTTTTGGAATGTCTGAGTGGTTTAGAGTAGAATGTCTAACTAGGTTAGAGGAGAGATAACCTACAAACGGGAACACATCAGTTTTAAGCTCGATCAAACCCCAGCGGTCGCCAGCTCCTGGCCGAACTCTCCATGTGCACGCCTCGCACAGACAGCGGGTACAAGGCTCTGCTTGAAAGGCAGTTCCTACACTTCCCTCCCAGGCCGCCCACGGGCGACCGAATTTCCAAAGCCACTTTCCACTGTCCCCACGTTCCTTGATCTGTCCCTGCTCCCTCTGTGTGCCAGAACAAAACGGAGATGAAGACTCACAATCTCTACCTCCTCCAACTCTCCTGGCCCCAAAAGCAGTACGTGTAGGAATCTGCTTCCTGGCCTGGGGAAGCTGACCCCCTCCCCCCAACCCCACTCACACTGCCCCAGGGGATCTAAAAGCACAAAATGAAAAGGAAAATCCCACCAGAGGTTGCCTGCTGATCTGAAGGGCATGCTTCACAGGAAGTGGAGGGCCTAGGATTTCCCCCAGCGTGGAGCATTCAGAGGACCTGCCCCCACACTGCTTAGTACACACACTCAGGAGTGGGCAGCTGGCGCGAAGCCCCAGGCACCTCCAGCTCCGGGCCTGCAGCACATGGCTGCCACACAGCACAGTGCACTTCACGAAGCGTCCTCTCAGCCAGCTTGTAGGGTCGCATTCTCAG
The DNA here is from genome assembly GCA_007922815.1 of Macrotus californicus. Taxonomy (NCBI): domain Eukaryota; kingdom Metazoa; phylum Chordata; class Mammalia; order Chiroptera; family Phyllostomidae; genus Macrotus; species Macrotus californicus. The sequence goes on from VMDR010000151.1 coordinate 196,503, forward strand.
TCCCTGTTCCCACCTGGTGAGGACTGGGGGCGGGGGGCGGGGGGGGAGGGGGAGGGCAGGGGGGTGCGGCGGGAGCCCCTTCTGACCACTGAGGCTCAAGCAGGAGTCGGCTGGGACTTCTTGACTCCGACAGAATTGCAGCAGCCACAACAGGAAGAAGGACCAAGCCAAGAAAACTGCAGGAAAGGGCCCCAGGCCGCCCGACATATGGCACCTGGCACCCACCCAAACCCCACACCTCCTGTCCTCAAGCTCCTCCTTGTTTAAGGGAATTTGAGCTGGGCTTTCTGCTACTCACAACTGCAGGAATCCTGGAGGATACATACCTCGAAACCACAGAACTCTGGATGCAAAATGAAGCCTGAGAATCACACAGTCCTGTGGTTTTAAAACTTTTCTAAATGATGGAAACGTTGCTTTCTCCAAAGGATTCATATGTGAAGCGCCAATGCACAAAACAGATACATAAGAAACGCTCCCTGGTTGAGGCAGGAGCCCCAAGGCACTGGTGGGAACCCGGGGGTACAGAGTAACAAGCTAAAAGTACTTCTGATCTAACACAGCAGCCCCCACTGACAGAGAAAAAGCGGTCTCTGCCACCCTCACCATTCATGAATGCTGAAGCTGGGCCAGCCACCGAACAGCGGTCTAGCTCTCCTACCCACCCTGACAATGCGACCGCACGCAGAAGGAAACCAAGACCTCACAGGACCACCGACTTGCCTGAGGCCCCACCACTAGTGAAAGGAAGAGTCCGCCTTCAACCCAGGACAGTAACTTCCCAAGGCAGGGCCCCTCTCTCTCTGAGGAGGGAACTGAAGCCCAAAGGGAGAAAAGCGAGCTGCAGAGCCAGCTCCCAAAGCCAGCTCCCGCTCCCGCTCCAGCTGCGGGTAGAGCACACTGTACCCTGCCAATCGCCATCAAGAGGGGCCCAGCAGCTGCCTCCTGGCAGGACCAGGCTGGGGGTCACCGTGGGGAGGGCAGAAAAGCACCTATGTCTCGAAAGCCAGCCACAGAGTCACCAGCCAGAGGATCACCCTGCCCACCCCCAGCCTCCCCAAAAACAACATCGAGCCAAACTCCAGCAACTGCTCCCACGTGACTCCACACAGCTGCTGCACAAGGACAGGCAGCACATGTCCAGGAGGAGCGGCCACGGGGCACCAGCACCCCGAAACAAGGCCACAAATGCCAACACAGAACCCGGGCCCAAGGGGCAAGGACGAACAGAGCCCCACTGCGTCGCCAAGGGGCGTCCATGAAGAAAGCAGCGCAGAGGCGAAGATACATTCCCTGGAAACCTCGTGAAACAAAAGCAAAATGCAACAGAAAGGCTGAAGAGCTGATGAACAGGAGCTGCCATGCTGGGAGACAGGACACAAGACACTCTCTGCAGCCCGGTCCAGAGCAGTAGCCGGATACCACGCAGGCAGCACAAACTGAGCAGGACAAAGAAGTTATGATAGGCTGGATGGCACAGTACGTGGAACTGGAAACTCTGACCCACACACAGAACGCTCTCGGCTTGACCAGGTGCTAGGCCACAGGGGAAATGTCGATAAACTCTACCACGATCACGGACCACAAGGGGGAAAAAACCTATTCACCTGGGGGAAAATGCCCTTAAAAATTAGTGAGCCCAGGAAGCTGAAGTAGTTAGAACTTCTGGGTCCAAGAAGGAAATATTTAGAACTGCAGGATTAAAAAACTGCGTATCAAAACCCAGGAGTGGCATGGTCCTCAGAACAAAGAAACACATGGTTTTACATTCATCTCAAACTAGAAAAAGAAACAGGACACAGGCATCAGTAACAGAGAGCAGAAATTAATAAAACCAAAAAGAAATGGTGACAGAGATGGTGAACCAAGCAAAATGCTAGCTCTTTGGTAAAGATTCCAAAAGCTAAATAAATCTTTAGTAAGTGTGATTAGGAAGCGGAAAAATGCATAAAGAAAGATCAGGGATTTTTGAAGTGTACCTACAGATATGGAGAGCATTTTTAAAAGTATAAAAGTAGCATGCTACGTATTTATATGCGAATACATAATTAAAATTACAGATTTTCTAGGAAAACACAGACTACAAAAATTGGCTCAAGAAAAGGAAGACAATGTGAATGGCTAAAGCAGATAAAACTGAAACTATAACCCAAGCCCCTCGCCACTGCGCTCTGTCCCCAGGCACAAAGTTGCACTGGAGAGCTCTACCAAAATTTAAGGAAAATGTCAGTCCCATCCTAAAACTGTTCCACAGCCCATGAAATACTAAAATCTACCCAGCTCTTCCCCCAAAGCAAACATGCTTGATACTAAAGTCAGCCAAGAACAGCACAGGAAAGAAAATTACCGCCCAATCACACTGAAAAACAGCTGTGAGCATCCTACAGAAAATATTAGTAAACAGAACTAGATGTATTAACGAAAAAAATTTCACCCTTTCCTACCATACAGAAAAATTTACACACAAAAAATTGATCCTAGGGCTAAACAGAAAGTTAAAATGATAAAACTTCTAGAAATTATCACAGGAGAAAAATCTATTCAACTGTAGAGTAGGTCCGTGGTTCTCAACTGGAGGTGATTTTGTTGGGCACCCCAGGAGTCCTTTGAAACTGTGATGCCATTTTTGTTTGTTACAACTAGGGGGCGGGCGGGGGGGCTGCTCCTGGCACCTAGTGGGCACAAGCCAGGGATGCTGTTCAACATCCTACCGTGTATATAGGGTGGCCTCCAGAGCAAAGAATCATCGAGCCCAAGTGTGAACAGTACTGAGGCTGAGGAACCTTGGGATTGGCAAACATTTCTTAGGCTACAAAAAGCACAAACCATTAAAAAAAAACATCAAATGGAATTCATCGAAATTTATATTTGTATATATATGTTTTTCAAAGAATATATTAAGAAAATGAAAAGGGGCAAGCCAAAGACAGGGAAAAAAATATTACATATACCTAAGAAAGGACGTGTACCCAGAATACATAAAGAATACAAAATTCTTAAAACTCAAGAAGATGATCCCCCCAAAATTTTAAAGGATGAGAGGCAAAACATTGTTTTTAACAGACACTACAAAAGACATTCAAACAGTCAATACACCTCATGACCGATGTTCGGCATCCAATCGTCAGGCATCACAATAATATAAGAAAAAATACTCAACCTCATGAGTCAGCAGGGATATAAAAATTAAAACCACAGAAACACCACGGTGAACCCCTAAGAAAGGCTAAAATGACGGAGACTGATAGCATCAAGCGTTGGCAGATGTGGGGCACACGGATCCCTCACAGACTGCTGGTGGGAATGCAAAATGGACAACCACTTCTGATCCAGTCTGATGGCTCCCATAAAGTTAAACGCTCCCTTCCTTCCCCTCCCCAAAAAAGCAACACACGCGTCCACACAAAATCTAGTACACAAATATTCACAACAGCTTTATTCATAATGGCCAAAAGCAAGTAACATGTATATTACTCTTGGATCAAAAACAAAATCAAAACTAAGATGACATTATTTAAAGTGAACAAAAACGAGGGAGCAGGGTATTCATGGCAGCTCCTTCTCTGGCAGGAGCAGTCAAGGCCAAGGGCAACACAATCTTCTAGGATCCCAGCGTGACATTCCATTTGAGGTGTGTCCATTCCGGCTCTGGCCCTTCCCAGTTCTCCCCTCAGCTTAAGAAATGCTTAAGAACAACTTGGAGAGAAAACTAAGCCTGCGTCACCTTGCCAGGACTAAAGGTGGGATGACACTTTGCATAAATTCAGGCCTCTGTCCCTCACTGGTCATGAGTCAGCCTTGAGGAAAACACAGAGGACCCATGAGCATCCCCAATCTGAGCTACCTCCACCTCCCCACACACCACCCAGGACCAGTGGGGGCATCACCAAGAAGTCGCCGGTCCTGGGACTATAAAAAGGAAGAACAGAAGAGTACCTGGCAAAGAAATGAGCTACTTTCTGCCACCCGTCCCATTCCTGGGACCCTGTTGAATTCTCTCTGCCCTGCACAATTCAGCTTTATGTGCCAAGATCAAAATAAAGATGAGAACATCCGAACTATCTTTCTCAACCCCAGCTTTTAAAGGTTCCTCTGTGAAATGCTGATAAAAGATGTGAAGCCCCATCAGGAATTCGTTGCCTGGGATCTCATCAGGAGGTCGTTCTAAGAATTAATGCATGTGGTCTCATGTATCCAAATTAACAATCTTGGACTTCGACACACTGATTGTTGCAAGAAATGTACACACACAAATGGACAGGGGCCAAGTTTAACATGTGGCCCAAATTAAGCATATAAGCATTGTTCCTCCGGAAAAAAAATTGCAGGGGGAAGAAAGATCTAGAGACAGCAACTAACCCAACCTCAACTCTTCGCTGGCTTCGTTATCCTCATGCCCTCGACGTAATAAAAAGTTCCAGGATTTATACCCAAACAATTGGGGTGGGGGGCGTGGGGGGGGTTGAACCTGCTCTGAATAAATTTTAAAGTACTTAACTATTTAAATCAAGCCAGCCCAATGCATTATTTTATAACTAGTACAAACTGTTAAGCCTCACTCATTAAGGATGTTAACACCTAAACAAAGGGTGGAAGCTAACCTTTTATGTGTGTAAGACAGTGTTTTAGAAAGTGCAAATCACCCAGCAGTGAGTAAAGCAGAGCACTGTGGTCACTTGCGGTGACTCTGCATGGCCTGGCCTCTGCCCCTGCTCATCTCCTCTCCCTCTCCCTCGTCCAGTGACACTCACTGACATTTCTCACCAGCACGACGCTGCTTCGGCCTCGAGACCTCTGTAACGTGCCAGTCCCACGACCGGTCACGCTGGCCTCAGGAAACAAGTTCTTGCCGCTCACACACCGCCTCCCGAGAAATAGCTGAGTGGTTAAGAATCACCCGCTGCTTCCACACACAGCGCCCACCTGGCACAGCCCTCGTGACGCCTAGGAAACAGAACTCAGTTGCTCCAAAGAACAGGCGCTTTAAATAAGTGCCACGTACAGCCAGACACACTTCGGGAAACTTGCCTGTGTCTCCCCTGCATTTCCGTGCAGAGCTAGCAGCAGCCCGTGCTCTCCGTAGGCACAAATGTAGTTCAAGCTGCTGCTGAAGTAGTTCCTTCCAGCGTCTGCCCGTGCCAGGCACCACACCCCTGCCCACCCTTGCCCCAGGAGTGCTCAGGGCCGCTGCTCACCCCGAAGGTTTGCCCCATCTGGGGGCCCCACAAGGGGCAAGCATGCCTGCAGCACAGCTGGACTTCTCTCCTGCTGGTCCTAAGGGATGGCAGAGGAAAAGCCCCTCTAGGATTCCAGAGGCAAGGCTGTGCCCCCAGAACTCCAGCTCCGTGTTTGGGAAGTGATGAGGATTTATTGCTCAGACTCTAGTTAAAGCGGGGCAGTGTCGAGGCACCCCAAACCCGCGGCTTGGATGGCGGGTTTCTGCAGCCCGCCCTGGGCCCCAAACCACAACGGCCGAGGCCATTTCAATGGAAAATGACCGACGGACAAGCATTTGTAGTGTGCCCCCTGTGTCCACTGTACTGGGGCGGCCGCCACAGAGAAGGCGGCACAAACAAATGGTAACACTTGTGAGGCTGACTTTTCCTACTCCCGCTGCAGCCGGGGGTGAGCTGTTTACATTTCAGCCAAATGGACCCCCAGGAACGGATTGAGGAGGCAGCTTAACACGTCCTGCTTTGGAGATACTTCATAGAACTTTTCATACCGGATTTTTTTTTTTTTTTAAATGATCAGCTCACATTCCCATTCTTCAAATGTGTGCTCGAGTTAGGGACCTTTTAGCCAGTGTTACCTAAAAAAATACAGATTTTTGATACACACATACAGCGCCCACCCCTCCTCCCGCCACCCCCGCCAAAAAAAAAAAAAGTCTTCACAGGTATTTAGGGCAGGTTATCCATTTAAAACAGAACAAATAGGAAGAACCTCACTTGGCAGGTACTGGGTTGAAAGCAGAGATGAACACGGCCTGGAAAAGCCTCCGTGAGAAGCCACAGGGCAGTAACAGACAAGGGGGAAATGTGTGCAAGCCTCTGAATTGATTGGGGGATTTGCTGTCCCGAGAACAAGTAAACACACCAACCTGAAAGATGTCCTCAGGCCCCAGAGGGCACATTTATCACACTAGGCAGATCGCCCTTCAGAGCATTCCAGCACGTGCTAAGCTATGCCCACCTATGACAATAGGGAGAAGAATTTAAAGACACAAAGGCCATTTTCTACTAAACCCAGAGGCCGGGTTCCGCCTGGAGATGAGGTTAATGCGGCAGGTTCGGCCGCTGCCATGGCTGAACTAAAAGCAAAAGTAAGTGCCCCTCCCCCACACAAGCCACACAGTATAGGTCTGCCCTGGAGGTCAACCTTACCCTTAACTATGAACAAATAAATTCCAATTTGCTAACCAGAGCAAGACTTGAACATCACCAGCCCAACTGGGTGAATTTGTTAATGATAAGGTTGGCCGCAGCAGCCATTATTCTGAAACTCCTTACCAGGTCGGCGGCTGCCGCCCAGCCTTGCACAGACTGCATGCATGCAGTCCTTAGTAACTGCATCTCAGGGCAGCTAACTGGCCTACAAACCAGGTGCGAGAAAGTCTCCCTCCTGCAACCCTCCCCCTACAACATGGGGAGAGAAAGAGTGTGGGTCTTTCCAAAGAGTTTCCTCTGTGAGCTCAGCCTTACTCTCTCTAGCGTAATAATTTCTCCAAGTTCTCAACGGGAGGGGGGTGCTAATAAAACCATCTCTGATACAAGGGAAGAATAAGGGCCCCCTTAAGCTCACCAGAAACTCCAAGTTCAGCTCCAAGTGAGCACAATTTCACTTTATTCTGAGAAGTAATTTGCCAGGAGGGACTATGGGCTGTTCACTAGCCTCACTGAACTTTCCACCCTGCTTCCTTTATACCAAAGTGTTTTGTTTTGTTTTTTAAGAAAAACAAAAAGCTTAAATTTCCATTATCCTAAAGAGTCCAGAGGTTGGTAAGAAAATTCTCGGCACAGGCAGTTCCCCAGCCCCAGGACGCCTCGCCTTCGCAGAAAACCAAAGGCTCTCGATGGGACCAGTGATTATACAATCATGGTTCCCAGAGCAAGACTCCACTAGAATAATCCACACGAGACAATGACATCATGTGAGCAACTAGACAGGAAGTTAGGCTCAGAGAAGCGAAGGGTGAAGTCTTGAGAGCCACCACAGAATGACCACCCCAGATCCCTCCCACGAAAAAAACACTTTCTGTGGAACTGCTGCTTGAAGAAAACATGGAAAACCCACAGGGAGGAACTCCGTCAGTAAATGAAACCGAAGCCCCAACTCCAAGGCCGTCGCTGCGGGTGAGCCTTCTCACCCTCGGGGGCTCCGGCCAGCCTCGCTAGTGGCACTCGGAGGGGACGTGCAGCGGGAACAAAGCGAAGCTGTAGTTCCTGCGTCCTCCAACTTTCGCAGGCGCGCCGCTGCGCGAGGGCCAGCGCTGGGCGTGAGGGTTTCCGCAGCGTGTCACCCGGACGGGTCGCGCGGCAGCCGCCGCTGGCACACAAAGCAACCCAGGACTTAGTGACAGCCACAAGTGGCCAGGCAGCAGCCCCCCGGCCAGCGCCAGGACGCCGCGCGCCCCGCGCCCCCGCCCGTGAGCGCGCGCGCGTCCCCTCCTTCGGTGTCTCTTCCTTCACCACCACGCGGGCAACTTTCCATCCGGGGCGGGGGGGGGGACCCAAGGTTGGACTAGAAGCGACTCCGGGACCCCAGTCCTTTCCCCCAAGCGCCCCCGCCCCCCACCCAGCCCCGCTGTGCGCCGGGGACACCGCGAGCGAAGCCTGCGCCCGGGCGGGCCACCCACCTGCACAGCTCGGGAAACTCGGCGCCCTGGGCCCTCGCGGCCCCCGGGGCGCAGACGAGCAGCAGCAGCTGCAGCAAGAACAGGGAGCGCGGCGGGCGACCGGCAGGCGCGGGCCCCAGGTGGGCGCTCCGGCCGGAGGCGGCCCCCATCGCCCCGAGCGCGGGACTAGCGGCGCGCGGCTGCCGTGGGCCGCGCCCGGGACATAGTCGCGCCGCCAGGGTGGAGGCGGAGCGGAGCGCGAGAGGAGCGGGAGCGGAGTGAGAGCCCGAGGGGCGCGCGGCTCGGCTGGGCTCGGCGGCGGCTGCGGCGGCGGCCCCGGAACCGCGTCACGTGACCGCCGCCCGGCACCGCCCCCTCCCCCGCCCCGCTCACGTGACTCCCTTGTTCAGGTGATCCCCGCCCGCCGGCTCCGCCCAGGCGCGGTCACGTGAGCGCCCCACGCGCGGGTTAGGGAGCCACGCGGCAGGGTGCGCGGGCGCAGGTGCGGACGGCCCCGGGCTGGCGGACCCGGCCCGGGCTCAGTTTCTCTGAGCTGCTACAGGGGCGCTTCCCAGCGTGGAGCAACCGTTCCCCTGCAGACGGAGGGGGACGTAAGAGGCCGCGAGTGCCCCGCCGTGAGCGCCCCTGCACAGCTGTGTCACTTTGGACGCTGCCGCGGGCTCGCCAACCCTTGCGCGGCAGCGCCTCTCACAACCTTCTGGGGGAATGTTATTTCCTGGGCGCCTGCTCCCCACAAAGACGAGGGAGGCACAAATGCAGGACCGCGACTGTGAAAGAAGCAGAAGTGTAACTGTCAGGCAAGCGCCACTCAACAAGTCTTTACTGATTCCTCTGCTCTCGCGTTGGGTTGACCAAAATGTCTGTCTAGGTTTTTTCCCATAAAATAAAAGACATTTGTTCATTTTCACCAATGACCTGATTGACTTGGATATTTTGAGGATGCTAGTTGTCTCCCGCAACTGGCTTGAAGTGGGCAGAGGCCAGGGGTGCTGCTAAACATCTTCCAGTGCGTCAGACAGCCCCACAGCACAGGAGTATGTGGCCAAAATGTTGATAGTACCAAGAAACTTTGCAAACCACTTCTGACACATTTGATCAGTCACAGCCGCTTCTCAGTACACTGCTCAAATCTTTTTTGTGTTTCAGTTGTGTTTTTACCTTTCTTGAAATAAAGCATAATATGCTGAAAATATTGCATCTCTCCTTCCATCTTTAATATCAAAATAGCTGTGCAAAAATTCACCAATTTTGATGGGGTTTTTTTTTTATAAATGCACAGTGATATGGCAGCAGTCACAATACAATGTAACGAAATTGTTTCAAATGTAGTTAAAAGACAGCTAAGCACACTTACTAGAGCCCTGATATGAAAAAAACTAAACAAACTTTTTGGCCCACCCAAAACTTTGTGAGCCCATGCCACGTGAGGTCTCTGAGCCAGACACGGTGAAAGGGAAAAAGACTTGCACTCGATTTAGCTTCTTTTACGGCAAATAAAATGTACAGAATAATCGCAGTGGTAACAGCTCATCTTTTTTTCTTGCATGCTCCCTACCAGGCGCTGCTAGCAAGTAACAATCTTGAATCCAGAAATCTATGAGATGGGAACCTTGTTACAGATGAGGATGGAAGGCACAGAACGGTTAAGTAACTTACCCAAGACACTTTGTGAGTTGTGGCAAAGCTGGGATTCAAACACATACAAATAATCACGATTCAATAATAGCTAACATTTATTGAGCAGGTAAGTATGTGCCATGTAACATACTGGTTCTCTTTTTAACTTATTTAATCCTCAAGCAAACCTGTAAGAGAGGGATTGTTATTGCACCATTTTATAAGTAAGGAAACTGAGGCACAAAGAGATTACATGACTTCCAGTCCATGAAGCTAGTAAGTGAAAAAGCCAGGGTTTGGGCCCTTGCCAGACAGCCCCAGCGCCTGTGGCTCACATAGTGACTATGCCAGAGTGCCCCAGAGCAACGCAGCCCAAGAAAGGGAAGTGCAGGGCTCACAGGCAGGGCTCAGATGTCTGACTAGCGGCATGAAGAAAGGATTCACCCAGGCAGGAAAATTTTCTTCTGTCCTTCTAGTGTCTTTGGCTGGTCTAATTAAATTGACATAAAACAGATGAACAGGAGAAAAACAATTTTAACTTCGTCCATATTGGAGGCCAAGCAAATAGGAGACCCAAAGTTCAGACAGTTGAACCTCATATGCCATCCTGAGCTAAGAAATGGGATGGCGCCTGGGGCCTCCGAGGAGAGGAGGGTATGTCACAAGACCCGAGAAGGCAGAAGCTGGATCAGCAGATATTTGCTCTGAGCTGCAGGTATATCTCTCAGATTAAAAAGTTATTTCTGCTAATAGCTCTTTTTCTAAGCCAGGCTCCCAGTCTAAATTCTTCTAGACAGTTACAGGAGAGATAAGAGTTTCTCCTGAGCCCCCTGGGTCTTCGTGGCCTTCAGCTTGAAATAACACGCGTGCCAAGGAGCACACGTTGAGGTAGCGTGTTCCGCGCCCCTGCGGGTTCATATTTTTCAACTCCAAGGTTACGATCGATGCAGGTAAAGACCTACAGTGGATTCTCAAACCAACAGCTGGAAAATTATTGCAAACTGGAATATTCACTTGGTCTCAAGGTATTTTTTGAGAAAAATAAAGAGAAAGTATGTGTATATCTTTACAGTGGACAGACATGGTAGAACCACCTTAATCAAGTGATTTAAAGTATTATCACCGATATTGTAAACAAAAAAAAAGAAGAAGACTTTCTGCTCCCTAGAGTGAATAATACTGCTAAAGGCAACATTTAAAAGAGTATAGTCATGACTTAGAATGCAGATGTGAAATGAACGTGTGTCAAAGATATTATTTAACTCATTAATTAACATAAGAACCAGTAACATGTTACAACTGGTTCAAAGTAGACTCTAAAGAGAATCCAACACGTACTTCAGGATGCCTATTAGATAGAAGACCAGTCAACATCCACAGGTCAAAAGTCAACTGTGCATCTAATGGACAGCATTTGCGTTTCTCAGGAGAAGAATTGTAGACAGTGCCATGAGTGGTCTAAAAAGTACAGAGCAGTGAGGTAGCTCAAAGACAGTGGAAGGCACAAAGCTACGAAAAGCGGGATAACCCAGAGGGTGCACCAGACAATGCCCGGCTCTCCACTGAAGTTACCCAATATATCTGGTCCATTTCAAAGTCTTTCACAATTCTGCCTATAGTACAAAATATCACTTATGTGGTATTCTTGCCAACAAAGAACCGAAATCTAACCAGAGTGAAACAATCAAACCCAGATTGCAGAATATTCTGTAGGAAAACTGAACTGGACAATTCAAAAACGTCAGTGCTCTGAAACACCCCCAACCCCCCCCCCCAAAGGAAATGCAAGGGCACTGTTCCAGATCAGGGCAGCGAACAACAGGCCGAGGGCCCGCTCTGCCCAGGCGGCTGTTTTGTAAGTAAAGTGTCACCAGGACACGGCCACACCCATTTGCACAGGCATTGTCTCTGTGGCTGCTTCTGTCTAGGAGGGCTGATCTGCGTTGCAACAGAGCCTGCAAAGCATAAAGTATTTCAGCATCTGGCCTCTGCAGCAAAAGTGTGTAACCTCTCCTCTAGCTCAGCAGTTTGCAAAGTGGGGTCCTCGGACCAGCAGCTTGGGCAGCACCCGCAGCTTGTGAGAAATGCCAATTCCAGTGCTCCAGCCTGACCTGCTGACGCTGAGTCCCCGGGAGACGCTCGCACACGAAGGTCTGAGAAACACTGTCCTGAATTAGAGAATCAGAGAAAACAGCAAAATGCAATGCAAAAAGGGAGGGATAAGGGGTACTTGGGGACAATTGGAAAAACTCAGACAAAAGTTGTGCATTAGAAACTCTAAAGTCAAATGGTATAGGGAAGAACTCTCCTGTATTTCCTTTAAATTTTGCAGCAAACCTTCAAGAAAACAGAGACTCAGGGATGTTAGCCCAAGCCCCCATGTTATGGCTTAATAGGGACCATAGTTCATTTTAATATAAGTTTGGAACAATGTCACTGGGGTCCCTTCCTACATGATCTCAAATGGCCACTTGAGAAGTTTAGATTTCCTTGGGTATAAAGTGAGGAACAATAACAGGTGACAAAATGACACTTATTAAAGACTCACTATGTGTCATAAACCACTCTGCAGTGTATCATGGACTCGTCATAGCATACCTAGGAGATGGGTGCTTTTACTATCCTCACTTAAAAGATGGAAAAGTCACCCCAACAAATTCAATAAAAAGAAAAAATGAGAAATTCAGGCATAAAGAAATTAGATGCCTCGCCCGGGTCATGCGATAGATGAAAGGCAGAACTCTGACATGGACTGTACGAGCTGGTACAAAAGCCCGTCACCTTAACTCATGAACTTCCTCCTCATCGAGAGATCTGCAGCCTGGGATGGGGATGGCCACAGCTAGTCATCTGGTGGCAGGAGAGACCAGAAGCTGCTTCAATAGAAGTATCAGAATTAAGGTGACAAAAGAGACAGCAGAGAGCCATTTGTCTTTCCCCAAGAACTGGTCAACACCTCGCCACGAGCAGCATTCAGGTCTTGTGACTTCTAGGGCACCTGGGTACCTTGTGACTGGCGAGAGCCAGGGCCTCCGGCATGGCGGGGGGTGGAGGGAGAGGCTGGAGCAGATGTGGTTGGCCGCCTTCCTGCGTGCACCCCCTTCTCTGCTGGCAAAGCCCACCTCCCCACAAAGAGGCTACAGGTGTGAGGCCCTTGCATTTCAGCTGTTCTGACAACCGGAGGGGGGGCGGATGACCCAATCCTGACTGTGGAAATGGATGGGGAGTCTCCTGGGACCCGCTGCAAAATGTTTTCCTCTCTAATAGAAAGCCATGCAGACAAGGAACACCCCCTGGCCCCTCGTGTGTGATTGTAGTGCTGTCTGCATGAGGACGCTCCGCGGGAAGGTGCAACAACACGACACGTGGAAGACGGAGACCGTCAGGATCTTCAGTGGCATTGCCGACCACATCACCAAAACCCTAGAGGTGGCCAGCAGTGTCTGATCCTTGGCACAATAAATAAAAGTGCTGAAGCCATGCGTGTCAGTTAATAATTAATTTCCTCTCAGCTCCAAATGCGCCCCTCCCTGTATGCTCTGCGATCAATGAAGGAATTCTTTTCCCTTCTTTACCATGAGCCTGACGTTAAGCTTTCTGAGTGGAACACACTGTGGAGGGGCCTTGGGCGGGGGAAGGGGAGGCTCTCCTGCTGTGTCCAGCACAGCCACATCACCGGCTGCAGGTCCCCAGCTTCCAACCTGCATGCCTGCAGACCAGCCCCACCTGGCCACTCCAGGGACCGTCTCTGCTATTCGACGAGCTAAATCTCACCCTCTCCAATGAGCTTGGAACCCCTTCCAAGCTCACCTTTCCTGGGGTGCTCTCCCTCAGCCCTAGGCTACCACACAGAGTTTCCTTATAGTTAATAATGCTTTATATCCTATGTTCGCTGTTCCTATCTCCTGATTGGAGTCAGACTGCTACACCATATTTAGGGGGCTTTCGTGTTACTTGTGGCCAAAAGGATACCCACAGGCCCAATGCAACACTCAGCAACCGGTTAGACAGGACAGAAGGCATCAGTGATACAGTCTGTAGGTGGGAACAGACCGAGGGAACAGGAGAAGAGAAGTGAATTGCAGGAGAAAGTTGCTAAGCATCTTCTGTGCAATAGCAAGTCCGAGGAGGAGGTGCCCAGCAGGCGACCGGCAGTACAATCCTTGAACACGGACAAGAAATGAGAACTGGAGGTAATTAGAGGCACAGACAGGAGAGCTGGTGATGGGAGGGGCAACTGGACATCAACAAAGTGAATGAAATTGCCCAGGGAGAGAACAAAGAGAAAGGAGACTCTTGGTGCATTAGTGGTCTATTGGAGTGTCATAAATTACATTCAAATTTAGTGACTTAAAGTAACAATCATCATTTATTAACTCTCACAAGTTTCCATGGGTCAGAAACGCAGACGGGGCCCAGAAGGGATGGCTCCTTTCTGCTCCGTGACTTGTGACCCTCAGCTGGAGGATTCAAGAGTCCGGAGCTGGAGCCATCTGAGCGTTCACTCACTCCCACGTCTGACGGTTGATGTTGGCTGTCAGCAGAGACCCTAGCTGGAATGCCTGCGTGTGTGGCCTCACCATGTGGCCTGAGCTCCTTCAGACACAGTGGCGGGGCTCCAAGACAAGCAGAAAAAGAAAGAGAGAGATGAAGAGAGAGATGCACTCAGCTTGGAAGTCACACGACCCAGGTCTTGGTGTCCCTAGCAGGGTAGTCACCAGCCCCTGCCCAGATTCAAGGGGAGGAACCCTGGGCCCCAGCTCTCAGCGAGAGAGCGTCAATCACATCCTAAGAAGAGAATGTGGAATGGGAAAAATATCAAGGTGTGGCCATCTTTAGGGAAAGCAATTTGCCACCCTTGGGAGTAATAAATTTGTGGAAAACAAGCCAGAAAAGGAGCAGAGATGCAGAAAGGGAACCAGGGACTTTGGGGGGAGAAGCTGGAAGAGAAAGTTCCTGTGGAGCCCCATTGGAGAGCTGTGTGGAGCTCAGCTGCAGGAAGCATGTGAAAACGAATGGTGGGCAGCTCCAGCCGGACCACCACTTCTAGGTTGGGGTGGAAAAGAAAAGGCCTCAGATCAGTTAGAGACTTCCATCACTTAAGTTCTGCCAGGTAGCAAAGCAAGCTCCAATGAGTGAGAAGACAGGAAACAGACGGTGCCTTTCAAACAAACCATTTTCCGGCTCCAGATCCACGCCACATGGTATCCTCGGTCTGTAATGTCCTCTCCGAAGGGAGTCGAGGAGCTGTGACTAAGGACGAACCGCTAGGTCTGGATCTGCAGGAGCCCACTGGACAAAGTCGTCTCCCAAGCCTGCAGTGGGAATGAGGTGACTCATTGAACCGCTACCTCTCCTTTCTCTACAAAGGACGTGATTCCAAAAGAAGTCAGTGAAGTGAATTCTGCAAACAGATTGAGTACTTTATTTTCATTAATACCATACTTGGCACAAGGGTACAAAGAAGGCACAGTCCTGCCTCAAGGGACTCACCGATTTAAGCAGAGAGATGAGTAAATAAATGGTTTTGTACTCTGGGTGATACGTAGGTAGGTATTGGGTTGGCCCAAAAGTCTGTTTAGTTTTTTCTGTAAAATAAAAGACACATTTTTCATTTTCACCAATAACTTTATTGATTTGGGTATTTTGAGTGTGTCAGCTGTCTCCTGCAATTGGATTCTAATGGGTAGAGGCCAGGGTGCTGCTAAACATCTTCCAGTCCATAAAACAGCCCCACAGCAAAGGATTACTTGGCCAAAATGTCAACAGTACCAAGAAACTTCGCAAACCACTTCTGACACCTTCGATCAGTCACAGCACCTTCCCCATACACAGCCCAAATCTTTTGTTGTGTTTCAGGTGAGTTTTTGCTTTTCTTGAAATCATAAAGCATAATACGCCAAAAATGCTGTGTATTTTCTTCCCTCTTTAATATTAAAATGGCTGCACAAAAATTCACCAGTTTTGATAAGTGTTTTTTAAACGCATGCTGACATGACAGCTGTCACAATAAAATTTAACAAAATTATTTCGAATAAAGTTCAAGACAACTAAGCACCACTAGAGCCGTCGTACAGAAAAATGTAAATGAACTTTTTAGCCAACCCAAGAGCTCCGCACCTACGGGGAACTATAGTAGAGGAGAAAGAGTTTCCTCCAAGTCTATCTCAATCAAGATGAATCAGACGGATTCCAAAAGGAGATCATTGGAGCTGATGTAGCCAGGACCCGGGTGAAAGTGAAGGCCTGGGGGGGGGGGGGGGTAGGGAGAGAGGAACAGGCAGGTTTTGAAGACTTTGCGCTTTGCTTGCAAGAAGCGAAACTCTGAGGATGTTTAGCTGAGTGGCCACAAGATCCAACTGTCGTTGCAGGCACATCACACTGACCACCCTCTGAAGGACAGATGTGGCAGACGTGTGTGGCACTACCTGAGGCAGGGAGGCTGGCTGAAAGACTGTGACACACAACCCAGGTGTTGTGGGCTGAATTGTGTCCTCGCCACAAGATGTGCAAGTCTCAACCCCCAGCAACTCAGAACGTGACCTTATTTGTAAACAGATTTGATGTGTATGTAACGGTAAAGATGAAGTCATTTTGGAGCAGGGTGGGCCCCTAATCCAATATGACAGGTGTCTTTTGTTATAAAACAAAATTCAACTGACTGTGTTTGAAAGACGTAACTGGCTTTAGTCAGCAATCCCTGAATCGGCCAGTATCACATCTGGCATATACAAAGGAACTCCCAGGAGCTGTACAAAATGAAAGGCTTTCACAGGCAAGAGTGCGTGGGACAAGACGGTCACAGTGGTCAACAGTGGGCTGGTTGCGGCAAGGCCAACCTCCTTCAGGGAGTCAGGGGTCTGTCACTAGTGCTGACCAGGTCATTCCAGATTGACTGGCTTGAGATCCCATTCCTGGGAGAGGCGGAAACTATAATGGTTAAGTATTAAGTCTCAGTTCAGTGATGCGTGGCTTTGCTTTCGTGACTCCATTTTGGGCCTGTGGTCTCTCTGTTAACACCTCATAAAAAGAACATCCCGTGGCAGGCACACACACAGGTGGAACGGCGTGTGAAGATCGGGGCAATGTTGCCCCCGCCAAGGAACCACCAGAAGCTAGAGAGAGACCCTGGAACAGACCCTCCCCTGAGCGTTCACAGGAGCACGGCCCTGTGACAGCTTGCTGCAGGACTTCTGGCCTCCTAAACTGTGAGACCCAAAGTTTCCGTCGCTCTAAGCGACCTAGGTTGTGGCACGTTGTTACGGCGGCCCCAGGAAACTGATGGACCAGGTGAGGCAGTGGTGGCAATGGAGGTCAGCAAGAAGTGCCCATCAGAATCCCGAGCTCATAGTAGAGGAATTAGGGCCACCCATGGGTTTCTGTCGCCGCTACGTGGTGACACCATCCACTGAAAATGAGCGGAGCCACCTAGAACACAAGCTCCAGGACCATTTTGCTCGGTGCTGGCTCCCAGTGCCTGGCACAGGGACAGCTCAGAGCCCAGAACAGATATTTACCAAATGAGAGGGAAAGATCAAATGAAACTGGGAAAGAGGAAGCATTGTTTTCATATAACACACATGGGTATGTTCAGCATTTCCCCCTTACCTTGCCAAGTTTTTAAAATTCCATATAAATGTATTTTTGGTGTAGCCCATTTTCAATGTTCTCAATACTCCAGCTTTTTTTATCCCATTCCATCATTCCCTCCTCTCCCTCCTTCCTTATTCTAAGGTGCATGTTTTCTAAACCATGCAATCAGAGCCCAAGTTCCCTTAAAGAAAGTGTACTTACAGATACCACCACAGTGCTTGGCACATAGTAAGTGCTCAATAAAAGCTACCTATTGTTATTGCTATCAGAATAATGAACCTGTACTATTCTGAAAAATCTGGACATACTTTAGTTTTTCCCCTTCTTGTCACTTCATTCAATTTCTTATGTGCCTCCTTCTCTGACGTTTGCTTTATCGCTAACCCCTCGCCCTAACCTACCTGCCTACTCTACTGCCACTCTTTGATCTAATATGGAAAAATGTGTGTTAGTTACCTATTGCAGCTTCGCAAATTGCCCCAGAACTTGACGATTTAAAACAGCAATAAGCATGTGTCATCTCCTACACGTTCTGTAGATCAGCAGGGCCGTTCTGGCCCAGGGTCTCTCCTAAGGTTGCAGTCAGGTGTGAGCCCAGGTGGCCATCCTCTGAAGGGGTGACGGGGGCTGGATCTGCTTGCAAGGTGCTCGCTCACGTGGCCAGCAAGTTGGTGCGGCTGACGGTGGGAGGCCTCAGTTCTGCTTCGTGGGGTCTTCTCCACAGGGCTGCTTGGGTCTCCTCCCAACACGGTGACTACCTTTTCCCCAGAGCCAGCAATTCAGGAAACCAAGGTGGAGTCACCGGGCTTTCCATGACAAAGCTTTAGAGTCGCACACCATCATGCCAGCCACATTCTATCGGTCACACAGATCAACCTGTACAAAAGAGGGGGACCACAGAAGAGCGTGAACTCCAGCAGGTGAGGGTGACGGGCACCACCTTGGAGACAGGTCCTGCACGAAGTCGGAGAGGAGGTGGGGAGGGGTATTGAAGGCGCAGTAAAGGAATAACATGTATTACAGGTGTGCCCTTTTTGTAAACACTATATTCATTTCACCATTTTTTCCTTCATTTTAGAAACACTATATTCATTTCACCATTTTTTCCTTCATTTTAGAAATGAACTTTCTGTGAATAGAACTCATCAAAGGAGCGTGAATCAGCGTTCCATCTATGGGCACTTATAGTTTTGAAAATCTTTAACTTCATCCCAGTGGTTATTGAAAAGTTTGAATTCTATTCCAGTTGGTATTGGTCTAACTTTTAAAATGGCATGTCAAACTTACTGCCGTGAATTGTAAAATATCCTTGTAGTTTTCTCATGCCCTAACCTGTTCCTCCCTGTACAGCCATGTGCAGACTCATTGTTCCTAAGAAATGCATCAGTCGTTATAGGCAGACTCCCTTTGGCAGGCCCGCATCAGTGTTGCTGGGTGCAGAGCTGCATCGGCACATGGCATACAAAACGCAAACTTGTCCCATGAAATACTCCCCACGGGGCTGGTAGCAGGAGGGAGCTTTGGGCGTCTGAGTTAGATGCTGATCTCTGCCTCTCTTTAGTTCCAGGACTTGGGACTTTCCATTTAACCTCAACCACACTTTCTTCCACAATAAGGGCCGACCAACTTGCTGTGAAGGACCAGAGTGTAAATATTTTAACTTTGTGGACCACACAGACTCTGTCATAACCATTCAACTCTACTATTGTAGCAGGAAAGCAGCTGTACATATACATAAGCAAATGAGCGTGACTGTGTTCCAGCAAAACTTTATTTATGAAAACAGGCATTCAGCCAGACTTGGTACACAGGCCATAGTTTGCCAAGCCTTGGTGTAGAAAATGGGAATGTGTAGAGGCCGTTGTGGTGGTGTGCTCAATATCTTTTACATCCCAGCTGATTGGTCTAAGCCTATCAAAGATGTCTGTCTATCCCCTGGGCCATATTAGTTCAGGAATGAGCATGCCTAAGCCATTCTGTGCCAATGAGACCTTACTGCAGACTTCTGGGAAGCCAGCATCCTTGCTCTGAAGAAAATGCCGCCACACAAAGTAGACCCAGGCACGGACAAGACAGCTCAGAGGCCCAGTGACCACTAGTGGCTATCCTACCAGGTTTAAGGAACAATTTGACAGCGTGGACGGCAGAGAAAAGCCTTTCTCTAACTTCTTTTCGTGTGAGCTAAAAAAAACCTTCCAACTTCCCTTTATTAACTCCGAATTGGGTCATCTCGTATTTCAGCTCAAGGCATCCTAAGTGAAAACCTCCTTCAAAGAGTAGTTATGAAATCTAAATGGGATAATGTCAGTGTGGCGTGCAAATGATAAAGCATACCTGAAACTATTATAAAATAATGTTGAATGTCAACTGTAACTGAAAAATAAATTAACAAGCTCTCCCAATCATACTTCAGCATTACCAATATTTAAATAATCACCAAAAACCGCTCCCCCAAGTCATCATTGGGCCTGTCATGTTTGAAAGGACAAAGCCAGCACCATTTGCTATCGTGACAGCATTTGCTGAGCAGGCGTGTGACCCTATTAAACATGACTGACATTTTACTCTTCTGAGCTGGTATCCTCAGGACTGGAAATTACTGGAAAGCAAGAACAGACCATGACTAACTGCCCCCCACTGCTACAGGCAAAAGATAACATTGGAGCAAACTGTGGCTTATGCAAAACCACCCAAAACCTCCTGTGCTGCAACCCACCCCCAACAGCCTCTCTCCCCCTTTTATAATCCAGTTATAATCCAATCAAAGCTCAAAGCCCCCACCCCTCCGTGCTGGTCAGTATCTCCCCCCCTAGCCCTTTCCCTCTCCTGGGAGAGTAAAATAAAAACTTTACTCCCTGCACTTTCTTCTCTTTGTGCCGTCTTCACGACACCCGAACCCACCGGCTGTGTACACAGGCCTTTGAACACCCGTATTCCAGTGAAAATGAAAACGCTTTATTTCTTTTCAATGATTTTTTAAAAATCACAAACTACATTCCTTTTAGCTTGAGATTCCCAACCCACAGGAAAAACTTGAAGGAAACCAACAGTAATTATTAGCCTGTCAAAGTGATGCACAGACGTTTCTCACAAAGCACTTCCTCTCCTTCCCTCCCTCCCTCCCTCCCTCCTCTCCTTCCTTGCTTTATTTTCTGGGAAAGAGCAGGAACTGGAGTTTGAGGGTGTGGTCCTGGAGTCAGAAACCAGTCTTCTCTGAGCAAACAACTTCTGTCCCTGAGTACAGGGTTACATACTAGGTATTCCTAGTCCTCACAAGTAGTATTCTCTAGTATTGAAAAGGCAGAAAAAGGGGGGAAATGTGCACATAGGGACGTGTGGTTATTTAGTGAAAGCGGAAAGTGCTGAGTACCTTATAAAGTTTGATCACTCATGCTCGCTCACTCTTCTCTCCCCAAACCCCAGCCCCGGGGGAGGTTCAGCATAACTGGTAGTATTTTTTTTTCCCCTGTTTCTTTCTTATCTTTCCACGATGACCCAGCTTCGTGATGATTTGAAATTTGAAACAACGAAACAAATTAACCCAATATGACATTTCATAACTTGTACTGCTTGCAACTATGTCATAGGTAGTTTACCCGAGACTGGTCGTAAATTAATAAATAGCCTTTCTCGTTTAACATGTACCCACCATGGGCCATGTATTGTATTGTACTCAGTGACTGACAATCATTAACCTTCCCAACAGCCCTGGAAGGCATTTTATCGGCCTCAGTTTTACACATGAGCAAATTGAGGTTCACAAGAGGTTAAAGCAACTTGCCTAGCGCTGCAGAACAGGAAGAGGGGGGCCCGGAGTCGGAGAGGTCTGCGAGATCTCCAAGGAGGTTCAGGGCGAATGACTCAGTTGGGAAACTCTAAGAAAAGTGTGAGCCTGCCAGAAGCTTAAAAAAGTGTAAGCCTTCGAGTAGTCGTGCTGGCTGAGCCCGACTCCGGGGTGGGGCCTGCCACGCTGGGGTAGAGGACTCTGGGGACGGCACGCGGGGCGTGCGTGAGGAAAGGGACGACAGGCTGCCCAGCGGTGCCCCTGGTGAGCCGGAGCTGGCCTCCGCCCGCCTGGAGGTGCCCCCGCTGCACGCTGCTCCCAAACCCTGGAAGTTCTGTAACGGGCTCAAGTTCACACTCTGATTGACGACGGAACTGGGACTCCAGCTGAAGTCAAGTTTTTGCGTCCAATTCCCTTCTTTTTTCCTGTAAACAGACTGTCTCTCCTCTGAGCCCAGCACGAGCCGCTCCCTCTCCACAAACCCCTCTCGCTGCAGTGGCCTCCCGCTCTGATGCCAAGAATTTGCTGTATTCTAACGAACTCGTATCATTAGTTACCCTTCCACTTTGGTGCAATTATTTTGGTAAACTCAAAGACAGAGGCTACATTTTATAGGTGTTTTGTGCCCACATTATTTTTTATGTCCCCCACAGGATCTAATACAGCACCAAGCATGTAACAACACTCACACGTTGGACATCAAATTGACCTGGCGAGAGATGGACCCGTGACACAAATCTAGATGTGTGGACTTTTCCTGGCAGATCTAGACGTGTGAGCCCTTTCCTGATGGATCTAGACGTGTGAGCTTTTTCCTGATGGATCTAGACGTGTGAGCCCTTTCCTGCTGAATCTAGATGTGTGGGCTTTTCCTGGCAGATCTAGATGTGTGAGCTTTTTCCTGATGGATCTAGACGTGTGAGCCCTTTCCTGATGGATCTAGATGTGTGGGCTTTTCCTGCTGAATCTAGATGTGTGGGCTTTTCCTGGCAGATCTAGATGTGTGGGCTTTTTCCTGATGGATCTAGACGTGTGAGCCCTTTCCTGCTGAATCTAGATGTGTGGGCTTTTCCTGGCAGATCTAGACGTGTGAGCCCTTTCCTGATGGATCTAGATGTGTGGGCTTTTCCTGATGGATCTACATGTGTGAACCTTTTCCCATAAGCCTTTGAACGACAGAAGTGTTTGTAGGATGCACTGTGGTTTTGTGGTTAAGCACCTGGATTTCCAAAAAGGCATCCTGGGTTTGAAACTCTACTCTCCTACATTTTGCCTGGGCCATCTGGATGATCTCCTTAATCCCCCTCAACTTTAATCTCCTAATCTGTAGAATAGGACAACAAGGAAGGGCTCTGAGGTACCTAGCACTGCCATGAACACAGAGAGCACCTGACCTGTATTCAGTGCTCACAAATGGGACAGGTGTGGTCACAGTTGTAAACATCAGTGACCAAACCCCCCGTTGGATGCACCTCAAAAGCAGATTTATTAGCAGACACTCAACTCTGCTGCTCTGGGGGCCGTATTTTCAATCCCTTTCTTGGGGCTATAGGTTTTACACTAAACGGCACCAACTGAGTGTCCCCCTGTGTGCAGCATCCAGTTCCTCAGTGGTGTCCAGCAGGGACCCAGGAGCCATTTACAGATCTGTATATCAGCAGTTCTCAAGGTGTGGTCCGAGGAACCCTCAGGGGCCCTGATAGCCTTTCAAGGTGTGTGGGGGGTCAAAGCCCTTTTCATGATGAGGCAAAGGCACGCTTTGCCTCTCCCGTCCTCTCCGGCGTCCGCCACAGCATTTTCCGGAGGCTGCCTGCAGTGCGAGGATGTGCAGCTCTCAGTTAACGGCGTGAGGATTTCCACGTTCCTGTGTCTGGTCAATTCCCCAGTTCCAATTTTGAATATGGTGAATGTCAATAGGTGTGACTCACATTGAAAGGGGAAAAAAAGAAACCACTTTGGGGGCCTCAATAATTGTTAAGAGTGTGAAGGAATCCCAAGACCAGAAGGTTTAGGAACCCCAGATCTAGACGCTTCTGCGCCCACTTTCCAAGACATCGCTTCCCTGACGTTTATCTTTAAGCCACCTCACTGTCTTCATGACATTGTTATAAAGCCCCCAAATGGGGTGAGGACGCCCTTGACTTTCGAAAACATTTTCCCGATGGGTCTGTTTAAATAGGTCCTGCCGGCCACGGCCACAGCTGCGAAGCAAGCAAAAGCCGTTCTTCCCCGCGCTGGGCCCACGGACACTGTCATGGAAGAATCGTCTTCCTTTTAGGTGAAGAAAAATGTCCATAGTCACAGGCGGCTACGCCAGAAAATGGTCCCTGCAAACCAGCTGTTCTAACTGTCCCTTTGCTGCAAACTTGACTGTCTACCTTGAACGTTATGCTTTGCTCCACGCAATTCTAGGGTTTGTGAAATAGTCCCATTGAGCGTTCTGGCAATGGTTTTCTGTGTCCCAAGAGTATGATGTAGGGTTCGGTCACGGACGTAAGAAAAGGCTAGGGGGCTGGACTAATTACATATGGATTATTGCCCCACGGCTTCCTGTCCCTCAGTGCAGATGGGGCAATGGTTCCCAAAGCAGAGGCAGACTTGCCACCAAAGACACAAGAAATCTCAGCAGGAGGCACACAAGCACCAGGGTGTGTCTCCCGTTGACCTTGGCGTCCCTTCAGCCAACCTTCCCTGTTGGGTCTAAGGAGGAGACAGCTTACAGGGGCTCTGCCAAGGCTGAGCAGACTCCCATTTTCCCAAACACAGGAAGGCTGGAGCGTGCTGGCTTTAGGCTACAGAGAGAAACCAGACCCTTTTCAAGAGGAACAGCAAATGTACATTCCCCTTTAATTACACAGCTTCCTTAACTGTCTAATCACTTGCAAACAGGTCCCTTCCTGGAGGCATTCCCTCAGGAGATGACTATTCTGGAGATAAACTAGATCTTGAGAGTGTTTACAAAAGACATCTGCTTTCTTTGGCTGGTTGTTGCCATTAATCAGAATTTATGTGTGATGGCAAGCCTTTGGCAGAACGAGCATAGTCAGGATGACCCCGCAAGGCTGAGCAAGGTTCACGGACTGAGAGAGCCTTTGTGAAGTCCACAGTCACGCAGAACCTAGTCTCCAGGGGTCCCTGAAACATGGAAAGGCCCCTGGCTTAGAGGCACGCACAGCATAGTGGGGTCCACCAGTACAGGACACATCACCTGAGAGTTCTGGTCTTTGTCTCCACGGCCACCCTCAGGCCAGGCCACCATCAGCTCCAGCCTCCTGACTGGACCTCCTCCATCCTCTGCTGCTCCCTGGGAGCACTGGGAAGTTTAAGAATGTCCAGAAGGTTCTAGAAGCAGATTTCAAAGCGCTTGCCAGTGAATTTCCCTCTCAGCTCTCCAACGCCACCTGTGAGTCCTATATACCCCTTGGGCCCTGAGTCACCCACTTTGTACCAGAAACAAAGTTTGCAAACACTTGGCTGCCAGGCTCAGATGGAAGGTTCAGAGGCAGATGTGGAGAGCTGGGTTGTAGCTCCCAGAGCTGAGATGGACGTGCTGGGAGGCAAGGACACAGAGGAAGGGGAGGCCTCAGCTCTGACCGAGGTGGAGAGACCAGCCTCCCGTGGCCCTTTGAGAGGACCACTAAGTAGCTGGTTTCAGTTATCCCACACCTGTGCCTCCAGGCTGCCCACTCCATTGTCCGAGGGCAGGACATTCCCAAGTTCCCCGGGATGGAGAAGAGAGGTGCTTGGGGGGAAGCACACAGAAGGCAGGGGTGGGCGGCATGAAGGGAGACCTCACCTTTGACGGAGGATGCCTCGGATAGAACTCGTTTTTAACTCCCCAGGGGCATACACCGGGCCTACCACACTTCCCAGGACTGCGGTGTCTGCCTTCAGGGTGGGCAGCACGCAGAAGCACCCGGAGCCAGGGCCCACCCCAAAGGCAGAGTGCTGCCTGCGGGTGGGAGAAACAAAATTCAGACTCACGAACACAGATGCTGGGGGGCCCTGGGAAGGGGGCCAGCACCCTACCTTCCAGACTGGCTCAGCACAGAAAGTGTGAAAGGGATTCCAGGCAAACTGAGTCTCGCCTGGCTCTCGGGGAGGAGTCACCGAGGCAGCAAACCCGAGAGTTTCTGAGCCCACGGGGCGGCACCTGAGGAGTTGGGTGGCTAAGCCGGGTTGCTCAGGCAGGTGGGCTTCACAGGGGGGTGGGGAAGCAAGGGAATGGCCAAAATAGCCAGGGGTCCAGGGGTCCCAAATGGGGCTCTTCTGGTTGGGACAAAGACCATCAAAGTCAGTCAAATGTGGGTGGCCTGGGGGTATAGCATACCTCCCTGCAGGCCAGCAAGAACAGGAAGGCTCAGGACCACGAAGTGCCTCCCCCACCACAGGACAGTGTGGGAGCCCCCCTGGGAGGAAGGGGAAAAGAGCGAGGTCAGAGAGAACCCTGAGTTCACCAAGCAGTTTCCTGAAAGAGGCTGCAAACTGGAGGGAACTGAGCTGTGGCCAGACAAAGCCCTCCATCAGAAGAAACCAAAAGTTGTCAGCCAAGTAGGGTTCAGTGTTAAGAAGTCCCACTTCTGCACACCCAAGTTAGCACGACAGATGGAGAAATCTGTGCCTTCTGCAGGGTCACGGTCATCTCTGGCTAAACGCTGCACTTGGCAATTACTCCAAGCTCCGGCCTCTGGCCCACGGGACCATGAACTGGTTCTTCCTCCCCTGTTCCCCTGCCCCTCCCTCAGCCTTTGTCCCACTGGTCTCCTTTGTGAACGGCACACTTGCCAAACCCTGTCCTGCAAGGCTTACGTGTTATCTTTCCTCTGCCAGGAGCGCTCTCCCTCCCAGCTGAGCCAGCTGGCGCCTCCTCAAGCTTGGTGAGGCCCTGCAACGGAGGGAGCAGCGTGGAGGTTCTCTCTGCGTCTCGGCCTCGGCCTCAGTGCTGCTTCCTCTTCCCCTTCACTCAGCATTTCCCACCCCCGGGCCACCGGTGGTTATTACAGCACATGCCCCCTGCTGGGCTCCCTGGGGGCGGGGACTTCGCCTGTTGTGCTCACAGGTGACCCCTCTCCTCCTCCGAGCGCAGCACCTGTGTTCAGGGGGCGCCTGCCAAATGTTTGTTGCACAAACGGATACACAGACAGCTCGAAAAGCAGCTAATCAAGGACCCCTGAAAGCGCACTGGGAGTTCAAGGCTAGAAAGGACTGACTGCTCAGTGGATTTAGAGAAGGCTTCACAGAAGAACAGCTCGGGAGAGCAAACCAGCTGAGGTCGAGAGATGGTAGTGGGCAAGGCACACGTCTGTGAGGGGGAAAATCCAGAGAGAACAGCAGTTACCCCAGCTTAAGAATTCTTCCATATCAGAAAAGGAAGTGGCGTCCATGATTCGGAGGAGGGAGGGGGTCGGGTATAAGCGGGATGCTCTCAATAGGAAGAGGGCAGGGGGAAGCTCCCATAAGCTAGCCTTCTGCGCCCCTACTGGCGAGGCCCTAAAATAGACCACGGTATCCAAACCACAGCCCTGTGCTTCCTGCAAGTTGCAGATTTGCTGGAGAAGACCCTGCAGAGAGCAGGAGAAAGAATAACAAAATAGCAGGAAATGGAGTGGATTATCTTTAGCCTGAAGAATGCTGAAGAGTAACAGTAACACAGGTGGTCTCTTCCAATAAGAAAATGTGCATTTACAGAGGCGATAAATGAAGTCAGTGATTTGCCTTACAAACTGTTCTCATAGCTCAGCACCGACAAAATATCGACTGCTAGTTGAATGAATAAATGATTGCAAATGCTGCTAAGACTCAGCATGTCCCTTTATAATTTTGTTCTTAATTCTGAGAGTACGTTCATTGAAGCTGGGGACAGTGAAACAAGGGAGGGGCTAGGATGGAAGAAGCAACAGGAGAGAGCCTAGACGGGGCTGCTTCAGGTCTCTAAACACCTTACAGGAAAGGAGCGAGCCAGGACGGGCTGTTGCCAGCTCACTGGACAGTCAGAGAAAAGGGGGCCTGGAGACAGGCTCAGAGGGTGAGCCCCGGACAAGTTGCCACTGCTCCCCTGGCTGCATGTCCCGCGGGGACCCTTAGCATTGAGGACAGGGGTGTCAAACTCATTGTCACCGGGGGCCATGTCAGCCTCTCGGTGGCCTTCAAAGGGCCAAATGTAATTTTAGGACTGTATAAATGTAACTGCTCCTTAATTAGGGGCAAGGACCTAGTAGAAACAAGCTACCAGGCCAGATAAAACAAGGTGGAGGGCCAAATTCGGCCCGAGGGCCTTGTGTTTGCCACCTGTGCTTTAGGAGATGTACACCTGAGAGGGGAGAAAGGTGCGGGTGTGCCCCCAGGGGGTGGGGGGCGGGGGAGAGCTCATTCTGGGTCCTTCATCTACATCCCCTACTGCAGTGATAGTTGCACATATCTGTGAATATGTTTAACATTTTTAAATAGGCAAATCGTGTGATATGTGAGTTATATCTCAGTGATAGCATTAATAAAGACTGGGCACAGACACAATGGAGAACACACCCATCCTGGATGAAGTAAGGCACCTTTACCTTGTGCCAGTTGCAGCCATAGGTGACTAATGGGATGCTACGCACACAAGAACTAAATAAAATCGCTGATAAATAAACAAATGAGAAAGGAACACTCCAGCAAGCGGGCGTTTTGTATTTTTCCTGAGCACTGGGTAAGAAAAGAGGCACAAATGCCAAGAGGAAACTTTTGGGTCAGGTGGTGGGCAAAATGACCTAATGTGAAGGGTCAGGCCATGCCATGGAATAAGCCGTAATGGCCTGTTTGTGACGAAGCTGAAAATCAGGTCAATTCAGTGAACTGTTCTCTGGCAACGAGTGACTGAATGCAGCACCGGCGACCTCCAGCCCTCCGCCATTCCTCACTAGCTGCGGCAAACACCATGGGACAGACGGAAGCATCGAAGAATCCACAACCTACTTAGGGAGGCAAAAGTAACAGCTCCCACCGCCCTCCCCCCAACCCACCACTACCAAGTCAATAATAAGATCCATCCCATTGTTATCATCCTTAATATTTGGGGAATGATGGCATCTTTCTCTTGTTTGTTCAAAATATCTTCCTCTTCTCTTTCTACTCTTCTCCACCCTTAATAATTTTATGGTTCTGGCATTGTAAGGGAATCAGAATTCATTTCGTTTTGAGAATTCTATACTCCTGAGGGAGACACTCTTTGCCTAACATAGAAACTGGGGCTAGAAACTCTGAAACAGGGTGGGGAGTGTGATGAACGGGGGAGGTCCACAAGGAAGGTGCCATATTGCTTGCAATGCAGTTCACTTAAGAGAATATGCTTTACTTACTAACGGAAGAGGACGCTACAGCAGGCGGGGCCAAAAGCTCCGTCGCTGATGTTGACAAGCACAGGGTGCTAATTGTGGGGGTGGCCCGGTCACTCCTTACCAGGCCTGTCGAGGCAGAAGGGGTCACACTTCCTCCTGTTCCTGCTCTTGTTCGAGAGACAAGAGGACCTCTGCCACCACCACAGCACTTAGGGGCAGGGGTGTCCTTTACACGGGGAACAGCCATGTCCCCATTCCCCAGTTCCAAGTGCAGACGACAGCCTGACGGTTCAGCTCCCACCAACCAGGAAACCAGGCTCCTCCTCTTGTAGCTGGAAGAACGTTGCACATGGACCCCAGAAGGATCCTGGTGGGGTCTGTGGGGTGAGGGGCCCTGGTCCCCTGAGAAGGAAGCTCCTGCCAGGTATCCTTGTGTCGAGAGCAGAGCTAACAAGAGGACTCACCAACCAGTAGGCGTAACTGACCCTGACCTTCAGGAGGGTCTGCCCTTCCATGGTGGGGGAAGGAAAGACTAGATTTGCACTCCGGTGGCCCAGAGGGGTGTCTCTTTGTCTTCCCCACCCAGTTCTGATGGTGACTGGACATCACGCAACAGCCATGGCCTGAGAAGGACATGGTGACCAGGATTTCCAGCCCTGGAGAGCAGCGTCTGGTCACCCTGCCAGGTAAGCTGCCTACCAGCAGAGGAGCTGGCTGAGGGACAGGGGACTCTCAAATGGGTAGAAAAGGAGGGAGATGACTACTAGCATGTGGCCTCAAGACCACCTACAACCAGGGAGGTCAGTCTGACTCTTAACAGTTTCCCCAGGAGAAGACTAACCAGACCCCGGAGGATCGGTTTCCGGACGAGGTGAACTTGCTGCTCGCAGCTGTTGTACAAAAGGTGATGATCCTCACGGGCAGGCAGGGCGCTGGGCTCCCCAGGTGCGGGCGGTGCTGCCCGCCGAAAGCCCACCGCTGCGCTGTCTTCCAGCTGTGGGGCTCACCTGAAGGGGGCTGTCCCACCCGAGCTAACGTCCCCATTCCAGCAACAGTCTGCCTCCAACAATAGTCCCCGCAGAGGCAGCGGTGCCACCCCCTTACCTCATCAGGACACAGGTGTGTACCCTAGTAAATATGTAACAACTAGTTCTCCAGGAAGAAAAAACAAAAAAACCTGGTTTGTAGTGTGGGGAGATTTCCAACTACCACCGTGGCCAATTTTGAGATCAAGCTGACATCACAGAGTAAGGAGCTGGGAGGAGAGGCACGCAGTCATGCCCACGAGCCGGGAGGGACCACCCCAGTGCACCGCTGACATCTCCGAGAGGACCCCCGCAACTCAGAGCTCCCAGGGGCCCAGCTGAAACCACATCCGTGTTCCGCTTGTCCCTCCACCCAGCCCTGCTTCCTCGAGCCTTCCAGGTGTTGGTCCGGAGCCACGCCCTAGCACACCTGCTGCAACTCTCCTGCTCAGCCGGGTTTCCCGGGGAAACTGTGTGTCCCTGGGAGTCTGTCCTTGGCTCTGTTTTCTCTTCCCTGGGCCACGTCCTGCCTCCCACACTTGGCCGCCATCTCTGAGTCAGATGACTCTACTCCACTCTGACCTTCAGAAATGTCCAGAGTCCTGCGGAAGCGAGACAGAGATCTCACTGTTGCTCAGCGTGTACAAAACAAGCTGACGATGCTCTGACACCTGCCTTTTCTTCCACGGTCTTTCAGGCACTGATTCCCAATCTTCCCAGCAGATGACTCAGAATTACCTCTAACGGTTCTTTCCGCCTCAACTCCCAGCAAGTCTCAAGTTATTTCTAAAAGCACACACCTTCTCTCGCAGTCCCTCTGTCTCCACCTTACCTAGGTCCACGGTACACCTTGCCTGCATGGTCCTAACGCCCCCAAGCTCTCTCTGATCCCCTTTTCTCTATCTTCCTGCCCTTTCGCGCCCACACCAGCAACATTCCCACTGGGCCTGACAATCCAATTGGAAGCAAGAAGTGCTGGGACTACTCATCATTTACTCTGTCCTGTTTAACATATGCCTCATAGCGTACGTGCTAAATCCATAAATGCTTTTATAGCTCGTGAAGAAAGTGCTTTCAGTGAAACGCATGCTGACTTTTTGTTATGTTGGTGGGTTTTCAATGGTGCATCGTCAAACAAGGTTGGCAGACCACTGCTCGCCGCTGCCGATCCAGGGGCCTTCGTCGCACAGGCCCTCGTGTGTCCCTCCTGTGGGTGGTGGTCTCTGGGCTCCGATGCCCCCGCCCTCACGGGACCTTCCCAGATCCCTGTCCTGTCGTCAGCTCCTCCTGCGACACAGACTTCTTTGGACTTGTGATGCAGGTATTTGTGTGAAATCGCCTTCTCCTCGGGCATGTTCTCGGCTCACTGAGGACAGAGACCATACTTACATTTCCCCCCAGAGCCCAGCATGGCTCCTTGCACAGAGGGAGGCGAGGTTTGCTGCACGAACATTTTAAGTGTCACTCACCTCAAAGACTGGCCTTAACGATGTATTTTACACTCAGATAATCTCTTTGCCGTAACAAGAGTGATGGCAGTTAACAGGACACTGCACAGGGTCCAACACCGTCCTTCTCCGGAAAAGCCCGCGCTCCCTAACAGCCCACAGCAACAAGAACTCACCGAAGGATATTACCACAAGGTGGCAGGATGACATTGCTCTTTAATAACTATTTTTCAGCTTCCAATTCTCTTCCAAAAGAAGATCAGCCCACCCGTTAAGCTACGTTACAACAGGCTGTGTGTTTCCGGAAGAAAGTGAAGTTAGAGCAGATTTCTACTCCTCCATCATTCTCAGCCCTTTTTGCTGAGCCCTGATCTTTGCAAAGGACGTTATTAGGTGACCGGGTATGCCCTCTCCGAGCCCAGGCCGTGGGAGCTGCGGACCCAGCAGGTCTGGCCTCCTGCACGGAGACCGGGGGCCAGCGTGGCTCCTTTGCGTGCTGTCCGCTTGACAGCAGGCCCCTCCTCACAGAGCCCAGAGAACCAGGTGGAAGCTATCACTTGGAGATGTGCACAAAGGGTGCCCCCTGCATGTCACTGTACTCCTGAGCCCCCACATTCAGTCAAGGGCACCCACACATGTGGCTCACCACTGGTGCTCCTCAGCATTAGATTCGAAAGTCCAGTGGAGACATCTTTTGGATGTATTTTTCGGAGGAAAGCATGAGGAGCAGTAGCAAGGTGCTCTGCCCGCACCCTTCCACCCCAAGGCTAGACACGGATTCCCAGGCAGGGCATCTTTGGAGAGTGGAGGCTTCAGGGAGGAGAGTGTGACGGGGCCCAGGCCTGGTCCACCCAGTCCTTGGGAATCCCCAGATCATTTTGGGGGAGACAAGATCGAAAGGACCACGGCACGTTTCCTGCCTCCAAGAGCCTAGAGGTGGCAAGCACCTGCAGGAGCACAGGCTGGCCCCGCATCCACTCCGGCAGGACACCACACGGGTCCGCTGTTGCAGACTCACCGAGTTCCCGGCTCTGTTCTCAGTTCTGACTCACCTGACTTTCACAGCCACCCGAGGAGTTACATTATTTGGATTCCCGTGCTTTTCATGCCTGGGAATGAAGTTTCTGTCCCCACTCAGCAGTGGCGGAGCGGGACTTTACGGCCACGCCGTCTCCAGGCCCACGCCCCTGACCTGTGTGCCAGCTGCCGCCCTGATGGGGTGTGGAGGGAACAGGGAGAGCTGGGCCTGCAGCAGACCAGGGTTGCACCAGGTACAGCTCTACTGTGAGCCATACGGACCGTCTCCCCAAGGCCAGACAAGCCATCTGAGCAGACCTCAGCCGGGGTGAGACGCAGTCCCCACTTCTGCCATGGTCCCCATAAGCCCCAGCTCCGAAGTTACTCTGAGGAAAGGCTCCAACCCGGTGGGCTGATTCCTTCTCTCCAGTGGATCGACGGCTCAAAGTAGAAATTTAATCCAGTACCAGAACAGTGAAGAAAAAGTCCAATCTCCCGCACCTCTGACTTGGTAGGCTGAGCTTCACACCCAGTGGAGTAAGGGACAGGAGGAACTCAGTGCGTGGTGTACCCGCGGTAGCTCCCAGACCCTCTTCCACATCAACTCATGAACCCTCCCCACGGTCCGCAGAGGGTCCCCGATCTCCCCATGTGGCCTGAGGACACTCACGCTCAAAGGGGTCAAGGGCTGCAAAGGCAAAGGGCGCTGTTGATGGACCCAGAACTCAAGTCCAGGGCTGTCCGTGTTAAACCCACTGGGTATTTCCACAACTCTGCGAAGCCTTGACTGTGGAGGCCAACCTCCCAAAGCTGCCACCCTGACGGTGAGGGCACTGGGCTCAGAGGGGAAATGGAGGCTCCCGGACGTGCAGACCAGCCTGCCCTTCCCCTCCCCTCACTCTGCCCCATCGCAGAAAACTCACATGGTCCATTTGGTATGCATGACTCCTTCTGGTTGGCCACGTTGGCACCGCCTTATCTCAGATTTTGATAAAGGGAGCTTTGCTGAAAAGCTCTTGGCAGTCGCTCAGTTAGAGGAATGTTTAAGACATTTAAAAAGCTTTGTTTAGGTATCACTGGCATGCAATAAATTGCATATTGACACATGATAAACTGTCCATTTAGAGTGGACAACTTGGTACATTTTGAGATGTGTGACACCGGTGCCGCCGTGAGCACAGGCAAGACTGAACGTGTCTACCTCCAGAAGTCTCCTGTGCCTCTCCTTGGCAGTCCTTCCCTCCCCACTCCCCTCTCCCCGCTAACCACCACCGCTCTGCTTGCTGGCACTACAGGTAAGTTGGCATTTCCTAGACTTTACTGTAAATGCAATCACATAGTACATGCTCCTCTCTGTCTGGATTCCTTCACTCAGTATAATCATTTTGGTTCATCGATGTCAGTGCATGGATTGATATTTCTCCCTTTTTTATTGATGAGTAAGATGCTGTGGTACCATGGCCCATTTATTCACTTACCTGCTGATGCAGAGTTGGGCTGGTTGCTAGGAACATGTCTTTGAAGACACGTCTTCTTATTTTTCTAGGTGAATACCGAGGAGCGGACTGGATGGATCAGGTGGTAGGTGTCCATCTAATTTTTCAAGATACCAGTAAGTCGTTTCCCAAAACGGGGTCTCCGGTCCGCACCTCCGCAAGCAGAGTCTGAGAGCTCCACTTTTCCACACCCTCACCAACACCGGGACCTCTCAGCCACCGTGACAGGCGTGCGGCGTTGCTTCACTGTGGTTTTAATTTGCATTTCCCTGACGTCAAAAGATGCTGAGCATCTTTTCAGAATGTGCTCAGTTGCCATCCTTATATCTTCTGTCTACCTAGTCACCTGATTTTTGCCCATTTTAAAGTTGACTTGTGTGTTTATTGCTGAGTTTTGAGAGTTTTTTACACAGGGTCCGGCAGAAGCAATGCCTGCTTGGGTGTGGTTGGTAGGGTACGTGAATATCTCACACGAGATGGACACCAATTTGAACACTTCACCTAAAACAGGGTGTCAGACTCATTGTCACCAGAGCCCACAGCAGCCTCGTGGTGGCCTTCAAAGGGCCAAGTGTCACTTTAGGACTGTGTAAGTGTAACTGCTCCTGAACAGTTAAGCGACAGCTCAGCGCTACCACCGGGTAGAAACAAGGTGGAGGGCTGGATTCGGCCCGCGGGCCTTGTGTTTGCCACCTGTGACCTGAAATGTCACACGGTGTGCTTGAGTGTGACATTGCTATGTTACAGAATGACATGCTCATGATTGTGTAATAAAGGTTTTGCAATAAAAAATGGTATTGTTTGTGCCACGCCCTGTGCGTTCTGGATGCCAGCCCTTTCCAGATGTGCACTTTGCAGAGACCTTCCCCCGTCGGTGGCTTTGCTCCTCATCTCTTCATGGAACCTTGTGAAGAGCAGAGCTTTTTCGCTTTGATGCGGCACAATTGGTCAATTTGTTATTTTATGGACGGTGCTTTTGGGTTATTGTGTCAGAAATTGTTGCCGAAGCCGAGGTCACAGATTTTCTGTTATGCTTTCTTCTGCAAGTTTTATCGTTTTAGGTTTTACATTTAGTTTAGAACTAATTTGAGATAATTCTTATAGACAGTGCAGGTTGTAAATCTGAGTTCATTTTGGGGCATATGGATACACAATTTTTCCAGAACCATTTGTTGGAAAGACTATTTTTTCTTCGTCGCTTTGTCTTTGCGCCTTTGGCAAACAGCAGCTGTCCCCGTAGGCGTGGGTTTACTTCCGGACTCTCTGTTTGGTTCCACTGACATGTCTGTCTCTCTGTATACCAGTGCCACACGGTTTTGATGGCAACAGAGGAATTTAAGGTGTGAAAGGTGTGATGATAAGCTTAAGGGTAGCTCAGTGGGTTAGAGCATCGTCCTGATACACCAAGGTTGTGGGTTCGATCCCTGGTCAAGGCACATATAAGAAGCAATCAATGAATGCCTAAAATGAGTGAAACAGTAAATTGATGTCTCTCTCTCTCCACCCTCTTCCTCTCTCTAAGATCAATCAATAAAAAATAAATAAAAACGTCCCCAAGGTCCATTCCCTGCTGGAGAGCCTGCGTTTCCCTCCTCCCTTCCAGGACAAGGACAAGGACAAGCCACATTCCCTTCCCAGAGGTCAGCACAGCACGGTCCAGCTCTTGCTCAAACGGACTTAGGACAGCTGCCACATAGATTGCAGCAGAGAATGTTCTGGGCCTGTGTAAAGGACATAAATGACGGAAACTCTGCAAAACTTTATCCACCATTCGCACCTCACCCCCCAAACCAGGCCCTGAGCCAAGCCAAAAACGAGTACCATCCCGCAGCCCCTCCCCTGGGCAGGGAGAAGGGCTCTCCTGTGGGAAGAAGGACTGCTGGTGTCCCTAGCCCCAGGCCATCCAGCGGGACACCTGCCAGCAGTTTCTGTAAAGGCCAGCAGAGAGGGAGGCTGAAATTACCCCTCAGCATTAACCATTAAAGTTCGCGGAACTGGCTCCGTTCCTTCTCCGTCCCTCTTCCTACATCACTCCCAACCCCCCCATCCCCCCCAACCCCCCGCTCTGAAAACTGCACCAGTTACACACCAAAAAGGAAAGAGGGAGAAAGGCTTCCCCTCCGCACTGGGCGCACCGTCCAATGGAGTGTGTGGAGCTGGCGACTGGCACTGGCCGGATTTCAACAAAACGCTAGGAAATTACGGTATATGGAAGCTCTCTGTACTCTCTTCACAAATTACCAATATAAAACTATTTTAAAATGTTATTTTTTGAAAGTCAAAATAGCCATTTGAAAGGAGAATTAGGGAAAATTTACTAAAACTGCTGAAAAGTAACCCTCTCCTTTTTGTCTTCCCAACTGAAAAGGACCATCCCCCTTCAACCTTCCAGCTGTCCTTATTGGAGGGGATTTATTCCTTCCAGATGTGAGGTGGCCCCTCAGTGCTTGGCAAAGCAGGACACGCCTGCTTCGGTTTCTCTCCCATCGGTGCAAGCAGCCTTCTGTCTGCTCCCCCTCTCAGCCCTGACCACGTCTGAGACAAGGGCCGATGTTGGAAGTCTTCTCAGAGACAAAGCTTACAGAAGGTAGGCGAGCACGGGTACCACTGCTGTCCTGGTGTGATGCACATCCATCTCGTGTCCCAGGAGCCAGGGGCTCCCGCAGACAAGGCATTCTAGTGAGAGGTATCCCATGGATGGGATACTCCCCCAAAGGTTAGCGACAAACACGCAGGGGTCTGTCACCCACTCCCACCAGTCAGCTGCCTTTCCTGAGCTCACAGCTTAGCCCAGAAGGACACCCAGCAGGCAAACACGAGAGCCAATGGGAGCAATGGTCCTGGAGTTGAAGGCCGCTTCCCACTGAGTGAAACTCTGTGGAAAGCCAGTCTACCTGGGACCTCAACATATTACTGAAAAATCACAAGCTGAGACCTCGCATGGTGTCTGCAAGGGCGAGACCTGTGACTTGCCTGTAACCAAGAGAACATGGGATGTCACTGTTTGATTAGGTTTTCAGGTACAAATCAGAAGCCCCTGACCAGCAGACAGGCTGGACTCTCCTTCACTGGCCACGCACTAGCTGCCGTGAAGTAAACAGTCATGCTTGAGAAGCCCATGTGGCAGACGACTGTGGGTGACCTCCAGCTCCTGGGAGCTGCCTCCAGCAAGAACCTGAAGACTTGGCCCTGCAAGAAGTACATGAATTCTGCCAGCGACAGGAGGGAGCTGGGGACCTAATGATCCTGTAGCTCAGGCCGGCACCTTGATCATCGTCTGGGGAGCTGCTGCAGCCAGGAACCTAGCTGAGACCCACCCAGCCACCTGACCCACAGAAACTCAGGTTATAAATGCGTACTGTTGTGGGCCGCTGAATCAGGGTGGAGATGGGGGTGGTTCATTTGTTATGCAGCCATAGCTAACGAATACCGAGAACAAGAACTCGCTTCCTGTTAGCCACTTTCACTATAAGATATAAACACTGTGTTTCGTGGGGGTCCCTTCATGCTGTGAGAAGCATCCCTCCCCACTCCCACTGCCAGAAGAGGGGATCCCCCAGTCCAATCTCATGGTGGAACCCCATCTGGAATGCATGACGGTAGAAGAGGTAGGTTCTCCAAAGGAAACCCAGGGTCCCGCGACCAGAGGAAAAAGGAGACAGAAAGTGAACATCCACAGAAAAACGGCCCACCTGAGAGCCCAGCCGACTTCATCTGACAGAGGAAGAAAGAGGCTCGCAGAGGTACGTGGCATCCACAGCCGCTGCTCTGAGGCAGGGGCGGAAGCCACACAAGGGTTCCTCATCCTCCACTCAGGAGCCTTATCACAAGAGCACATGGTATGACTAATGTTTTTGGATGATGTTATTTTTTTCTTCTTTTAATCTGTTTAGGAATATTTCTTCAGTGGCAAAGGATTAAAATCAAAGTCAGATAATTAGTGAAGATAAACAAAAAAAAATGTTTTAAATCCAGCCATGCAATCAAACGTATTTGGAAGAGAAACGGCTCTTTGGCTGTCCTTTGAAAACAGCTCCAACTGGTTTTGCACGCTTGGGCCTTTGAATCACTCCCACAGTCCAGAACAACAGAATACAGACGTGAACCTGTTAGAAAAGAAAAAAAGAGAAGTTTCTCTCTCTCTCTCTCTCTCCCCTTACACATAAATTATTGGGGGTCTTTTCATATAAAAAGATGGACTTGTGGGCAGTCTCAGTGGAGAGAAGCTGAGGGCCTAGGTGCACACTGGACACTCTGCTAGGCCCAGTGGTGGCAACTCAGACAAGGTCTCCTGGTCCCTTCCTTTCTTCATCATGTGATTTCTCAGCCTTCCTATGGTCCAGGAGCACCTGGAGCTTCCAAAGCCAGCAGTGGCTTCCTGAGGTCAGAACACAGCTGCACACTGACCCCACAGGGGCCCTGCAGCCCTGGGAGTGACTTCACGGTGGAGCAAGGCTGTAATGAATAAGTAGCCCATCGCTGGGCAGGCCCTTGGAAAATAGCATTCGCTTCCTGTGTGGCTTCTGCTCCAATTCCAGCGAGCACGCTCTTAGGGACAGCTGCAGTTCCACAAAGGCCAAGGATTGGGGGTGGGGGGAGGGAGGCTGCAGACAGAGGAGAGAAAGTAAGTACAACGTCAAGTCCTGGTGTGTGACCCAGAGCCAGCTCCCCTCCCTGAGCCTCTGCTTCTCCCACGTAGGGTGGAAGGTGCAGTTGCCGCCCTGCAAGCTGCCCAGGGTGAGCAAGTGGAAGGACATGGGGGAGAGCTGAGCCTAAGCTGGAGTAAACGGACGGGGGCCGGTTGGAGCCGATTCCACCTCCTAACCACCCCCCCTTTCCCCGCCGCCGTGGCCTGAGGCCTCAGGCGAAGTAACAACTGATGCTACACAATGCTTACCGTGGGCCACGCTCTAAATGTAGCAATATTTACTCCTCACAACCACACAGGAAGTGAGCATGGTTTGGACTGGGCCTGCTGTACAGATGAGGAAACTGAGTCACGGAGGCTAAGGTTTGGAATGACGACTGGTGAGCTGGCACAGCCAGAACACGCACCAGGCAGAGGCTCTGGCATTGGGTTCCCCATCACTGCATTCTGCTGCCCCTCAGATAAATGCAGTGTACCCCAAGAAAGGGACCTAACAGCCCAGGGCCCGGCCCCACCTGGTCCCTTTCTCTACCACCAGCCCCCCCCAGCCCTCTCTAAGTCTGCGGCTCCCCTGTCTTATTCCCAGGTTTCTGGATTCCGGCCCTCCCTGGGCCCCTTCACATCACCAACTCCGTGGGTCATCTTTCTCTGGGGTTCGCTGAGCACTGTGGCTTTCTCCCGGTCAGCCCCCAGCCCCTGCCCCGCAGCCTGGAGGTGTTCCAGCTGGCCGGGGTCCTGTCCAGGTGGGAGGCAGGAAGAGTGCTGGTGTGGATCACTTGGCAGGAGAAAGCTTCTTGGAGGCCCCTTAAAACCAGCGCAGACCAGCCAGGCAAGGAGCGCCTGGGCAGGCCAAAGTAGGAGCCATGCTGGGCAGGTGCTAGATGGGCAGACCTGAGACCCTGTGGTAAATTTCCTTCCAGGTAAGCCCCCGGAGGGAAAAGGGACAGCACA
The DNA here is from genome assembly GCA_007922815.1 of Macrotus californicus. Lineage (NCBI taxonomy): Eukaryota > Metazoa > Chordata > Mammalia > Chiroptera > Phyllostomidae > Macrotus > Macrotus californicus. Next base: position 235,256 of record VMDR010000151.1, read on the forward strand.
CCAGAAAAAGAATGCCATTTGAGTCCTGATGTGCTGTGACACAGACTCGATAGTGTCCTGGAAAGACCCTGAGGGAGGGACGCTGGGGACCCCAGCCGCAGCCTCCCAGCCAAGTGGAACCAGGGTCTTTGGCGTCCGACCAAGCGGTGGGTCACTTTGCCCACTCTCCAACCCAAACTCATGTGAGAATGTTTTTTCATTTTTCCAAAAAGGCCTTTAAAATTCACGACGATCTTTTTTCTAGTTTCCAACCTGAGGGAGGTTTGCTGCGTTTTCTGGTTGCTGTTCAGTATATTTCACGAATGGAAATCTCTGTTCTTATCATCATACTTGGAGCATCAGATGTGACAGTAGCAGTAGCTTCCAGTGTGGTCCAACCTGGAGACAGTGATCAGGACGAGTCCTCATGGGCTGGCCATGCAGACCGTTGTCCTTTCTAATCGACTGAGCACCGAGACGCTGTGGGTGGGGCTGAGTTGGGGTTGTGTGGGAAGAAACGGGGCCAGAGGTGGCGAGAGAAGATGCACGTGACCTGCCTTAGGAAGTAAAGCAGTCACTTGCCCCCTAAGTGGTGGGGGCTGGAGTCCTTGAACCCCAACTTAGGAGCCTCCTGGAACCATGTAGTCACCGACCAGCTGGAAGCATGGCTGGGCCTGGGTGTCCTTTCTTCTGCGCGTTCAGGTGCTTGTCTGCAAAGATACTCACTCGATTGAACAGCCTGGGCTTCTCGGACAGAGAAAAAGCCTTCCACATCCGGAATAACTTCTGGAGACACACGACACACTTGGAGTGAACGGCACAAGCCCCGTGCCCCACGCCATTCTTGCTGAAGTGGCACCTGGGCTGGAGCCCTGCAAACTCCGGCCTGCCCAGCTCGCCTCTTCTCACCCTCCCAGCCAGCTTGGCAGGTTGGACCACGGCAGCCTCAGGCTTCCTCAGAAGGGGGCCCATGCCCTCCTTGAAGAACGAGACGGATGAAGTGTTAGGACCAGAGATGCAGAACGAAACTTGCTTCTTCTTCGACACTGACAGGAATGAACACTGATGGGGGTGAGAGCCCTGCCAAGCCCATCAGGACAAACACTAGGGGTGGGGGGCAGCCAGTGTCTCCCCCCCGCACACTGATCGAACGTTGGTTCTCAAGGGGCCAGTCAGGAACCAATCTAAATAATCAACAACTGCTACAACCATAGAGTGCAATTTTATGCTGCCATTGAAAATTATGCTTCTAAGTGTAATCATTTTAAAATACATGTATTTTGGGGCAGAGGTTAGGTCACTGTTTCTATGACTAGATTTGACATTTTCATGCTTGAAGAAAAAAAAATTCCATAGGACCGAAGACCTAGCTGGTCCTTGCACGTTCTGAACAGTGTGCATGGTGGGCTGCACCGAAGTTAGGCAGCCCAGAGAGCTCTTTGGTCAAGATTTCCTGTGTTCTGCTTGTGCAGGAAAAAAAATCATCCTTCTGAAACATAGTTAATGACACAGGAAACCCATAATAACGTTAGGTGTTATTTATAAATATATCATAAAAAAGACTAAGAGGAAGTATGTGGAAAAGTGGTTCTCTCTCATACGGGTCACTCTTAATTCTCTCTTTCTATTTTTTTACTTCCCAGACCCTCCATAATAAGCATTTAATATCTTTTAATTAGAAAAAAGACAAACCCGATTAGGCAAACACACCAGTGGCTGCAGTGGACGCACTTGAGTGGCTGCCAGCCAAGGGAGGCACGTGGAACCGCCTGGGCCTCTGCCAGGAAAAAGCAAGGACATGGACGCGGACGCGGATGAGAAGATGCAACTGTTTTTGTTGCTGTTGCTATGGTAACCTGAGGCCTTGCTTCCCTCCCTCTCTAGGCTGGTGTGCTGTGGACAAGCAAAGGTGATGGAGAGTTCACATGAAACACAAGACCCCCAGCTCGCTGCCACCCCTGAACAGAAAATGCCTCAGGGTTAAGGAAAGCACTGGGAACTAGTAAGACACGCACACACTCATTGGAGACCTTCCCTCTTTCCCTCCACAGTTGTTATAAAAATGGGCCTGAGCTGCGTCCTGTGTGCCGGCCTAAGATGGTCCCCGCATAGTTTTTTCTTCCTGCCAGACTTGGACTGTTAGCTCAAAGCCTGCTGGCACCAACTCAGATCCTCACACATTCAGTTGCTTTGCACACAGTCCAAACAAACATACCTTTTAGCCATTGGGAACCTACCTCCTTGACATCACTCATGAAACTGCACCCAACATTTGTTAGCCACAGACACGCACCCCTGTTGCTGTGATTCAAGGTTCCTCAGAGAAATAGAGCCAAGAGGAGCTGATAGATGGATGGATTTATTTCTGTAAAGAAATGGGCTCCTGCAGTTATGGAGGCTGAGAAGACCCAGGATGTGCAGTCGGCGAGCTGAAGCCCCGGGCGAGCTCATGGTGTAAATTCCACTTTAAGTTCAAGTTCAAAGGCAGGAGAAAACCAATTCCAAGCCTGAAGACAGGCAGGCAGAGAAAGCAAATTCTCCCTTACTTAGCCTTCCCCGTCCCCAGACTTTCAATGGACTGGATGAGGCCCGTCCACCTAGGGAAGGACAAGCTGCTTTACTCTGTCTACCAATTCAAATGCTAATCTCGTCCAGAAACACCTGCCTACACACACCCAGAAGGCGTTCAACCTAACCTCTGAGCACCCACCCTGTGGCCCAGCCAAGCTGACACAAAATGAACCATCCTGTCTCCTACCTGCTGCAGCCCTTGGGAGTTCTCAGACCCAGACACTCCCCACCCTGCTGCCGACCTCACCTGGACATGGACACCCCCTCACGGATGTCTGTCAGTCCTGAGAATTCCCATTGCTCTCTTCGCCTTCTGGGTGGCGGATCCGTGTCCCTGCCTCCAAAGGTCTCTGGCTAGGAGGGACCTCCCCTGGGTGCCACCTGCCTGGCTGTTGTGCAACACCGCCACCTGGTGGTCCTATCCCTTTTCTGACCACAACAACTCCCACCGCATCATGGAAGAACTTTCTCATGACCCTTCCTGTCCCTGTCCAAAGTCTTGGGAAGAGAGTGATCGCCTTCATCTAATCTGTCCTTCTTATCCCTAGCCCAAGGAAGTCTGGGAGAGAGGGTGGGTGGAGGAGAAGCAGGCAAGGAGAATGAAGTGTCCCATCTTCATCCCCTAAGCTCCCGCAGCCAAGTCTGCAGTCAGAACTGAGTTAATGCCGAGATCAGTAGTGGTCCCCGGCGCGGAAACGGTTACAATGCCCACCACCTGTCCACTGTGGCCTTCAGAAGAAGAAAATGCTAAACCATAAAACTCAAGCCTTCTATGTGTGCAGAATTAAAAATAACTTCTAGATTTTTCTGGATGCAAAACAGTAATGGACAGGCAACAGTGTGGTGATTGTAGAGGGTGGGGGTTATAAGAGGGTTAGATGTTAATGGAAAAATACAATTAAAAAAAGAAAATGACAACAGGTGGTAAAATAATAATTATAACGATGTACTGTTGGTGTTCAAACATTAATAGATGTAATAGGTATAGCAATGATACCACAAAAAGAGGTGAAAGGGAATACAACTATTTTAAAAAATGCTAAATTTTCCCTGGCTGGTCTGGCTCAGTGGATTGAGTGTTGGCCTGCAAACCAGAGGGTCGCCGGTTTGATTCCCAGTCAGGGCACAAGCCTGGGTTGTGGGCCAGGTCCCCAGTAGGGGGCGCACAAGAGGCAACCACACACTGATGTTTCTCTCCCTCTCTTTCTCCCTCCTTTCCCGTCTAAAAATAAATAAATAAAATCTTTTAAAAATGCTAAGTTTATGGAAAATAAATGTTTTGTTTTGCTCTGTTTTTGATCCCTGACTTGTTGGTACCTGTTGCCCACGGGGCGATCCTGCCCTGCTTGCACTCCAGCGTGGTCCAGAACGCAGACCCTCTGAGCCAGGGCCACGCCAGCTATGCCTGGCACGGTGCACGGCTGTGGCAGAGGCTCAGCCGGTGTTTGAGCAGCTTTGCATCAACAAGGTAGAGCCTTCCAACAACCGTTTCAAAGTCGGATACTATGGAGCACTGTTTTTCTTCCAGCTGACCACAAGCCATTAAAATAATGTGATGTGGAGCGTACCGTACTGTATTTATTGCTATTTCTTTTTTAACAAAAAAAGTTTCGGGGTGGGGGGATTCGAAAGAAAAAAAAATCTTCATGCATCATCCATGAAATAAATAATTGATACACTAGATCTTATTACAATTAAAAAACTTTTGCTCGGTGAAATGTCCAGAGAATGAGAAGACAAGCCACAGACTGGGAGGGAATATTTACAAAAGACACACCTTGTAAAGGACTGTTATTCCAAACACACAAAGAACCTTAAAACTCAAGAACAGGAAAACAATGTGGTTACAAATTGAGCCAAAGACCTTAATAGACACCTCACCAAAGAAGATGCACAGATGGCAATAAGCCTATGAAAAGATGCTCCACATCCTAGCCACCAGGGAACAGCAACTTAAAAAACAGTGAGAGATCACCACACACCTGTTAGAATGGCCAGGTCCAGAACCCTGCCCCACCAACGGCTCCCCCTCACTGCTGGTAGGAGTGCCAAGGGCTCCGCCCCTTCGGAAGACAGTTTGGCGGTTTCCTACCGAACTCAGCATCTTCTTAAAATGCTCTCTAGCAATTGTGCTCCTTGGTATTTACCCACAGGAGCTGAACACGCATGCCCACACACAAACCCACCCATGGGTGATTATAGCAGCACTGTTCACAACTGTCCAGCCTTTACAGCGACCAAGATGTCCTTCAGCAGGTGAATGGATAAACACACTGCGGGCCACACAGGCAGTGGGGTACCATTCGGCACTAAAAGTAAACGAACTATCGAACCCTAGGAAGGCAGGAAGAAGTCTTAAATACACATCCCTAAGTGAAAGGAGCCCATCCGAAAAGGCTGCCTACTGTTTGGTTCCAACTATGTGACATCCTGGGAAAGGCAACGCTGTGGAGACGGTAAAAAATCAGTGATTGCCAGGAGTTGGAAGGCGGGGAGGGAAAAACGGGGAGAGCACAGGGAATTTTTAGGGCAGCGAAAATACAGTAGCCCCCTTATCTGCGGTGTCGCTTTCCATGGTTTCCGTTATCTATGATCCACCTCGGTCTAAAAATACTAAGTGGAAAATTCTAGAAATTAACAACTCATAAGTTTCACATTGCGTGCCATTCTGAGTAGCGTGATGAAATTGTGTGCCTTCCCACTCCATCCTGCACAGGACATGAGTCACCCCTTTGTCCAGCGTTGTCATACTGCAGACACTCCCTAGTAGCCAGTTATAGGGTTGTTGCAGAATGGCTGTGCTCGTGGTCCAGTCCCCGTATTTTCCTTAATGATGTCCCCAAAGTACAAGACTAGTGATGCTGGCAATCGGACACACCAGAGAGAAGCCACAAGCGGGCTTCCCGTCAGTGAAAAGGTACGGATGTGGGAGAAAAGGCTCATCAAGGGTTTGGTGCTATCCACGGCTCCAGGCCTCAGCTTGGAGCAGTCCCTGCCGCAGTGAAGGAGACTCCCATACTCCACGTGATGCTATGATTGACACACCTTACTGTAGCATGACAGGTCCAAACCCATAGGATGTGCACCACCAAAGCAAACTGTAACGGGAATGATGGACTTTGGGTGGCTGTGCTACGTGAGGGGGGCTCGTTAATCGTAACCAGCGTACACTCTGGTGGGGGGGGGTTGGTCACAGGAGGGTGACCGCGTGTGGGGACGGGGGCGCATGAACAATCTCTGGACCTTCTCCCAATCTTGTTGTGATCTTAAAACTACTTAAAAAAATAAAAGTCTTAAAAAAATTTTTTTCTTAACCAAACATTTAATATTTCTAAATTTAAATAGTGAGTTTTTTTTTTAACTCGGGTCTTTATTTGGTAGAAGGAAGCTGTACTATTATGTAACCCTTTCTGTTGCCAAAATCCAATGTCAATGAACTAAAAGGTCAGAAATGTACATTAAAAATATCTTAAACCATTTTTTGGGTCCCTGAAAGGATGGGAGGCAACTGCCCTCTGATCTTTCATTTGTCTTGTTATTTGGTAATTAATAAAAATATTTAGGAATATCCTTTCCATCTCAGAAATATTATGCCAGAGGGAATAGTTAATGTCCCTCATAAAAAAGAAGACGACAGACTAGTAACATGCCATTTACAGCACTTTCAGCAGAAAACGGAGGCATAATTTATTTGGCTCATTAAGTTCTGCCTGTCTCCGAAAGCCAACACAGCTCCAAACTCCCGAGTTCTTAAATGTCAAAACCCAGTGATTAAATGTCCTGATATCTGCAATCTGTCTGAGGCTATTATCTGCAGAAACATATTTGCTTCTGCCAATTACAGTCCCTGTAACCCTGGGTGGTTGGGATTGTCTCTGTTGGAAGTTATCCAATGCTAAATGAAGTCCTTACTTGGGACCCCTGGAGGGGTGCACCTTTGCAGGGGGGTGTGAGCCAGAGGAAGACAAAGCTGCAGCTCAGCTTCAGGTCAGCTCAGCTCAGGACTGGGTAGAGATGAGCAAACTCCAGTCCCTCTGCCTCACCAAAGTTTGCAGCCAACAGTCTCTCGAGACAACATCATCCAGAATTTCTACAGAGCTTCTAATCTGGGGTCCATGACCCCCACGCTCTTTGGGTTGCAATTCAGTGTGATTGGTTTCTTTGTAATCCCATGCATTTTATTATCTGCATTTAAAAATATTCTTCTGCCCTGGCTGGTGGGACTCAGTGGATTGAGTGCCGGCCTGCAAACCAAAGGGTCGCTGGTTCGATTCCCAGTGAGGACACATGCCTGGGTTGCAGGTCAGGTCCCCAATAGAGGGCGCGCGAGAGGCAACCACACATTGGTGTTTGTCTTCCTTTCTTTCTACCTGCCTCCCCCTCTCTAAAAATAAAATAACTAAAATCTTTGAAAAATACATTCTTCTAAGAAGGAGTCTGTAGCCTTCACTAGGTTGTCACAAGGGGTGCTGACACATATTTCTCATGTACAATGTCCAGAATTCAGCCAACAATTACCAGGCATACCAAAAAAATAGGAGCGAGAGTGAAAATCTATTACCTCTCTATAGCACTGTTTACAATAGTGCCCAAAACTGTAGGGCGTCTAGAAATAAATCCAACAAAATGTGTGCGACACCATTAGTCCGAAAGTTATAAAACCTTTGTTAAAAAGCACTAAAAAAGACCTATAAAAGAACAATCTTTATATTCATGTGTCAAAAATATTTAATGTTTTAAGGGCATAATGTTCCCCCAAAATGGGTTTATATATTGTATCACACACACAAAAAAATATTCCAAACGAAATCACAACAGGACCCTCATGTAACCTGAAAAGATAACATACAATGTTCGTGGGATATCAAAGTTTTAAAATAGTTCCCCAGGAGACCCCGGAACACGGACACGCAGGGACACGTGTGAACGTGAGGCACTGGGAAGTGTTCCCAGGAACAACTGGTGGAGAAACAGAGAACGTAAAGGAATCCAAAGAGACCAGGGCAGAGCACCAGCTGCATTTGCTCCATCACCCCCAAATAAAATCAATATCGATATCAAGATGTATATGAGGCTATAGTGACGAAGGCAGTTTAACTAATTAAGGCTAATTAAGACTTGCCGGAGAGATTGAAAATTGGGCCAGTGGGAAAAAATTCAAGGTGCCGCAGGGCCAGGCTCCCCTTGAAGGCCCTGGAGAAGATTCTGGGGGTGGCGGCCACCTGTGGCCTTCCTTTGCTTGCAGACACAGGTCTAATTTCTGCTCTGTCTTCACATGGCCTGTTCTCTGGCATGTGTGTCTACACCTGGCTCTCCCATAAGGACACCCAGTATGGATAGGGTCAAGGGTTTAGCCTAATCCACCTCTTTAGCAATCTGATAAGCACACAGCAGGTCTACAATAACACACCCTTCCCCACCTACCCCCCTCTAGACAGGCAAGCACTGAGACCTGCAGAGAGAGCAAGGCGGACCCAGGCTGCGGGCGGGGCGGGGCGACTGCTTCTCTGTACCTGACCTGCCGCACCTCAGAAAACACTCCGCCATAGCATCGCAAATCTGACCCAGCAATCCTGCTTCTGGGTGTTAGTTAGCATGCATCCCAGAGAAGCTCTTGCACAAGCCTACCAGGAGTCGAGGGTAGGAATGCTTCTGAACAGCAACGTTTCCGGTTAAAGAAAGTAATAAGGACAGCACTCTCAGCAGGCCCCGCGATCCGCCTGCTGCTTCAGCGGTGTTTGGACGGCACAGACCCACGGACGCCCCTTCTTCCAGCCTCCGACCACCCTCCAGCCTCTTTCCCAGTCACCACCTTCGGAATCATCTCAGCCACCCGCAGCCTCCGAGACCAGCCAACGCTGATTTTTGACCTTGACTCCTTCTTGCTGGACGACCACGGGCTCCCAGATTCGTCAGAATTACACTACCAAGGTGGAGGCCCCGTCAACCCCCGGTCACCCTACACGTGCGTCCTCCCACACCTACCTCCCTCTGGGCTCCTCTTTTGACCCGGACGACGTGGCTCTGCAGGGTTGTTGGCCTCTCCTCCTCCGAGGTGGCCGAGAAGACATTTGAGGGCACTGAGCATCTCTTAAAGCTGAAAAACCAGCGCAGTGGCCACACCCTCTTCCAGGACATGGGGAAGCCATCCCAGATGAGGGGGTGACACTCAGGACACCAGGGAAGCTGCCCTGGCCTGGGAGAAGAACCTGACCCAGGCCCTGTGGACCGGCAGGCCCGGGTTCTGCCCACCCAGCCCCTCAGCTCCATGACTTCCTAGAGAGCCTCATCCTGGGTGAGCAGGTGAAACGCATCTAGAAGATGGGTGACACCTGCCTCCCCGCACGCTGGTGACCCCCAGGCTGGGCTGGGTGGGTGTCCCTTCAAGAGGCTCCCCGTCAAGCAGGCCCAGGAGCCTGTGGAGCCCAGGGACTTTCGAGAGGCCCCCTGGGGTCTGGCTCCTGCCTGAGCCTCTCCCTGGAGCCACCAGGCAGCCTTTCTACCAACCCATGCCTCTCCTAGGCCCTGGACCAGATGGAAACGCTAAAGCTTAATGCAGCAAAAATAATAATAAAAAATTTTAAATTAAAAAACATTTAAAAACTGGAAACATCCTAGTTTTTTCCAGAGAATAAAATGTGTTGTGTTTACTCAGAGGAAGGTTTTTTCAGCAGTGAACAAATAAACGAACTGTTGCTGCAGGACACACACCAGCACAGGTGAGTCCCTCAACATAACGTGAGTGTAAAAAACAGCATCGCAGAAACGAGATAGACTGTGATGTCATTGTTATGCGAGAGCACAGCAATAAGCTGACGTTTTGCAGCACACACGTGTGACCACACTTTAAGTACAAGCGCTGATGGAGAGAAAAAGTCACCAGCGGCTGGTGCACGTGTGAGGAGGTTAAACGTCAGTGGTGCGGCTGCCACCTTGACCAGAGCAGGGCACAGGGAGGGGGACAGACACGGGGGCTTGGTGTTTTATGTGAAAGCTTTCTTTGTTCGCTCAGTCAACAGTCGTGGAGACAAAAGCTGTGGAAGGTGGGCCCTCCGCAGACTTGCTGCTGAGGGTGAAGTGGGGTGGGGGGCTGTCGGGATCCTTCTGGAAGAGGAAGAAGCTCCAAAAATGGGGGGAGGGTGCATAAGACTTTTTCTTTACTTAAAAAAATTTAACTTCTTGGAAGAAGAATGAAAAAAGATATAGATTCCTGCTAATTATTACATAGTTCATTTTTATTCATAATTTTGTGTACTGGTTTTTTTTCTGATTTTGTGTACTCTTAATTCTTTCTGAATTTCACTCCTCTTAGTCCATTAGCTTGGATATTTTGTCACATCTGTTAACCTTCTGTTTCATTGTCTAGTCTCTCCTGTCCTTCCCAAGTTCAAAGGGCCTTAGAACTTCCCTTTGTCTTTCCAGCCCCATCCGCCTTCCTATTTCACTCTGTGCCCTCCAAGTTGTCACGACTGGGACACTAGTGTCGTTTGCTGCCCTCAAGGCCATGTCCACAGGATCCATTTTCAGGAGGAACAACGCAGGGTGAGAATGACCCACGAAGCAGGAACTTCCAGATACCCCCTAGCACCGGTACCCAGGCCCTGGCGTTCTTCTTGTCTTGTCTGTCGGCAGTGACTCCGCAGATTAGAGTTCCGTCTCCTCCACAGAGTTTAACCAGAGCAGGCCACTCGGCACAGCTGGGCTGGCGGAGGAAGACGGGAATGATTAGGAGCCAGAGTATCCCGTTAATAGCTCTACTTTGGACTACTTAGCTCTGTAAGATATTAAGCTTGAAGGAACATGTTTTTTTTTAAGATTTTATTTATTTTTAGAGAGATGGGAAGGGAGGAAGAAAGGGAGAGAAAAAACATTGACCAGTTGCTTCTTGCGTGCCCCCAGCCGCGGATCTGGCCCGCCACCCAGGCATGTGCCCTGACCGGGAATCAAACCAGCAACCTTTTGGTCCAGAGGTTGGCACTCAGTCCAGTAAGCCACAGCAGCCAGGGCTGGAGGAACATCTTGATTGTTCCCCAGGGATTCCTCATGTCATCTAACAACATGAAATTTCTCAGCTTCCTCTGTAGGAGTAGTAGTGAAAGTGAATCTTTGGTCCACAGGGGAAGAAGCCAACAACTGAGCCGGATGAAGCGGAGACACCCTGGAGCCAAGCTGTCGCTATGTGACTTCTGGCTCTACCACTAACTAGTTTTAGGACACTGGAGATGATCACAGCATGTGCGAGGCAGGTTGTGAGTATTCAGTGAGATGCACACACGAAGCCAGGTGAAAGTGCCTGGAGAATAGTAAGCAGCCATTGGAGGTAGGAGCGCTGATCTCCACGTCACAAAGTAGGAATCATCCTTCATACAAATGAAGTCTCACCCCCGTGGCCAGCGTGGACTGCAGACCCCCTCCAAAAGGTTATTGCTATAGGGGAGTAGAAAACTCGCTGCACAAAAGCCAGTCCCCCTTCTGTTTAAAACACAAGGAGCCCCACACATACCCAAACTTAAAGCTGTGCAGTTCTAGAAAAAATAAGAGAGTGTGTCCCGTCCGTTCCGGGGGCTGAGGCGGGGCTGGGTTCTGCCGGGGGCACCTCCTGAGACGCCTTAACCTGCAGAGACCTCGGTCCCCAACAGACACTGCTGAGCTCCTACGACACCGATGTTCTGTCACCTTAACCTGCAGAGACCTCAGGCCCCAACAGACACTGCTAAGCTCCTACGACACCGATGTTCTGTCGCCTTAACCTGCAGAGACCTCAGGCCCCAACAGACACTGCTGAGCTCCTACGACACCAATGTTCTGTCCCATCGGTCCCTTTACTGAGCCCGGACCAGCTTTGATGAGCCCCTCCAGTCCCTCAGGTCATCTCTTGTGACCCAAGAGATTTGGCACGGGTTCATCTTGTCTTCCAGGCCACATTCCCAGGGTCATCATTTCATTCCGGCCCCACAGTGGTATCACCTCTGCAGGGAGGGGACACTAAGGGACCCAGAGACTCTAAGTCTTGCCTGTCAACAACTTGCCGCCCGGACATGGTCTCCTCCCCTTCCATGTCACCCAGCTTTAAGACGAATAAGGACTAGGACTGAACGTTGAGAATAAGGTCACAGGGGAAAGTCAGAGACAGCAGAAGTGTCTGAGAGGGGGCTGCCAGCTGTGCTTGAGGACAGACCCAGGGAAAATGGCTGGACACAGGGGTGGGGGGGGGGCCGGGGGGGCTGAACCCACCCAGAGGCTAGCGGACAAGCTCCACCCACGTAAAACCAACAGCCACTTTCCTCCTTCGTGTGCCTGTCAGAAGGCCCTTCAAACCTGACATTCTACTGGGAAGTAACTTGCTCTTGATTTATAGAAAGAAAAGGCAAAACTTGGGGGTGCTCAGCCCTCTGAAAATACAATCAGCCCTGCCATGCCCTTGCGGGTTGAGGGAGTTCCTGGCTCAGTCAGATGTGGGAAGAGAACCGGCCCTCTGGCCCTCCGCCCCTCGCTCCTTGGAAGAAGAGAGGCAGGGAGCACTCAGGGGCTCCCTTCAATTTCCCATGAACATTCAACCACCCTCAACCGGAGCCGGTGAGGCTGAAGGAGGGGTGTACAACATGGCCATTCAACTGTCACGTTGCTTCCGATGCTGGCTGAAGGATTTTTAATGATGTTTCGTTGTGTGGTTGTTGGGTTTCATGTGTTTTAAGGAACATTTTCCGTTTTCTACATTCGCCTAAGGGTGGTCATCCTACAGGGGGCACTGTGGTCGAAAGCACACATCGACAACTCAGGGTAACAATGACCTTCGCATTAATGACATCCTGAGACGTGTGCCACAATGGCACCAAGCTTGTAAGTGCTAATAAACCCGGTATTCGGAATGTTCTGTTTCCCTAACTTGCTAGCAGTCAGAATTGATTCATGCCGTACCCAAAGCCATATGTGAGATCTTTATCCTTCCAAAAGCCCATCAAGAATTCTCCTGCATGAGCCTTTCATTCCTGATCTCTGAAAAACTCCAATAACTTCTCCTAAATCCAGAGACTGTAGTTTGGCGTGACAGCATAAAGTGGTCCCTGAGCGTAGAATTGGAATTGTGTTTTCTGCCAAGTTCGCTGCCACGGAACATCTCTCCCTCGTGTTCTAGGAGCGCCACAGGAGCCACCAGGAAAGGGATTTCTCAGCTGTACACCAGTCTCGCTCGTGGGGTTTGAGTCAGGAAGGCTGCTGGTCCTTCTGCAAGGTCCGGGAGCACACAGGTTTGCCCCCAGGGAGGTCCGGGTTATACCTGGACGTGTTCCGGCCGCATGGAGGCCAATTCCAGAAGATGGATTCCCAAAATACTCTAGGCTTGGATGACAAATTACTGTGCCCCCCAAAGCCAGCTGCCCCTTGTTCTCACGTGGCTACAGCTAAGAGTCGTTTCTCACATGTGTAGATGTTTGAAGGAAGAGAGAATTTTTATGACACATGAAAGGTGCATGCAGTTTCATGTTAGTACCTGTAAATAAAATTTTGTTTGGACACAGCCACGCTCGTTCACTTGCATATTGGCGACAGCTGCTTTTGTGCCCAAAAGAGGGAGGTAAGTCCTTGCCACACAGACTGTGTGGCCTTCGGAGTCCAGAACGGTGACTCTGGCGCGCTGCCGGGGCTTCCTTGGGACCGTGCAGGGCTGCTCCACAGGAAGCACACTCAAAAGTGCAGACCCTGAGATGTGTGGTTAATTAGCCCACTGGAGACGTGTGGGTGCAGCGCCCCCTGGAGTGAGGAGGGCATTTGTCTTCCTCCTGTGTCACCCATGCTATTGGCTCTGTGCCCATCACTGGGCCAGACGCTGTCAAGGATGCCAAGGAGCACACCCAGGGCCTTGAAAGTATGAGAACTAGTTGTTTTTATTGTGGTGAAGTATACACAGCATAACTTTTACCATTTTAAGTGTACAGCTCAGTGGCGTTAAGTACACTCACGTGGCTCTCCAACCATCGCCACCATCCGTCCCCAGGACGTTTTCATCTTCCCAAACAGAAACTCTGTCCCCATCACACTCCCCCCACCCGTCTTCCTCCAGCCCCTGGCAACCGCCCTCCACGTCTGGTCTGTAGGAACGTCACTCCTCTAGGGACCTCATGCAAGTGGGGTCACAGAGCGGTTGTCCTTCTGTCCCTGGCTCATTGCGCTCACTCAGCATGTTGTCTTAAGTAACTTTCCACAGCTGCTCCCACCTTCCACAGAGCTCCGCACACACCATCTCCCCTGCTTGGCAGCTACTCTGTGAGGCAGGTTCTCCTCACCCCGCTAGAGCGACACCACCCTGAGGTCACCTGTAGTCAGACCCTGCACCTGCCCACGGCTCCCTGAGTCTCTCCACCTCCAGGTGTTCCCGCTGTGGCCAGCAGGGTTGCACCTAAGCACAGGGCAGGCCCAGGAGAGCTGGGAGTTGCAATCATTGTAGGCATGACACTTGCCTCAGAGGGGCAGGTGGGAGGCGGTCCTGAGGTGGGCTACACCATCTCCCAGAGGGTCCCCGCTGTCCTGGGCTCCTGTACTCACTAACCCACCCTACGTCGGCTTTAGCCCTTCCCTATCTGAAACCCTTCTCCCTCTCCATGCTCTGGATGACCTCCTAAAGAAATAAATCACGTGCCCCAGATCCTCCACAGAGGGTCTGCTCTGGGGGGAATTCCAACTAGAGATCATTCCACCAACTGGAGATAATTAAGGCTCAGAGGGATGAACCTGCCGTGGACACAGGGTGTAGTCTTCTCCGTCCATGCGCAGTGTCCTCCTCTCTGCCCCCTGGTGGGGACAGAGGCCTCTGCCTGGGCACGTGCCGCCGGGCACCGGCTGAGGTATTAGAAATGGAGTGGTAGCAGCTGCACGTCACACTCCTTCCCCACGTGGAAGTGCCCGTGCCCCGGGAGTGGATGACCTCCACCTGGGCTCCTTGCAAAGCTGCCAGTCTCTATCAGACAGCTTGTAACAGTCACACTCAGGAAACTAAGGTAATTTGCTGTGTGTAATGCACACCCACTTTTTATGCACATTATACACGGGATTATTATAGCCATTATTATACCCATTGTATGTAATTATTATGCCCACGTATAATGCACACCCTTATTTTCCCTAAACAATTTGGGCAGAAATGTGCACATTATACATGAAAAAATACGGAGGTCCTATTGTCAGCAGGAAACACCTGTTCTTCTAAGACTGCTTGTTGGACTGGATAGATTTGTGGGGTACAGGGGGCTGGAGAAGGGGGCACAGTCTCACACACATTTGCTGTCTGTGTGACCAACAGAGCACAAAGCCGAGGGGCCCCAAACCTGAACAGCTTCCCTTGAGGGGAGCACGTCTGCTGCGCTGCTCAAATCAAAACCCACGTGTCGATCCGGAACCGACCTGTGTCCTCGTGGGGGAGAAGGGGACAGGGCACAAGCGCTGTCTGCTTTTTCCTCCAGAAGAGACTGTTTCATTGGCACCTGCGCTTGCCGGTGGCACTTGAATCATCCATTTCTGGCCGGGAGAGATCTATAATACACAGGGAGTCCGCTCTGACAATTCGACCTTGCGTGTTAACACTCACACACACAGTTAGGGACCGTAATTAGTGCAAGACCACTAGTTTTAGTGAAAGTCCGTGAAAAGGGAATCCTGTTAAAATGAGGAGCAAAACTTCACAGTAAACTCCAAAAGAAAAGGGAGAAAAGCTCAGTGCATTATCTTGAGGAGCATAATGAAAATCATGGAAAAATTTGTTTCTTTATCAAAATGTATGCAATTTCAACCACATGCCAATTTGTTTCTTAAATGAGAAGTCAATAGTTGACCTTTGGCCTCTGGGAAACGCTCATTCCCAGGAGGGCTGCTCCCAGAACACAGTCGCCGTGTTGGAGGAACTCCAGCTGTAACAGGTCATGTGTAGGAGCCCCAGACGACCTCTCCGGCTGAGCCCGCGCAGTAGATGGGCAGGTGGTGCGCCATCTCGGTGGCCCGCCCTGTCCAGCCTGCAGATGACCCTGCCTCAGCCAATGTCTGACGACAGCGGCCGAAGACCCCCAGTGAGAAGCATCCTGCTCAGCTCAGTCAGCCCAGGGAGCCTTGAGAAAGGATGTTCTATCGCTGCTGTAAGTCACAGAAAAGAGGTGACGTCTGAAATGTTTTTTCTGTCAACATTGTACCCTACCGTGATATGAACTCCTTTATTTCATAGTTGCTTTTTTTGAATATCAAAAAATGGATAATTTTTGCAAAAACACCTGAGCACTTCATGAGTTTTGCCAAGAGCCCTCCTGAAACCCTTCTTTTTGGAAGTTCTCACCCCACTTTGATCCTTGTTTGTTTTCCTGATTCAGCTGCTATGGGTCCTGCTCTGCCCCCAAGCCCTGTGACAGTGGAGCATTACTTCAGCGGATCTCTGTCACCTTTCACCAGCTTTGCAGGATCCTGAATATTTGCAGGTGGGGAGGGAGGCTTGGTGGGAACCAGTTTCATAAGCAGTACATTTGGTAATTCATGTTTTCATGTTTTGAGGACTTTTATTTCCTGTTTGGGTATCAAGGGCTCGGAGCTCTATGGCTCCCTCCGCCTCCTTTCTGCCCACGACTCCCCTCCCCCTCCCCCTGATTCAGCAACCTTGATACCTGGGCGTCTGGTCCTGCAATGCCCCTCTCCACTAGAAAAAAGCACAGCAAGAGTGATCTTTGACTTGGCATGTTATCCTTTCAGGGGCTATTTGTAATTGTAAGAGTTGAGTAAAAAAAAAATCAAAATTTAACCTAAAAGAGTTATTTCACTCATGGTGAAATTGTAGAAACCCCATAAAGCATCTGCCAGGTGCTCCTTACACAACTCCGTGAAGGCAACTGGCTATTCCAAGCCCCTCCACATCGGCACAGGGACAGGGACGTGGGACATGGCATGGCCGGGGCTCGCCAGGTGTGACGCCAGAGTGTGCAGTGCCTGCAGAGTGTCTACAGAGAAACGACTAGCACAGGTGACTGGGGCAGGTAGTCCACGTCGATGATGCAGCTCACCAGCCCTCCCGTATCCTGCTCCTGAAAGTCTGCCCTCCCTTGGACCTAAATTGATGACGTACAGCAAAGAAGGGAGAGGCCCTGGGGAAATGTCCTTGAGCGAGCACCACGGTCAGGAGCTGGGGCTCAGATGTGGGAGTTCACCTCAGTCAGGGGTCACGAGGAGACGCCCATGTGCACACAGACACAGGGGGGTAGCAGGTGGAATGTTGGCCAGGTGTGGAAGGTTTCTTCTGGGGCTGCCACTCTCGTGAAAAGGGAAGAAAGCCATCAGCAGAAAGTGAGGGCGGAAACGAGGTGTTGAAAGACAAGAGAAGGTATGAAATGCTCTCTCCAGGAAAGTGCTCCTGAGTGGCTGATGGGTGAGCTGGACATAGCTGGATAAATGGAATTTGCTAGGTTGATAAGAGGGAAGGGCAACCTATGCCAAGGGAATCACAGAGTTTGGGGGACAGGTGACTAGTGGTGTCATTCATTAAGAAAGGAACATAGTGAGAACGGTGGCGACCGGGTCAGGCTGCATCTGAAGTGTTTGCAGGGTGTCCAGTCAAATGTCCTCCAGGTAGGTGGGCATGTGGACACCCAGGACAACCACGGGATACAGCACAGCCAAGGTTTCTGGTCAGTCAGTGCAGTTTTGAGGGCCATTAACATGTAAGCGACTCTGGATCAGGGCACGCAGGGACAGTAGGGGGAAGGAGCGTGCAGAGGCGGAGCCACGGAAACACAGAAAACATGGCCATTGACGGGCACAGCAGGGAAGAGCCATGAGAAACGAGATGTCTCTGAGCAGGCGGGACAGGATGACAGATGAGAGCTGGAGGCAAAGGGGCTAACTAGACTTCAAGTGGTATCTTTCTTTTATTGATTGATTTTAGAGAGAGAGGAATGGGGGCAGAGAGACAGAGAAAGAAACATTAATTTGTTGTTTCACTTATTTATTCATTCAGTGGTTGCCTCTTGTATGTGCCCTGACTGAGGATTGAACCCACCACCTTGGCGTATTGGGAAGATGCTCCAACCAATGGAGCTACCCGGCCAGGGCTCAAGGACGGTTTTAAGAAGAGAATGTTTGGCCGTGTCAAATGCCACAGAAGACAGAGGTAGAGAAGGGCCCGTTGGCTATGGCCGTGTGGAAGTCGCCAGTATTCCTGGCTGAGCCAATTTCAATGTGGTAGCAAGGTGGCAATTCAGCTGGCCAGGTGTGAGAAAGAAGGGACAGGGAGTGTGCAGGAGACTTTCCAGAAGGGTGTCCAGGAAGCGAGGGGCACACCGGAACCACTTTTGTGTCTTCATTGTTTGTGATAAAATGGGAGCAGCCTGAGCCTGTGCACACCGCCTGGGGCCATGGCCTCCAGTGGAAGAAGGTCCCTGCCCGCCAGGCCCTCACCCTCTGCAGGGAACAAAGAAGCAGATCCATGCATGGCACGAGGGTGGTGGCGAGCAAGTGAGCCCCCTGAGGAGAAACTGGGGTGGCTGCTGGGGGTCAGAGAGAGCCTCCCTGCTGAGGCGACATCGACCAGAGACCTGAGTGGAGAGGGGAGGTGAGCAGAGACTGAGAGAAGTCATTCCAGGCAGAAGGAACATACAAGTGGAAGGCTCATAAGTAAGAGAGGACTTGGCATTTTCAAAGAATTGCAGAGAGACACGAGCAGCCAGCGGAGTGAGCCACACCAGCTGTGGGGAGAGGTCGGAGAGGCCGAGAGTTAGGGGCCGGGTTGTGTGCATCCTTGCAGCCCACTTTAAGGACTGCGTTTTTACTTAAAAAAAAAAAAAGTAACCTACAAGCTCGGTTGCTAATACAGGAGTAAGATTATTGTCCAGGGGGCCGGCAAAGAGGAAAACTTGGAAGAGGAGAAAAATCTTCTGACAGGAGAACGGGGTGGGGGGTGTGGGGCAGGCAGAAACGGTTTCTCCCAGATGGCAGGGCGGGTCTGAGAGCTGTTACCTAGTGGCCTTGGTTTATTTTTTTCAGTGACCTGTGAAACAAGGTAGTGAGGAGACAGGGATGATGAGGGAAAAGGTGCCACGCAGAGTCTGAGGACAGAGACAGGGTTTGGAAGAGCTGCCTGGGGGGATGGGAACAGGCTCAGGAGGCTGTGATAAGCAACCTGCCTGCTAGGACTACACCTCTGCAGGTGTCCTCACCTAACTGCTGTGTCAGGTCTGCTCAGAAGCCCAGTGCGGGCCAGTGGCCATTGTGGCAGGAGGGCAGGATGGAAGAGCCAGAGGGAAGAGAGTCAAGGAGCACAGTGAGAGTGCCTAGACCAGGGACACCTGAGGTCTGACTGCACAGGGACAGAGATGACGCGGAAGAGATTCAGACTCAGCAGACTCAACGGGGAGAGACAGGAGGTCTCGGTGTTGTAGAAACCCAGGGGCAGTGGGAGTAAGAAAGCGAATGACGGAAAGGACCGGAGAGCATGGCCAAGTGGGCAACTGTGGCATTTCAGTTTCCTGAAGCAGACCAGCTGGAGTTGCAATAAGACTCAGCATGGAGCTGAGAAGGGGAGAAGCTGAAGGCAAGCAGAGCTGACGCCGAGACGGAGGCCAGAGCAGGGCTTGTGGAGATAAGAAACTAGAACGGCCGCCACAGCTAGCCTGGGTGATGGTGACAGTGGATATGGACAGAAGGCCTGGGAGCCATATTTCAAAGAACCTGAAGAATGTGGGGCCACAAGGCCAAAGACAAGAGCAGCAAAGAAAGAGGGGGGTGGTGAGCAGGACCACATGGGTCCCTAACGGCTTTTTCTGCAGCCAATCCAGAGAGGTGACAACAGCTTCTCCCAGGTGGACTTGTCGTTGCCTTCACTCAGGGCTGCCCTCTGCCTGGAACCCCTACCCTATTCAGCCTTTGCAAATCCTGCCTTCAAGCAACCAGTGGGCACATTCCTTTTTTACTCCAAAAGATGTGATCTCCCCTCCCTCTGACTACCACACAGCTGAGTTTGTAACAGTCTCCTGAGGCTGAGTCACGTGCAGCTCGGGGCAGCAGATGCCTGCAGCGCTTCTTCGCCTCCTGTCCCCCACCCCAGCGGTTTCCACCTGCAGCTCTGGGCCTGGTTCGCATCCTGGAGTTTGGCAGAGAAGGCCATCTAAGAATCTTTGTCACATGAGTGCTGCAGACCCTTCCCCTTCATCAAGGACAGACATCATATCCAAACAACCTTCTCCCCAGGCCCATGGGACTCTCAGAAATGGCGCCTCCAGCCTACAACGGTGTCTTTGGCATGTTGTCTGGGTGTCCAGTGGGTAGGAATCAGCTAGTCTACTCCCCACGTTGCGTATTTACGTACATCTTCCTGTTGCAGTTTCTAGCTTATGCTTGGCTGTGGGGGGTGAGTTTAGGTGAAGCAAGCGAGGAGTGTGTCCTCACGCCAAACACTGAATCCTACCTGTTTGCAACTCACAGCTTTGTATATTCATTAACACATTCAATTTTCCCTTTTTGTTGGCAGAAAGGCAATTAATAGGGCTTCCCGTTAGGTCGCCGTATTTTCCTCGGGTGAGAACTCCTTATTTCTAAGAATCTTTCATTTCTTTTCCACACGGGGATCCCTGGGGACGAGCCAAGGTGGATCCTATTGCCACCAACCAGGAGGCCAGCACAGCACCGGGGAGATGATGGTGAACAGAGGACAGTCCCTCTGATCTCCACGTTCCCTTCCTCCCCAGTGAAGATGCTCTGTTTTCAGTCAAAAGCAAGATCATTCTAAATGTCATCGCTCCGCACCCAGCTGGGGCTCCCGGAAGCAAGCTGCCTCATTTCGGAATCCAATGCCGTCTCTACCGCAAAGCCGCCTGCACCCAAGCGAGAGGGACTGGCTCATCTCCACCGGCAGAGCTGCCTGCTCAATGAGACGGTTTCTTTCTAAAGGAAGAAGATGGAGAAGAAACAGGCAGCAAGAGAGAACCACTTCACCACAACTTCTCTGGCCCAACCGAGGCAGTTAAAATAAATAATAACAGGCACGAACACATTACTCCTCATAGAGCCATGCGAAGCACTGCCGTTTTCATGAGGCTCCCAGGAAAGGCTGGAGGAAAGTAACATAGTGACGTAGTCTAGAGGCCCTGCGGGTGTCCCACCTCGGACGTGAGGCTGAAGACCCGGGCAGGAGTCGGGGCAGGCAAGCAGCAGGGCACTAAGATACTGAGGAAGCCCTGCCAAGTTCCCTTGAGATGTGGCCACACTGTCACCAGCCCTTGCCGCCAAGCCTCCTTCCGGAATGACACACAGAAACACATGCTCCAGAGGAGAGGAGGCCCAGAGGTGCAGGAATGGGCACTTGGCTGCAGGTGACATCTCTGTGACTGTAAAGAAATAATCCACCTCTTCATGGGGGGGCGGGGCTTGGAAAGCACAGTACCTCTTGGGCATCTGGACTTAAGTTCCACTTGTGAAAATTAATGTCAAGCAGAGCATGTCAAAACAGACCTTCATGACATCCAGCATTCCCTCAGAGGGAAGGGGAGCCACAAGCAAGCCTCCCGCTGGTGGCCAAACGTGTTTGTTCACAACCTGAAAGGATGCTCTGACACAAGGCTGCTCAGGTATTGTCACAGCTGTGGCTGTTTTCAATAGCGGTGCTGCACCGTGAAAGGCTTTCACGCTGCAAGCAGAAAGAGGGCCTTCGTAACTCTCCATTCGGCATTTGAAAACCTGTAACAATGTGGGTACGTGATAGAGCTATGGGTGTGCCCTACAGAAGGAAGGATGCATTTCTCCTTCCCCTTAAAGGAAGAGAGACTAACGTTCAGTGAGCATTGACAATGGGCCTAGTGCTTTGCTCTCCTTATCTTCCCTTTTCATCTCACTGCAAGCCCGGAAAGTATGGACTGTCACTATGGAACGTTTTCTAGGAGAGGAAACAGGGCTCCGAGAGGTTGAACCATTTGCCTGAGGTCACACAGGCAGCAAATGACAGAGTCAACCTGACTCCAAAACCCACATCCTTCCCACAATGTGGCTCCGCCTCCTCAAGTTCCAATGAATATTTTTGTTACCTTTTCCTGTACACATCTGCAAACCTTCCTGCTAGAATAATTTTTATAGTTTTGGAAAAATGCTGCCGGAAGAGTCAAGGAGGAATGGAAAGTTTTTTGATAGGTACAGAATGATTGAGGATCATTTTTAGGCATTTTCAGGAGGTACAACACAAGATGCAATCTCACGGTTAGTTAGTGTCTCATGCATATGGGATGGGGTGTCCTTCTGCATCATACGGAGGAGATACATAAGCTGTATTTGAAGCATGGATGACAAATATCTCACGTCCCACCATTTTTGTCCTCAGACGACAGTCTCAACAGTGGTGGTATGGCCGTTGTCTTCCTGGCGCCTGGGTTGCATTTCATCTTTGAAAGCCCTGGTCAGAACCACTTTCAAGGACTCCTTGAACCGCTTCTCCCGACTGCTGCCCACGAAGAAGTAAATAACAGGGTTGGCGCTGCTGTTGATGGTGGAGAAGAGCAGGGAAATGTGGTGGAGGTTCCCGAACGTTGACCAGTACTCATAGTACAGCAGGTACAGGAGCCTCATGGGCATGGCGAAAATGAGGAAGATGACAATGGTGACCGCGATGACCAGGTACAGCTTTGAGGCATGGGACGCCCATGTGTTCTTTCGGATCTTGACTACCAGGATGGCACTGGACACCACCATCAGCGGGGTAAAGACCAGGAAGCTCAGAACAGCTATGAAGATGATCACCGCCCTGCAGCCACTTCGAGAGTGACTCTGCCCTTCGCTGTCAATGCACATGACGTATTCCATGGTGGTCACTAAGCAAGAAAGCGCCCACAGAAGGGCACAGACAAATGCTGACTGGTGCTTGGGGCGATGACATCGGTACCAGATGGGGTACAGGACGGACAGGCACCTCTCCACACTGATGGCTGTCAGCAGATAGAGACCCGTGTTGTAGCCGAACAGAAACGTCACCGATAAGGTGACAATTGTGTAGTAATAGCCGGAAGACAGCTCATAATCTAAAGCATAGTCAACCGTCAGAATAAAAATGCAAAAGAGCAGCGAGATGTCCGCAATCGACAAGTGGGTGATGTAGACAGTGAAGGGGTGTCTTCTCATCCGGAAGCAGAGAAACCAGAGGAGAACCCCATTTTCCACAAAGCCCAGTGGGGCAACGCTCATAATGACCCAGTGCACCACAGGGATTTCCGGGTGCGGCTCCCCAGAGGAGGCGTTCCTGCTGGCGGAGGCGTTCACAGGCCCCTCGGCAACAGATGACGTCATGTTTGATGCATCCATCAGGAGGCCTCGAGGTGGCGCTCTCCAGGCAATTTTCTGTAATTAAGTAAAGAATGAATGAATGAATGAATAAATAAATAAATTGGCGTAAATAGGAGAATTTTAGCTATGGATCGCAGCCTTCATGGTATAATCATACAAAGGTTATTTATGATCATGCCAAAGGTTATACACATGTAACCTTCCTACGAAACAATGTTTGATAGGCTGTACAATCCTTTTTCTAAAGATGATAAAACTAGATATGGCACCGAGAGAGAGCAGATTTAGTAACTGTTTCAGATCCTGTAGTAGCCTTTAATTCTTGCATTATTATCTGCCTGCGGCTCAGAGCCAAAGGGATCCCGCAAAGCAAGAGGACCAGGATTCCTGGTGTCCGCCTTCAGTGCAGCCTGAGCTTTCTGAATGGCGTTTGACAGGTCACCTCATCTCCCGTTCCTCAGTTAATGGCATTAAAATGTGATGACAAAGTACATGCTTGGTCAACGTTGTTGTTTGTTGTCATTTTTTAAGGCCTCAAGTGCTATAAGCCATGGGTAAGTGCCATTTTGCGAGAGGG
This sequence comes from Macrotus californicus, assembly GCA_007922815.1. Classification (NCBI taxonomy): domain Eukaryota; kingdom Metazoa; phylum Chordata; class Mammalia; order Chiroptera; family Phyllostomidae; genus Macrotus; species Macrotus californicus. The sequence goes on from VMDR010000151.1 coordinate 258,666, forward strand.
AATAGCTCACAAGACAATGTTCAATGGTGTACCGAGTAATTTTAAAGAGTGAACAATTAGAGACATTCACTTCACGCGGTCTCAGCTCCGTGCGAAGCTGGGCACCTGCTCGGACCAGGTGAGCTGCACAAACCAACATTGACAGGTGGCGAGCGTAACGAGATGTATTTACACTCTCACAAGGCAGGGGCCAAGCCACACAGGAACATACCACTGACAGATGGTGAAGAATGCACTCACCTGAACCCAACAAAAATGCTGAATATTTTCAACTGCAAAGCAAAGATTCTCAGAGACTTTCCCTCATGCTTTCCGATTTGCAAAATAAGGATTTGCACAGCCCCCTCTTCCTCTTGTGTAACAAACGTATATATCATGACCCTAAAAAGAGTGGGTTCGGCGTCTCTGGGTTAACTTGGAGCAAGAGTGGTAGACAGGACAGCGGATGGGATTTCGCCTACGTCAGCCACTCCCACCGCCAGAGAATGGAGAAGGGAAGTGGCCAGCAGAGAGTATCTCCTTCGTTGCGACTCTAACTTGACCTTGGCTTTTTTTTTAGCTTCTTTTGTGGGTGTGCTAAAGTATTGCCCTTTGCTTTTTGAACTTTGCCCTTGCAGACCAGGGCCCCTACATGGACCAGTAATTAACCTAGAGGAAGTTGATGAAAATGATATTTTGAATCGGCAAATGCCTGCCTTTTGCCCAGAGCAGCGTGCAGACAGTCTGCTTTGTGAGCTCGAACAGCTCTGACGACAGGAGGCCCGTCTGGGACGGACCCAGCAGCTCCCCAGCACTGGCAGGGCTCCGAGTTTCAGTCTCAGCACGGCTGTGCCTGAGACCTAGCCCAGCAGGCGGGCTGGTCAAAGGGACAGCTTCCTCCCCAGGGATGTGATCCAGAAGCCCAGAGAGGTCCCCGCCTCCTCTGTCCTGACACCCCTCCCTGCCCATGGACACTTCCCTCAGCTGTTCTCATAAGATGCTGGAATTATTCTCCCTGGGGAAGATTCCTCTTCCATTTCATAATTAGACAGAAGATAGAGCCCGGGACCCTCAGAGGCCCACCAAGTACCAGAACCCACAATGCTATGACATGGCTGACCAAAGGCCTGCAGCAGACACCAGGCTTGGTTCGAAGTTTTCAGGTGACACAGCCCTGTCCCCCCGATTCACGCATCAAACACTAATTCAGGGCCAGCTCCCTGCCCAGCACTGCTCCAGGATATGACAGCGAGTGGTCTGGGCATCGGTGGGGCCTTGGGTGCAGGCCTGGCTGCAGGAAATGAATGGCCAGTGGCAGCATGAGAGCAACACCCGGTTAGGGCCCTGTGGCCGAGCCTAGTCTACAGGCTGTGCTTCTCCAGCTTCGGTGCTTAAAAACTACCTGGGGTAGCTTATTAAAAATGCAAATTTCAGGGCCCACCTGTTTCAGAAGGCCTGGGGCGTGGCCCTGGAATGTGAATTTTCACAGCCCAGGGGCTTCTGCTGCAGGTGGGTCGTGAGCCACCGTTTGAAAAACACTGCCATGCCCAAGTGGGCCATTCCAGGGACTCACGTAGGGCTGCGATGTGCCTTGGATTGTGTCTTAGGAAGGTCACCCTAGTGGTGGACTAAAGGCTGGACGGAGGGGGCGATGGATGGAGCAACAGAGCCAGTAGGAGGCGTGGAAAGAGTCCTGGGAGAAACAAGATGTAAGTATGATAATGGCTGAAGGAGAGAATGGATTCCAGAGACATTTCAGAGAAGACTGGTTGGGCCTCAATGACCGTGAAGGGTGGGGGGGGACAGGGAAGAGTCAGGGGACTGAGTTTTCCATCTGAGGAGGCTGTGTAGTTAAACTGCCAACCACTGAGGCAGGACTGGGGGGACAGCAGCTGGGAGAGGAGGCGGCAGGGCTGGGAACGTGGTGTGCAGCGCGTAGGGAGTGAAGCAGCAGGAAGACACGCGTAAGAACGGGTTCAGGGGTGCTCCTCTTTGTACACCCAGCTCTCAAGGAATTGTTTAATGACCCGCATGTAACAAAGCAAAGAGTAGTGGACACACAGATGAGACCTTTAGAACATTATTCACTACGGTGCATTTGCCTGAGTGTAAATGTCAAACGCAGACGTGACCTAGACCGCATGCTCCTCTTCTACTCCTGTGTCTCCAGCCTAGACTCTTGGGATGCGTCTCCTGTCCCCTTGGTCCCTGAACAATCCGTCCTTCCCAGCCTGTCACACTGCCATCCCTTCCTCTTCCCACACTCTCTCTGCCCACTCTGGTGTGGTCACCAGTTACCGTGTTTTGCCATGTATAATGCGCACCCATGTTTTTGGCCCAAACTTTCAGGGAAAAAATCTTTCATTTTAATGTTTTAATTCAATTATTTATTTATTTATATTTAGATACTTGGTTTTTGTCTTATAAAGGAATTTTAGCATTTATTTTTGAACATATGGATATCATTACTTCTTCCTAAAGTTATACTTTTAACGCATAAGCATAAATAAAATAATTAAAAACATTTATATAGGTACAGAATTTGTACTACCCATGTACAATGAGCATCCTCATTTTTCCCTCAAAAATTTGGGCAAAATAGTATGCATCATACATGACAAAATATGTACCTCCGTAACCACCTCATTCCTTCTCAGAAAAGTAAAGCACCATCTCCCCGGCTAAACTTCCAACTTCTTGGAGACAGGACTCAATCTTACTCACGTCTGGATCTTCAGCACTTGGCATTGGCACTTCCTGAATTCTTCCAAGACAGGAAGCCACCTTCCTGAGAAGGCAGCCTCACGCCCAGGCTCTCTCAGTTCGTGAAAGAGCTCTGTAACAGTTAGAGCACAAATCACGAATCACGTGTGACACAGGTTTTGACCGTGACATGATTGAAAAGCAAATAAAATCCCATCAAAATTAATCTCATTAAAAACTAATGATAATTCTCCAAACTGTCGTGTTACAGAGGCGTTTGATTTAAATGAACACATTGCTCAAAGTCACATTCCCGGCCTCCCCAGTGAAGAAGTGCCTGGAACACAGCTGGTCCCACCTGCTCGCCACCCCTCAAACCTTGCCCTCCTCCCGGTCCTTGGGCAGTTTGTGTGTGATCCACCTCTGTTGGGGGCGACTGGGACATGTGGGGTTGGGAGGGTAGGAGGACAGAGGGCTCAATGGTGCGCACCAAGCAAACCGTCTAGCTCAGCAGGATTTCACGTTGCTCGACACACAGTGGGTTCCTCTGAAGACGAGAGGAAGCCGATGCCCCCCAGAATGAGTGCTGTGGGCAGCACATCTTGCTGCGCCCCCAGTTCTGCTACCGCCCAGACATGCACGTCGTGGTTTTGTGCAGCTCCGCTTTTAGACGGCAGTCATCTCTGCAGGGGTGCCTGTAGCCTGGCAGTGGCAGGCCGGGGTGGAAGGACAGCTCAGCCCACCAGCCCCCTGACATGGTCAGTAACACAACAGCACGGCCGGGGACACTTCGGCCAGGGACAGGGGAGTAGGTGATGGCACCATGACCGGCATCTCCCTGTCCTCCCGTCCTCTCATAGCAGAGTCCCACACAGCTCCGCTGGGCTCTCCTCCATGCCAGCTTTGCATCTCCAACCAGCTGGGGGAGGCTGATAAGGAAGCATCATTGTCCCCAAGGAAGGTGTATCATCCCCACACCCTAGAGGAAAAACTAAGGACTAATAAGCAGGTCAAGTTCAGAGCCACTGGGTCACACGACTGCACTGGGCCTCACCACTCATGCTGCATGGTGTCCGATGCTCCCTGATCCCGGCAGGGTGTCAGGGCCCAAAGGCTCACATGGATCCTGGTCCCGGAGCCAGCCAGCCAGGCGGGAGTCCCGGTCCCCACTTCTCTGGGGAGAGCTGAGCCAGTCTCCCCACTTAAAGTCTGAAGCCACTCGTCTGCTCGAACCCTCTCACTCCACAGAGCACTGAATGGAAGCCAGAGGGACTGTGAGAGAGGCCGACGTCACGACTAACTCGAGGAAGCCGCGGAGCTGGGAGCTCCTTCTTTCTCTTGAGTGCTTGCACCCTGCCCTGGAGCCTCATCCTATTTTTAAGACCTTACCTTTTATAGCCTCCCTCTTCCATGTTTTCTGATCCAGTGTGCTCCTACTGCTTCCTGCTTTAGGAATGTGAGGCATCATAGTCCCTGATGGTATAGGGGATTTTTTTTTCCCCAAAGACTTGTCTGATTTCTAACTGAGACTTTGCCAGCAGCAGGCACGAGTCACCATGTCCTCTTTGCACTCAACTCCTGCTGTGATTAAACAGCCCCGCTGTACACAGAACGCGCGTCTGGAACAACGCTTGCCCCGACAGGCTCATTGTACAGTCTGTGTCACCTTAACACAAACAGGGGGTCTTCTGTTGCTTTATCTTCTAAGTGTAAGACCATACGTGTTCACTGAAGAAAATTGAGAAGTTTTCCATTAAAAAAATCACATGAAACCACTACTGAAAATTAATCCTATTGAACATTTCGCATTACTGTCTTTTAGTCTTTTTTCTATTTCTCACACATACTCTTTCTAAAAACTGAGATTGTGTTTATCATCTCTTGTGGTAGTATCCTGCTGTTTTTCACTCAATAGCATGTTGTAAACATGTTCCTTGTCGGCATATGCTTTAAAAACATGCCTTTAGTTGTCACTAGTTGGATGTACCATAATTTATTTTTAATAATCTTCTAGCCTTGGACATACCAGTCACCTCTGGATGTTTTATCAGGCCCTACTCCTCTTGTATTGCCCCTGCACCAGTCCCTAGAATCAGCCATTTCTCCAAAGATCCCTGGTTCCTTTCAGTAGAGACGGGTATTTAGAAGCCAAGATCTGGGTGCTGGGTGTGCCCACTGCTCTGGGGGTCTCACTGCTCCCAGGCCCTTTCCACAGACAGTCATACATACACACACTGACGCCTACATTTCTGTATCTTTATGTGTATAAATATAATATAAATGTAGATGTAGATAACCAATGGATTTATACCAATATATTGAGTTCAATTTTGTAACTCCCTTCCATGGTGGTGAGAAACTTGGCTCCCACTATCCTTAATATATTTACTTATTTGATCAAATCACCTGTAAATAAATAATCTCCTGTGTCTGCCACTGCCCATCCCCCATCCCTGCCCAGACGTCTTGCTCGCTGTGTTGGGCTCTTACCTCAGGGCAGGCCACCACTGCCAGTGGCCCTGCCCCGGGACACACTCCTCACCCAGCAGAAGCTCGCAACCTGGAGCCAGGTCCCTTCCCCCACCCTGCGGATGGCCTCTTCACCCTGCCACATCCTCACCACCACACTCACCTCGGCTCGACCGCACCCTGTGCATGCTCCCACCTGCTCAGGCTCCAGCACCTCACACGAGCCATGGTGAGGCAGGCTGGCTAGAGCAGACGGTATACTTAACAGCTACAGCCTCACGCAAAAGTCAAAAGAATCCTAGGTGGTATGGCATCTGAGTGCAAAAGAGGTGCTGCATTGTCAAATGACAATGCAGGGGGACTGCAAGTCTGCCTGTGCCCCAGGCCGGCTCTGCCTCGAAACCACTCCTTCTGTCACACTGGCCCCTCCGTGAGAGTCCTGAGCAAAGCAGCTTCGGCCCTCTGACCTCAGCTCCTTCACTGAGCGGCCAGTTTAGTGCAGTGTCTAAGGGCTGGGTGTCAGAGGAGCTAGAGACTGAAAAGCACTGAGTCAACACCAGCCTCACGGAAATGCCAAAACTGAGATCATGAACCGCCCAGCCGGGAAAACCAGCACAGTGGTCTCCACAGAGGTGCACGGATGTGAGCTTGGCGGAGCCCAAGTCCTGGCCAGTCTTGGGGAAAATGCTACCTGCGTCTACTTCTCACAAAACCGAGGGGGACAGGTGGGCAATGGAGCTGATAGAAAAGTAAGGAAAATCAAGTCAGGCAGAGATGTGGGGTTTTTCTTTTTTCAGCTTTACCGAGGTATAAGGCAGAGAGTTTCCAATGCTACACATTTACACTTGCTGAAGTTTTCTGAGGGATGTAAGAAGCAAACACCTCTTTCCGTGTTCCCACTTAGGTGGCCATGGTCCACCAAGGGTCCTGGATTCCCAGTCTAGCACATCAGTTGGGAGGGAGGGAGGGAGGGAGGGAGGGAGGGAGGAAGGAAGGAAGGAAGGAAGGAAGGAAGGAAGGAAGGAAGGAAGGAAAGAAAGAAGGGGAAAAGCCAACAAAATGAGGGTTCCAGGTGGGCCATCTGAAAACTTGTCTTGTTCCTAGGCAACCAAAAAGAGAGGCCTGACCCTCGGCTGGACCTTCCGGGTGCGCAGCTCCAGAGAAAAGGGCAAATTCTCTTCCGTGCATGTGTGCAGTGACCTGGACAAACAGAAACCCATTTGGGGGGTGGAATTTCCATGGTAGGGAAGGGGCCGGATGGGAATGTGCAGGGCAGGAGCGTGTGTCCAGGTGTCACACACCTCATTCCCCTCTTCCTCACACTTGGGCCGCCTGCACGGAGCAGCAGGAAGGTCTTGCTCCCTTTCCACAGCAGGATCAACTTAGAGCACCGGTCTCAAAGGGTGGGGGCGGTGATTTTGTCTCCTAGGGGACATTTGGCATTTCTGGGGATTTTTGTTGTCACAACTGAGAAGAGGGGGGCTATTGGCATCTAGTGGGAAACGGCCAGGGATGCTGCTAAACCTCCTGCAATGCACAGAGCAGCCCCCACAACAAAGGGTCGTCTGATCCGAGTGTCGCGGCACCAAGGCTGCGAACCTTGTCCCCGTGGCAGGCTCGGTCTGCCTTCAAATCGCTGCGTGCGTAGCAGTCGAACAACACCTGACACTCCCCCATGCCCCCCCACCCACCTGCCTGGAAAATATTGCCAAGACACTCACATCAAAGATCAAAACTAAGCAGGGGGCTCCTTTTCATAGGCCCCCGGTCACCCAAGGCCTGCACACCTGACTTCAAAAGCAACCGAGGCCAGTACTAATGCGGTGCCCACCAAGGAAAGGCAAAGAAAACCAATCTGACTTGCTTCTGGCTACACCCACCTCCTTCTGATCAAGTGAATTCCCCAGAAAAATCAGATACAGTAACAATCCTTTCCATCCCAGACTCCTTTATTTATAAGTTGATCCAAAGACTCTTGCCCCCCATCCTGACTCAAAACAAAGTAAAAGCTAAGGCAGAAGTTTCAACCCTGAAGTTGAAAAACAATGTTTGGGGACAGTTAACGCAACAAAGAAGCGGATTTTCCAAATAAAAGACAGGAGGAGACAAAGGTCTTTGCCCGCACACACCGAACATCTAACACCCTGTAAAAACAGCCAGCATGGAGAGAGTTGCCCGGGCAATAGCTTTTTGAAGAGGGAGAATCTTACTCTGGTCGTCAAGGGCAGCTGAGCAACAAAAAAGTGGGGTGCAGACTCACTAGCTCCACGGGCTCAGGGAGAGTTGGAGGCGGCAACAGAGAGGCCGGCCCTTCGCATCCTGGGGCACTGCTGTCCTGCTGGCCTGCAGGGTCTCCGGTCCCAACATCTTCTCCGAGGTTGGCTGCAGCCTCCCTTCTCTGAAGAAATCAGGGCTGCTCCCCGCGGCTGAGATGTGCCAAGCAGATGGTCCCACGCTTATTAGCAGGAGCCGTGTTCAAATAGCATCATTCAGTGACACACGCAAGTGAAAGCCTGCATGCTGATCCAGAGTGGGGACAAGCTGGTGACCATGTGAGGTGTGACCCCTTGAAGCACGAGGGCCAGACAGGGCTAAGGAGATGAACCAGAGACAGGCCCTGTGGAGGGGCAAAGTCACGTGTCAGGAAGATGGGACCGGCTCAGATTCCTGTCTCAGCCTGTAACCAGCCATGTGATCTCTGCCAAGCTCTTTAAGACTCAGTTTTGCCACCTACAAAATGGAGCTCATCATAATAACACTGCAAAGAGTAGCTATGTATGGTTAAATGAGATGTACGTATATTCCTGCACAGTGAGGCACGCATTGCTCAACAATTAGGTATCCGTTCCCCTCCTACAACCCGTTTTCAGAGTCTCGTGTGTAAGTACCATGCAGCAGAGGAGAGAGAAAGTCCGGAGCGGGTTCTGAGTTCAAGGGTAATGCCCTGGCTGCCCTGCGGCTTGGTTTGGAGGCTGTTTCTGGGAGCAGCTGTTCCTAGTAGCTGCAGCTTCTCACCCATGCAGTGCAGTTACTTTCCCCATGACCCCTGTTCCCTTTCCCACAGACCCCGTGTAGAGGCGCAGAGGCCAAGCAGGAGAATTCTGGCTGGTGTGACTGGCCAAGCCCTGCAGGGAAGACCCACCTACCCCCCTGCCCCATCTGTGGCAGCATTTCCTCCTTTTCCAAAGTATTCCTTCATGGCTGCTGTGTCAAAGCTGTCCCGGACCCTTGGGACCCACGGGATCAAAACAGGGTGAGAAGGCAATTTCAGAATCTGTGGGAAAGCAGACTCGGGCACCCGCATACAAAGCTTTCCTCGGGCTGTTTTTGTAAGCGGTGAGACTCAAGGCCAGCCAGACTGCCCCTGCAAGAAGCTGACCTGCTCTCTGTCCTCCACAGGGAAGAAGAGCGGGGAGACAGGGGACGTCCCCTAAAGCCACAGGTGGAAGGTGGCGAGAGTTGGGGCATCTACCGGATAGGCAGGTGACCTCCGTCCTGGGAAGCTGCGAGAGCACTTCATTACCTGGTTATGATGTTCCAAGGGAGGAAAAGGTCAGCCTCCTGAAGAAGTTTACAGTCCCCAGAGGATAATCAGAGACTGAAAAGAAAACCAGGACCATGTGAGGCAGAAAGGAAGGAGTACTCAGTGGAAAGGGGGCCAGACACACAGAGGAGAATGCCACGAGGAAAGAAGGAACAGCTGGCTGAGACAGTTCCAAAGTCACGGTGGGGAAGAGATCCCCGAAGGGAAAGAGGACGGAGAGGGAACAGCATGGATAGAAGGACCCGCTCGGCTCTTCTGCTCACACGTGCTGCTTCTCAGAAGCTCATGGACTGTCCAGATTTTTCACCCTGTCCCTAGGGGGGCTGTGAAACCCCGAGCACAGTGACCAACTGGAAGGAAGACTCCAACGTCACTATTTAAGTCAACAGGACACAGGACCTGGGCAGTTTGCTTTTTCCAGCTCCTACCAGAACACAGAAGTCTGTGCACACTGGCGGAGAACCAGTTGCCCAATTTGGAAATTGATAACAATCACAAGGTGAACGAGGAACAAGCCACCAGGAAGCTGGAGTGGCCAGGTGGCGTATAGGTAGGGGAGGGCAGCCAGGGCGTGGTGGCTAGTCGGGGGAGCCTGGAAGAGACCGGCTCTCTCCCTCCAGATTGAGTGGGCAGGAGAAGGCACCGGTTGTTTTGTGACTAATTGGCACCGCTAACAAAAGCAGGAATGATTGCAGATGGAGCTGGAGTTTCATTTGTGGGAGATAACGATTTGCATTTAGAGGAAATACAGCAACTCCCTGTAAAAATAAAACTGCTTACTGAAGCCACAAATAGGTTGGCTATTTCTGTGCCTGGCTTGTCTTTGTGAGCAGCCCTCCCCCTCCTTTTGAGAGGTAAGGAGGGTCTGGAGGGAAGGAGGCACACAGAGAATGGGTAACAGCGCCAGCGGTGCCTGGCAATGTGACGTCTGCGGTCCTCAAAGGCCAGTGTAGGAGGAAGTTCTAGCTTCACCTCCACAGGTCAGGTCACACCTTCTGAAGTTTCCTGAGAAACAACATCCCTCTTTCTTCCCTCAAACAACAGGGAAACATGGTGGAGGCGGCCTGGGGACAGACCTTATAGGAGCAAAGAAGTGGAAATTTAGTAACCCAGAAGGCCATGGAATGGACATGCAAGTAGTTGAGCCCATGGGTGGTAGAGCCCGCGGGTGGTAGAGCCCATGGGTGGTAGAGCCCATGAGTAGATCCACAAGTAATAAAATTTTTTTCTTCCGTCAGGCTGTCACTCGGGTTCGAGACCCTTCCAATGCCCTGGGTGCTTTGCTCAAGGCTAACCCCAGGGAAGCCCCGTGGATCCCTGTCACAGCCTAGAACACAGTCCTCATCCGGAAGGAACTCTGCTCCCCCCTAGAGGCTGAGCCTGTGGTTTTGGAGAGAAAGCCAGTAAGGGCTTCACAAAGCCCAGCACTACCCTTGGTGTTAGAAAGTGAGAGGTCGAATATCAGGCGGGGCCCCTCCAGCTGAGAGAGTGGCCGTGGGTGCGCAGGTGGGCGCGCCCATTTTCAAAGCAGGATGACAGGCTCGAGTCCGGCTGAGAAACAGCAGGTCCCCAGGATGGCAGCCAACTAAGAACAAACTCTCTTGGTTCACCGTTTGGAAGCAGAACGGCTTCCGGTGTGCCAGAAACGAGGACTTGCACTTTTGTCAGGAGTGATGAGTGACTGTGTCCCATCCGCTTGACTGACAGGGTCTCAGAGCAGGGCGGGCCCCACCTCCCACCCTCAACCCCCACCCTCTGACCTCCAGTCCTGCAAGAGAGACTTCAGATCTCACTGGTCAGATAAGATTCCAAGATAAAACCCTGAGAACAGAACTCTCCCAGGCTGATCGAATCCCATCAGCCTTGGGGAATCTTCTCCAGGCTTCTCTTACCCTACCCCGTCCTGGGATTCGCTGGACCTCTCCCAAGTAACAATCTTTACTTCTCAGTGCACTTTTCTTAAACAACAAATCTTAAAAATAAATGACATTTTCTTCCCAATGTGGTTCTCCTCCAACTAGACAGGCCCACGGGGTGGGACACAACCCACAGGAGATACAACAGGGTGGGGAAGAAGGGGGTGTGGAGCAACCCTGTGAGGAAGTTAAGGGAGCAGACAGACTCCTGGATAAACCCTGGGAAGGGTCCAAAACAGACCGAGCTGCAGATTAGACCCAGCTGTGGGAGTCTGGATCCCCAGTCCTTGTCCCCCACTCCTCCCCCAGGTATTTGGAATCTTCCAGAAAGAAGACTCTTCCTTTTTTGCAGCATGATGAGAATGTAAAATGACCCCAAAGGAGGCCAGCAGTGCTTCATCAAAGACACCTCTCCGCGCCAGGGGCAGGGGCAGCATACGTGCTGGGGATGGGGGTGGGGGAGCGAGCATCCTCAAAGACACAGGTGCTCCGCACTTGAATAAATGCGATGCGTCTTGTCCTCTGGACCGGCACCTAACTGGCCGCACAGACACTTGCCCTCTGGATTCCTTACCTAGATTGTCATCGCGTGTTCTCGCTTGTCCAAACACCACGAAAACATCCAGTTGTGAGAAAGAATATTTTTGGAGCATTGCCTTGGGACATGGAGTCTATCCATGCCTCTAGATGTTCTAAATATTACCCTGGGTTTAGCCCTGCATACTTGGCCAGCCTTGTGCTGGCCCTTCATAAAACTATAATTTCTAAGTCATCCTTTGGAGATAGTCATCAGCTCGCATTTGGAGGCTCTAAAAACAGAGACAGAAAAAGATCAGAGCCGGGTTCCTGTAGGAACTGGCTTGAGCCCTTCCCGGCGGGCCTCCCAAGGCCCTGTCGGCGCTGTGGCGCTCAAGGGTCAGGAGGACGCCCAAACGTGTGGTTGTTCTTGTTTTCTCTTCCCGCTGGGAAGCCTGGAGACACACGTTTAACCTGCCTTCGGAAAGGGGCCATGTGGCTATTCAAAAGAAAAATGTTTGAAAGGACTAATTTAGTCAGAGGCCAAACCTGGGCACTATTCACCTTGTACTCACCGTCCTTTTTCTGCCAATAACTGTGGATTTGGGCAAACAATGTTTTTTCTGCCCACTATATCCTCAAGGAGACTGCAAAAAATAAGTCACCTCCAAATGACAACAACTTACACATTGGGACAACCACAGCCAGCAGTGACTCCGGACCTGTACCCACGGCAGTGTGCTGAAGTATATGATAGCACCCGTTAAAATATACGAGGGGGGAGCCAGAAAAAACCCCGAATTTGTTTATAAAAAAATTGTGTATTTATTCTTACATGCTGAAACTTCGGTCGCCTTCCAAGTGCTCTCCATCTGATGCAACACCCCCATCGAGATTTTTTTTCACTGCTCAGAACAGTTTTCAAACTCGTCGATTTTGATGCCTTTTAGTGCTTCTGCCATTTTTTTTGTTTCACCTCTTCCACATCAGCAAAACATTTCCCTCTGAGGACTTTTTTCATCCAGGGAACCAAAAAAAAAAAAAAAAAAAGCCATCTGGGGAGAGATCGGGTGAACAGGGAGGGTGGGGCATGGGGTCATGTTGTTTTTGGTCAAAAAATGCTGAACACTCAGCTCCCTGTGGGCAGGTGCACTGGTAAATCACCCATCATGCAATGGGCAAAGGCACTGAAAGAGTCTTCAAAAAAAATTCACTGAAGCCAAACGCAGCCTCTCACCACAACGCCAGCAGGTCCACTGATGCAGATGGGATCCTAGAACACTCACGTAGCAGGGGAAGCCGGTACTCCAAGGGACCTGCCCCCTAGAAGAGAATTCTGGGTTTTGGGGGGTCCCCCTCCTCTTACTAGAGTGACGTGTTGATGTTTGATGTGTGTTTTCCCCACACAACGCAGCTCTTTGACGCAGAGTGACGCATCTCCCCTCCAGGGCTGGCTGAGTAAAGGAGTGAGCTGAGCAAGCTGTCCGTGTTCAGAGTCGGTGCCGCCGTTCTCAGCATTGTCTGCTTTATAATTGTCTCTTCAGTGTCCATCTGATTTCCCCAATCAACCTGTGGGTCACCTGGGGAAAGAACCCCCACCCCGCACTTGCTGTGTGGCCTTGGGTGGTGCTGAGGACATGGGGGGCTGAACACTGACAGATGGCTTGACAAACGCACCATGGGACAGCACAGCCACCAGGCCCTAGGCTGCCATTTTGCTGAACCATTCTGTCCCTGTTGACCCCAGCCCTTGCCAGCATGTAACACGCCCTCACACTGATGACCTGTCATTGTTTGGGGTATGTGTGGGGCCTCTCTGCCAGTACCGCACGTCATATTTTAGAGGGTACGGACTGGCTGACTCTCTCTTGTAAAGCCGGAGTGTCTTATCATGGCCTGGCATGTCCTGACGAGATTATTTTGGTGGCAGATTCCAAAGGTGAAAATGTCTCCGACTAGCTTCGCCCCGGTTGTCTGAAAGCAACCTCTGCGGCACCCGGAACCCACCTACGGGGCTCGGGCTCGGTCAGTCAGTGTCCTGGCGCTGCCCCAAACACTCAGCATCTGCTGCCGAGAACAACAGTGAGACTCTGGCCACTGCACCTACAGTTCAGCAACCCAGCTACCCTCCGCCTGGCTACAAAAATTTTACCTGGCAAAACTAAAAATGCTCAGCCTACACTGGTATAAATAAGGCGACATAAATGAAATCAACCTTCTCGCTTCATCCTAACTTTAACCATTGCTCAGGGTAAAGTGTGATCAGCTGGCCGTGGCTCAGGCTAGCTCCTCAGCCTGTGGTCCATGTCCTGTGTCCCCTCAGGCTCATTGCCATGGCAAAGGGGAGCCAGACCAGCCAGACGGGGCCGAGCCTCTTGGTCTCCTCAGAGAATGTGCTGGAGGCAGTTGCTCTATTGGCCAGAATGAGATTAAGGATTCACAGTATTTGCCATTGAACATGCTCTGTGCTCCAGTGACAAGGACAGGCTAGGTCACCTGAGCGCACTCTCCCTGAGTCCAAAGGCGCTGGCCTTTATACGTCCTCCAGGCCATGAGGTGTGGGGTGAGGGCACAGAAGCGGGCTCCTTAGGGCTGAGGAAAAGGGGGTGGGCGATGAGGAAAGAGCCTGCATGCCTGATGTAAAAATAAGGGGTCCCCAGGAAGCACACTTCTTCCCTCCAGGAATCCCTGGAACCCACGGGTAGAGGTCATGGGTCATGGGCAGAGAGATCACAGGTCATGGGTGGAGAGGTCATGGGTCATGGGCAGAGAGATCACAGGTCATGGGTGGAGAGGTCACGGGTTGTGGGCGGAGACCTGTTGCTCTAGGACAGCCCAAGCCCAACTAGGTCAATGTCATCATCGATCACAGTTACATTCAAGTCCCTTAAATTATTCTGATACCTGGGAATTGTTAAAGGAATAGCCCAAAGTGAAAGTTCTAGAACAGGAAAGTTCTAGGAGCGGCCTTTCCCGACCGACGACGCCACAGGCACAAACCCTCAACACTGTTCTCTGTCGCTTCCATGCTGGAGGTGGGTGCCCCCCACCCCAGGAGCTGCCTCGCTGAAGACTAAATTTGGGGGTTTCCCCACAAGCACATTGGGGAGCCTTGGAGCCGCAGCAACTGATGCTGTTACCAGACGGCGGGGGGCAGGTCGCTAAGCTCTGCCTTCCAGAAACTGGTTTGCTTGTGCCCTTTGTGCCTCCACCCACATGGGGACCATCCAGTCACCCGGGCAGGGAAGCCTGTTCCCCACAGCCAGCTCCAAGCGGCAGTTTTCCCCGGTCCTGCTGCCCCGCTTCCCGCTCTGCCCTCTGATAGCCCAAGCCCTCACCCCGGCACCCAGGGAGTGCCCACCTCCGTCTGAGTGCCCGAGATGCAACGGCGGCTACTCACGGCCGCTCTTGTGTTTGTGCCTCAGACCAGCTGCCACTGGACTAGGTTTCCTGTGTCAACTCTTTCTAGAGAGAGATGGACACCCTCAGTTCCTCCTCACATCCCCCAGCGTGACAAGTCTTGTGGCATCACTTCCAGAGACATAATGAACATGTGAGCACCCAATACCTTTGGAAGTGCAGTTAAACATCCCCAGGTGAGGCCACCTTGGGAGTGGCTGGTGGACGATTCTGGATTCCGGCCCTTCCCCAGCCCCAGTAATGCCCCGTGCGTCACCCCGATGTGAGAAGGTTCCAGCAGGAGGCCCACATCCTGAAAGGTTAGGTATCTGGCCCTGGGTGGGCTCTGCTCACATAGGAAGGGTGACCTGGGCAGACGCACCAGGGCACGCCCCAGACCACACTCCTGAGTTCCTAGGACAAGGGCCCTGGCTCATCGATGCCCGTGACATGCTGCTTTGAAGGGTCTACAGCCAAGTACCCCTGCGGCCAATCCCCACCACACACACCCAGAGGCCCCAGTGCTCAAACACCATCACCAACCCCGCCATCACTGACCAAAGGTGTGCCTTCTCAGGAGTCCGCAGCCATCACTGATGTCAGGAGGACAGACGAGCCGTTCGCCCCAACCTGGATGTGGCTCTGAAGGACACAGGTCCACTCCGTGTGTTGCTCTCGTTCCACAGAAAGATGCTGGGGGTCTTCGAGACCAAAGCTTTGCTCTCCCCATTTCCTAATACCCTCAGCTCAGGACCATCTCCCTCCACCGTCCTCCATCCTCTGCCCTGATGGGAGCAGCACCAGGCTGCCACGTGCGTGGGGCTCTCAGCCCCAAACCCTCAGCCAGACTTCAGGCAGGGGCTGTCTGCCGGCCTAGGTGAGTCTTGTGTTCTCTCCAGCCTTCCCCAGGGAAGACTTTCAGTGGTTGGTGAAAGGGGCTCACACCAACAGGGCGAGCACCCCGTCTTCACTGCTACGGCGCCGTCCATACGGAATCCTGAAATGAGCCATCGTGGATGTCCTCCTCAGACCCCCAGTGTCTGCGCTGAGCCCACGAGCAGTCATAGGAGGGGACCATCATCGATCCTTATCACAGAGGTGGCCCCACACTCCCACTCCTGAGCCCAGGTGATGAGGGCCAACCTGAAGAGCAGGAAGTCCGATTTGTTGTAGGTTTCAAGTCTGGCTCTCACTCAGACTGATATACCAGCCCTTCTCTTTGGAGGGCATTTTTGTACTTATGTGTTTTTTTATGTTAAAACATACATACCCTGCCCTGACCAGTGTGGCTCAGTTGGCTGGACATGGTCCTGCAAAGCTAAATGTCGCCAGTTCAATTCCCGGTCAGGGCGCATGCCTGAGTTCAGTCCCCAGTCGGGGCGCATACGAGAGGCAGCAGATTGGTGTTTCCCTCTCACATCGATGTTTCTCTCCCTCTCTTTGTCCCTCCCTTCCCCTCTCTCTAAAAATAAAGTTAAAAAACACACATACCCTGAAACTGACAAGTTTAGCAATCTTTCAGTGTGCCCGCCGGGCAGCGTCATGAAGCATAAGGACCACACTGCTTGCCCACCAGCACCGCCCACCCCCAGGACACTCCCACCTTCCCAAATCGAGCCTCCACTCCTGCCCCAGCCCCTGGGCTCACGCACCTGCCTTCTGCCTCTAGGTGTCGACCACTCTGCTGGCTCCTGTACCTGGGGTCACATGGTATTTGGCCTTTTGTGTCTGCTTTACTTCACTCAGCATGACGTCCTCAAGGTTCATCGGGACATAGCCTGTGTCAGATCTCACTCCTTCTGAAGGCTGAATAATACTCCATGGGACAGGACGGAGTGTGTGTGGAACGTTTGCTTACCCACTGATGGGCGCAGGGTGCTGGAGGGGCACCATTTGTAAGATCACAGCCCTGGGAGTGGGGACAGGCTTACAGATTGGTGTCCACATGCCCTTTTTGCCACCCAGTTTTCAGGAACCCTTTGGAATCAATAATCTAACATATTTTCCCTAAAACAACCCAGAAGGTACTTTGCAGGTAGTCTCGGCCCGAAGCTGTGCTTGTGCCAAGGGACCTGTGTCAGTTAGGGCCTCACTGCGAGCAGCAGAAGCAGACGCTGGCTAATTTGAGTAGAAAGGGGACTTATTAAAAGGACATTAGTTAGCTCACAGACTCCAGGACAGAAAAATCCAGGCTAATCTAGGCAGCCAAAAACAACGGCGTGATGCTAAAATCGTGTGGCAGAATTAGCTCCATCAAGGCGCTGCTGCTGCCTCTGCCAAGCCCAGGGCCACAGGGGGCCGAGTTGCTCCCTCTCTGCCGCCAGCACCCAGTGCCCAGGGCACCCTCAGCTCTGGTCCTGCTGCCCTGGGCGCTTGGTCTCCCTAACCCCCACCAGAGAGGATTCTCGGGGTCCCTGTTCCCTTGTCACCAGCAGCTGAGATAAAGTCAGGACCAGACACACCTGGCTGGCTGTGCCGACGTCAGATGCCCACAGGAAGGGAGGCTGGGAGAGTGCGTTTCTCCTAAGGTGGGGGGCCTCCACCCCACAGTGGGAAGGGGCCTGGGTGGCCCAAAGGAGAGACAAAGAGCCATGTCAGGGGTCAATGGCATCAACCCTTCACAGGGTCACCAAGTGTCAGAGCTGACTCACTGCAGGGACACACCTACCAGCCAACCCCAGTCCACATCCCAGGAGCAAGAGTCCCTGAGACCCACACTTCAAAGGTCTCCGGGAGCCACCTCCACCAAGTCCCGCCCACCCAAGCCCATGATGCGCAGACCCCAAGCCCACCGGCCACCTGGGGGCCCTGCCCCTGCAGATCACTCTCTGGGGGCCCAGGGACTGGTTCTCGGTCAAACAGCACCGAGCTTGCTCCCAGGGCCTGCACACTCCTTGTGCCCGGGCCTAGCACCTGAGGGTGGGTGCATCACCCATACACGCCCCCCGGACCCAGGGATGGCCAGAGGGTATGTGAGGAACTCACGTTCTCAGGGGCAGCCATGCAGGTGTGAGTGAGGCCCTTGTGGGGAGGGACAGGGCCAAACGCAGAACGAGAGGAGGCCTGGACAAAGGCCAGGGGCCGCTTTCCCCGTGTGGCTACTTTCCAGCCCAGAACTGCAAGGAGTCCAAGAACTCTAAACTTACAACCTGCCCTTCCGACTGTTACAAAGGTATAGATTTGTCAAGGTGGAAGCATGGAACGGGCCCCATTGGCCAGTTTGGTCGCCTGTATTTTTGTGACAAACACCGGTACCTTAAAGCCAATCACTGTAACCGCTGTCCCGGGGTGAATCTCAGCACGGAGCACAGCCGTGACATTGTGCGGCCACCACCACCGTTGTCTCGGGGACCTCTCCCTCTCCCCACACTGATTGCATGCCAACTCCCCACCCCTCCCCAGCGGCCTTTGAGTCTGCTGTCTCTGAGTCCCCTACTCTGTGCACCTCATGGAGGGGAATCATGCAGTGTCTGTCCTTCTGAATCTGGCTGATGGGACATCACAGCCTTAGGGGGACCAGGTGAGCTGGCCTCCAGGAGGGAACTCGAAGGTAGGATTTCTGTGCAAGGCTGGTATTGGGGAACCGCCTGTGAGAACGTGGGAGCCAGCAGCAGGCCAGGAAAGCTGCCAGACCTCAGAATAAGTCTGACCCTGAGTGAAGGGGCGGGAAGGATGCCTGGGAGACATGTTCTGGCCTGCCTGCAGACAGAGGAAGGGTCAGCAAGGCCCATGGGATGTCCTGGAGCCCAAGCTGGCTGAGCAGAGTCCCTTCTGCCTCAGCACCCTGCGGCTCAGCCTCGCTGGGAGCAGCACCTGGGAGGCAAAACCTCAGGGCCCATGTGGGGGGTGCATCTCCACCATGGACACTGCCCTCCCCCAGCCGTCCCTCTCCTCACTCCATCCCACCTCTGTCCCCAGCAACAACATAAGTGCTGTTCTCAGCCCTGCACAGCGAAGTGGGAGGCCATCCCAGGCTGCTTGTGTGCCACCCCACCAGCCAACCCCACCGCCGCCACCACTGGCCCACGCAGACGGATACTGCCTGACACCTCCACCCAGTGTTCCGGGCAGGAAGCAGACTGGGGTCACCTCTCCCGCAGGTTCTCACCCTCCTAGGTTATCTGCCCCTTGGGGTTTGAGCATGGTGTCAGGTGTGTCCCCCCCAGTCCCATGCCAGCTCCCATAGGGACATCATGGCCAGCATCTGCCCCCACTGTCCACAGTTGGTCCTAACACGGGCCTTCAGTCTTCAGTCCCCAAGGCCAGGCCTACAGACACGTACAGCCACCACCAAGTCCCCAGGAAGCCTCTTCATTGTCTCAGGTTCATTTTCCAAATTCTTACACTACAGGCCGGGCAACGAGTGTGTCCTGAGCAGGGGGAGGGAGTCAGGGTGACAAGCTCTCCTGAGAACAAAACTGGCACCCACCTCTCACGTTTGGGGAGAAGGGATTTTTAAGAGACTCCCGGCTTGGGCAGGAGAAGCTCTTCGGTCTCCTGCTTTTTGGTGCCACCAAGTGGTGATTTGGGTTTTCGCACAATGCGAGTCATTCAATTTTTAGCCTGTTTCCCTTCTTCTGTAGGAGGTTGCATTTTTAACCTCTTAAACTGTTATTTTAGGGGAACTCCCCCCCAAAATCAGGGAAGATTCCTTTATCTTGGCAGACTCCCAATGTAGTTCGATAGGCTGAGTCAGTGAGAAACTCAATTTCTTAGAAGCAGTGCTCAAAGGGATTTTTTTAAAAAATGCTCACCTAAGAATATGTTTATTGATTTTAAAGAAAGGGGAAGGGGGAGAAACATCAATCAGTTGCTTCTCATAGGCACCGACGAGGGGATCGAACCCACAGCCCAGGCATGTAAGTGCCCTGGCCGGGAATCGAACCCGCAAACTTTGTTTACAGGATGACGCTCCAGCCAGCTGAGCCGCACCAGCCAGGGCTCAAAGGGCTCTTGGACGAAGCCCCTCTGTTCTCTCTCAGCACACAGACCTCGCCCGCATGCCCACACTTCTTGAACGGCCCCAAAGGTCCACACAGACACTGGAATGCTGCCCACCCCACCAGGGTGGACAAAGGCGGCCACCGCTCTTCTCCCAAGGGGTGACCCATCTCCCTCCTTTAGGTCCAAGATGAAGGACAACGATGACATCCAATTACAGCATCCCTTTCTCCCTTGGGATGCGGGGGGGACTGAGAGGTGGGCTTGCTCTATGTCGCTTCAGAGACCTGACAAAATGGCAAGCGTGAGCCATGATCACGACGTAGAGAAAACTCCAAACAGTAAAGACCAGCCTGAGTTCCTGTCCCGTCTCATCTCGTCTTGGAAGCACAGACCCCCTGGGCTCGGCACAGCCAGGCCTCTGGCCAGCTCTCCGGGCCAGGAGAGAACATCGAGGAGGGTCTATCCAGCGCCTGGAAGGCCCAGCCTGCTTCCGGCCAGGGTCCCCAGAGTATCTTCGCAGCTGAAAAGCTCAGAATGAGCCTCGAGGCACCAGAGGTCCTGTGCCTAGCTTGCCAGGAGACAAAATGCTGGACAAACATGGATTGAAATTTTCACACACACAAAATACACCTCTTATCAAAGACTGCACTTTGTCAACGCGTTTCTCAGGTGGAAAACACAGAAGCAGAGTATCCGGTTTAAGATGAGAGACTGGAGACCCCCAAGGTGGGCCAACCCCTGCCTCCTCCAGGAGCGGAGGCGGGGCCTTCGGGCCCTCAGGTGGACATGCCACACAGTCCTGGTGACCCCCTGCCCTCCCTTACCCAGCAACCCAGGAACTCCCTCCTGCCCAGACCAGACTAGTGGGCACATCAGTCCTGTCCCCACAGCAGCTATGTCACCGGGAGGAGTTGGCAGCAGCCAGGAAAGCCCCAAAGAGACGCGGCGGCAAGGCTGGCCTGCCCCTGCGTGTTTACGGCCTTGTCTGGTTTTGCCTTCCTTACCTATACCAAATACTGAAGAGGACTTAAACACTTATAACCAATCCTAGAGATGAAATTAAGATCTCATACTATGGTAAGCTAATATTTGATGATACCTCAACTCTAATTTTGTCATTGTTTCTAAAGTAAATATTAGCATTTTACGGTGTAGAATCCACCTCCAAAGCATCACCTGTGCGCATGGATGCTTCACTTCCTCCTCTTACCAGACAGCCGGCCGGCCACGGATTTCGCCCCCAAAAGAAATGCAGCCTTCCTGTCCTTTGGCATCCAGCTCGTACGCCAACTGTTCATAAGACACTCTGGGACACCAAAGTCCCAGAGGTGGTGACTTCTCTCCAATCACTGACAGAAAGTAAAGTTTTGGCCCCAAAGGTACCAGATCCAAGGGTTTCTTTCTTTAATAGGAGAAAGTTTATTTAGAAAGTCGCAGAGGTAGAGGTGAGTTGTGGAGGAGATGGGCTCAGGAAATGAGTTACAGAGGCAAAGAGGGGGCCCTTGGGGCTTAGGGGAGAGATGCATCAGGGGGAGGTGGAGAGAGAGAGACAGACAGACAGATGGGGGTAAAGGCAACTCCCCTGGGGTAAGAAGAAGGGAGGGGAACTTTGCAGGCGTACTCCTGGGAGGGAGAGCTGCCCCCGGGTTGATCACTGATAGCAGTTACAGACTCTCGTTTAAAACGACGAAATTCCTTGTAAGGACCAGGCAGATCCATTTGCAGATAGAATGCGATTCTTGGGAATGAAGCCCGGGCTGGCCATCTCAGGCAGGCGTGCCGACAGACCTGCAGGTGGCCGCGTGGCGTCAGGGGCTGGGTCTTCCCAGGAGGAACGCGACCAGGGCCCAGGTGGTCACTATGCCACAGACTCTGCAAGACAGCCACACGGCAAGGTCGGCGCGGGAGGCTCGGAAGCCCTGATGCACGGGCTCGCGCCCTCTCTTCCGGGCTTAGTTCATGCAGACTGTATTTTTCCTCCCACGGCTGTCCTGGAGCCAGCGGCAAACTTCTGCCTCTTGAGGTCAGCATGGCTCTGGGACACCGACCAGTCACCTTTCCCAGGGACTGATACCAGAGGTTGACGAAGGCGAAAGGACTGCCTAAGGGGCCAAGGGCTTTTCTTCAGCAGCGCAGTTTCTGCAGACCTGGCTCCGAGCCTGCAGCCGGAGCCTTCCAAAGCACCATCCCAGCAGCTCCATCTTTCTGGGTTCTCCGGCCCAAAACTCGAGGCTCACACCTGACTCTCTCCTCTCTGCCAGTGACC
Organism: Macrotus californicus; assembly: GCA_007922815.1. Taxonomy (NCBI): domain Eukaryota; kingdom Metazoa; phylum Chordata; class Mammalia; order Chiroptera; family Phyllostomidae; genus Macrotus; species Macrotus californicus. The sequence continues at coordinate 280,402 of VMDR010000151.1, forward strand.
CCTCCTTCACTGTCCTCCCTCTGCCACCAGCCAGTCCAAGCCACAACTGAACTGTGACCAGGTGACTCAGCTCCCCAACCTCCTCCCCTGCCTGGCGTCCCCAGTCTGTCTCGACACAGAGCCACACGTCACTGCCTGTTGAAAGCCTCCGAGGGCCACGGCTCCTCCTGCAGTCCTCTCCCATGACCCTCCAGGAGCTCGGGACCCACAGACGTCTCCAGCCTCAGCTCCTACTCAGTCACTCCCGTCACTGTGGCTTCCTCGCTGCCCCCGGCACACCCTGCACGCCCCCCGAGGGCCTCCGCCCTGTCACCCTCTCTGCCTGGACGCAGGGCCCCCCATCTTCTCCTTCAACAGCAGCCCCCACCTCCCGAACTGCTCCCATGTTCAGTAAGCACCTGTCATGTCCTCAGCCATGCAGTTCACTGGTTGGCTTGCAGTCACGCCCACTGCAGCGTGAGCCCCGTGACAACGGTAGCTTCTTGTAGTCACTGACCAGGCCCTAGAACCTACGACCGCGCCCCACACGGCAGACGCTCAGTGAATGTCACTGACTGACATTCGGTCGCCACACGTCCCAACAACCCCTTCACAACACACCACGACCGAACTGAGCCCCACTCAGACCAGAGCAGGACGGCTGCCCCAGCCCCGCCACTTACTGCAACAGGCAGTTGATGTTCGGTGAGTGTCTCCAGTGCCGATAGAGGGCGACCTGCAGGATCGGGTGGCCCCTGTACTCCTTGAGGACGCTGCGAGTGCTGCCAAAGGAAGTGTGCTCAGCCCGGTGCACACGCGCGTGGCCAACCCCCTGCTCCAAGCGGGTTCCGGGTGGCGGCGGGCAGAGAGGGGCGGCGGGCGGAGACGGGACAGCTGGGACCCAGGGCACCTACTCTTTGAACTTATTGGTCAAGAGCAGAAACTGGTTCCGTGTCAGTCGCCGGACATCGAACTTGCAGAGATTCTGGAACTCACGGTAGACTTGCTCTTCGCTGACCCCAGGCCACCTGCTGACACTGAGGATGAGGATGGGGGGCCGGACGCTGGGATAATCTGGACCAGAAAAATTCTGGAAGGCAAGGAGAACAGAAGATTCCCACCGTTCCTGCTGACAGCCTACCCGGCTGGGAAACCCTGAGAGATAAGGTAGGAAAGCTTGCATCTAAGGATGGGGGGGGGGGGGGGGGGGGTGGGTCCACATTGGTTTTCGCAGGAAGATGAGAAAAAACCACCGGTTTAGATTTCAGTTGTTCTAAGAGCCCCTCCAAGATGCCCCAGAGAACGAGGCTGCTTCCCAGCTCAGCCTCTGAACAGGGAAAGCAGTGGAATGAAGGGTACTCACGATCTTCGGGACGCCGGCCCGGATCAGGTTCACCTGGTTCAGGTAGGGGGCCAGCGCATCGAGGCACAGAGCGAAAGAGGGCTCAGGCGCGGGGCCAGCACTGCACGGGCAGAGAGAACCCAGAGCATGCGGGCACATGGGCGGCCACGCACACGTCCTGGGCCGAGGCTGTGGCTCTGCGGGCCGACTGGGGGGCCGCTGCCCCCGACACTCTTCCTCTCCCACAGCCCCTGGGGTGCAGGCTGGTGCGCTTCCCCCACTGCCAACCTCAGAAACGTCCCCAGGGCCCGTGTCAGAGTAGAGCTTCTGGGTGGTCGCTGTGTCAGTGACAGTTTGGTGACGATCCCTTGGCTGACACACGTGAGCACTGGGCTCAGAGAAGCAGTGAGAGGCCACTATTCAAGGGACAGGCCACTTTATCAACCCTTGATGTGGCATCACCCTCTACTCCAAACGGCTGTCCCTCCTCCACTGCCTTGTTCCTCCACCCACCCCACGTGCAGGCCAGGAAGGGGCACGGGCTGCAGGGTCAGGGGGGCAGAGCCAAGAAGGGGCATGGGCTGCAGGGTCAGGCTGGCAGAGCCAGGAAGGGGCAGGGGCTGTGGGGCCAGGCGGGGAAAACTTCTCTAAACCTGCCAGGGTTTGGGTCGCAAGCAGAAAAGGAAATAAGGGCTGCACAGCCCTGACACTGGGCCCGAGGGGACTCCGCCACTGTTGGCACATGAGCCTCCCAGTGGGCCCTTAGATGCCACCAAAGCCCAGGAAAAAGGGAGATGGGGCGCAGGCTTCTCATTTGAGCCCTAAACCTCGGGCCAACATGCCGCAGACTACTTCTGTGCATCGTGTCTGTCACTCCGATGGCAAATCATGGGCCACGCCCAGTCTAACAGATTGCAGACAAAACTGTTTCCAAGTCAGCTACAAAGACCACGTCTCAACTTTGCCTGGCTCCTTCACCTGGCCTGTGGAGTCCCACTCAAAAAATGTGTCACCAAAGGCTGGAGCCGGCGCCTCTGGGCCCAGGGCCGCACACAGACGTCCAGGACAACGCTGCCTCCGGGAAGTGCACCCGGTTCCACTGTGGGCCTGATTCCAAGTCACTGCCTGCCCCCTCTACCCAGCCTGACTGTATGGACCCCAAGGAGGTGTCCTTCACCGACCTGAGCACTTTGTCCTCCTGCCGCACTCTGAGTGACACAGTTATGAGAATCGTGGTGACAGACAAAGCCAGCACAGCACGCTGGGAAGCACTGAAGCAGGATGACCCCTCGGCCCAACCCCAAGACAGGGGCCAGGACCAGCACGGGGCGGGGCGGGGTGGGGGGCAAGGCCACCCTGGGGAGGAAGCTGCTACCCAGGCAGGGACTCCATTACACAGTGACATTCTGCATCTTCCCTTCTTTGGGACAGCCGAGGGGGCCCGGAGGTCTTGGCTGACGGGGAGGGCGGATCACAGGACGAAAGGAAGGGCCACTCACCTGTGCACTCTCCACAAGAGCAGGTGTGCCACTTTCAAAAGGACTGGGGAGAGAAGCCAGAGATGTGACATACATCAAGGCTCCACCTGGCCGCCTTTGGAAGACATGCAAAGGCACGCACCACTTCCACAAGGCATGCCTTCCTGGGAAGTGAGCAGGGTGGCAGGGGTCGCCACAAATGAAACGTGAGCCCCCTTGGAAAGGGCGCCCTCTCACCTGAGCCGCAGAGGAAGGCGTCATAGGCGGCCTCATGTGGGTACTTTGTCTCTGCTGAGGCGTTGTTCCAGAACAGGAGAGAGCGGCAAACGAGGTCAGAATGCACCCAGGGAAGACGTCCCCACTCCGGTTCGTACCCGCATTGGCCAGGCACACACAACCTCCAACAGGCATGTGCACCTTCCCCCACCCACAGCCATCCCTGCCCGGTCCTCCCCACACAGCATGAGCACTCCCAGGGGGAGGGGGCACAGAGCTGAGAGCTTCCCCACAGCCCACCCACCATGGCAAAGGGGAGCGCATGCCTCCAACCCTGCCCAGGACCTCCAACACCCCCAGGATGGTGCCCTTCCAGCGAGGGGGTGACAGAGAGCACGGCTCAGGAGACCAGTGGAGGGCCAGTCTGGCATCCTGCACTCACCCCTGACACCCCAGGGAGACCTGGCCTCAGGTCTAGCCCTACAAGGCACGCACTCATGGGCACCCACCGTATTTCTCACACTCGCTGGCGTGAATGATCACTGGCCCAGAATTCTTGGCAGGGTTCAAGTCACTGTTAGAGAAAAGACCCAAGATGAGGACTATTCACTAAAAATAGCCCCTCAGGTTCTCCCCTCGCCATCTTCACATAAATAAATATGTTCTCAGTACTGGGACATCTTTAAAGGAAAAAAAAAAAAGGCAAGGAACTAGGGCCTGAGCAAATAGGGCCTTGGTAACTAGGCAACAGGGCAGGTGAAAGTGGGTGCCAGGCTGAACTGGGGGCTCTGAGTGTCCAGCAGACACGTAGCCCGAGCACCAACATGAGCTTGACGCCGGCTGTGCCCTGAGGGTTGTCCCCCAGGGGTCTGAGGGACAAACAGAGACATGATCACACCTGCACCCGACTCGTGCAGCACCCGGGCATGAACGGTGCACAGCCAAGGTCAGGGGCTCCGCTAGGCATGGGTGTCACTCATTCACGCACTGTTTAATGAGCACCTTCTACGCTGTGCATGGCGTCAGGCCCAAAAGAGCGAGCTGGGTTCAAAAGAAAAAACAAAACCACCCTGCTCTCACCGAACTCATCACTCCAGGAACCAGAAACAGATCAAAAGGAAAATAAAACCCCGGCCCACAGAAAATACCACATCGTTACACAGTCGTAGACATTTTTAGCAGGGCCCTGCACCTCTAGAAGAGTTCCTCAGCCTCAGCATCTGTAACGTTTTAGGCCAGAGAACTCTGTGTTGGGGCTGTCCTGGCCTCTGCTTGCTGGATATCAGTGGCACCCCCACTTGTAAAGGTAGCAACATTGCCCATGTGTCCCGGGAAGCAGATTCGCCCACCTGAGACCTCCGGCTCCACATGATGGCTCCCTTACCTGTTCAGGACTTCATAAACTTCGGAAAGATTTGAAACCCTTGGGAAATTCAGTTCCTACAATTATGGGAAAGAAATCAGGGAGAATAAAAGATTTGTGCTATTTCGGTATTATCAAAAGGCCATTAAAATGATCTGAAAAATGTTAACTCCCATAGCCTCCTCCTTCTCTTCAAATGTACCAGTCCTTATTGCTCATTTAGGATGCCAGGGTACCTCGTGCCCTTGGACTGGGTTCCTGTGAGGGACCCAGGAACCTAAGCTAGGAAAAGCTGGCACAAACACAGCTCGCACTCTCCTCCTTCAAAGATAAGGGCTCAGGGGCTTCTGGACACACGGGACTCCGAGGCCTCAGACCCGGCCAAGGACACGTATGTGGGACAGCAGGCACTCTAAGGACCAGAGGGCCTCGGGCAAGGCCAGGTCCCCGCGTCCTAGAGTCCGTCTCATCTTGTGTGGAAAGGGGCACGGTGGGTTCCCTGAGATAGGCCCCACACCCTGCCCCTTTGTCCCCAGGACTCAGTTCCAAGGAGACAAGCGGCCTCTCAGAACGCCATCAGCGCTAGAAACACGTGAAGCACGAAAGAGGTGCCTCTCCGGCGCAGACGCACTGAGCCGCCAGTCTCGTCTCCGCAGCTCACTGAGCGAGTCACTAACTTCGAGCGTCCAGCCTGATCCCACTCCTCTTTCCCTGCTTCTCAGTTTAACTTCTAAACAGCATTTAAGTCAGCTGGGGGCTTCCCCCCAAGGCACAACAGAAGTCACCTGGGAGCTTCAGCCACCCCACCCCCTGCCCCTCTAAACCAGAGAGGCCGATGGCAGGGCCCAGGTGCCAGGATTAGCTTCCCAGGTGACTTTAACGGGCTGTGCAGGTTGAAAACCCAGGGCCTTACGGCTCAGTAGAGATGTTTTCTCAGGGTTTTTCAAGAGGCAATCCCCTGCCCCCAACCCTGAAGCCCTTCGAGAGTGTCACAAACACTAGGTATGTATCGAGCGCTAGAACAGGTTCTCTGGTCCCATCTAAATAAGCACATGAACTTGAATAAGGGAAAGGAAACAAGTATGTGTGAGCTAAAACGACCCAGAGGCGCTATACCAGAAAAAGAAACCAGGACCGACCATAAATGTGAGGAACACCGAGGGTTCGAGGGCCAGTTTTCACGGAGAGAGAGAGAGAGAGCTGTGTAACTGGGACAAAGCAGCCCTTGACCTAAAGCGACGCCGTCCCTTACCTTCCATATGTCCTTTGTCACATTTTTAGTGTCGATGAGGACAGGGAACAGGCGGTGGACATTCAGCTTGAATTGGTGGTAGCTCTCTGCAGGGAATGACCGAGGCAGTCAGAAGTGAGTTTACTGGTGAAATTGGAAGGAAAATTCTCCAACCTAGCTTGTCGCCAGCCGGTTAATAAATAAAACCAACCAGGAACGGAAAACACCCTTGCTCCTAACGGTCAAGGCTTTCTACATCTTAGTGCAACCCGCCACCACCGTCTGTGGTACGAAAAGCCCAGTGGCTTTCCATCAAATTCAGGATGCTATGATTGCCAATGTTGCTTAACGTAGTTTGCAAAGTTCTAGCCAATGGAAAAAGGAGAAAGAGGTGTTGCTGGGAATCAGACATGAAACCGTCGTTCAAACATGACTGTTCAGAGGAAAAACAACTGAAAGCCTCATAGCCCAAGAGTCAAGTGCCCGATTACGATTTTTAGCTCAGTGGGTATGTCTATCAAAAGTACACCTGCGTGTGGTTTAGAGGGGTTCACTGCAAAACCAAACCAAACCCCCTGCCATGTGTGTTCTTCTCCCTACCTGCCTGTCCCCAAAGGCGGCTGCTGGCTCCCCTTTCCCTTTGGTGTCACCCCCATCTTCAGACAGCAGACTGGCGCCAGCAGGTGGTCTCCCAGCTTTAGGCATCTAAATAGTGGCCGCCTGCCTCTCAGCCCATGCCCCAGCCCTGCCCCACAGCCGCCCGCACACTGGGCACAAGGGCCAGCACCTGATCCTACAGCCACCCACAAAAACTCCAGCACTTTCGTTTTGCTGTTTGCTTAGTTTTTGAGTGCGTGCTTATTATTATTAACTTCACCCGTCATTCTCCAACTCTCTCGATATCCTCAAACCGAGGTGCCCCATCCATTCGTCTCTGGAGGCGACCTCTCCTAGAAAGAACCTTCTCCCCATCATCTAGACATGTGCCCTGGGTATATTTCATTAGTTCGGTTGATCCCAAATAAAACTATGATATCGGCACGGAGACTGAGAACAGGAGTGTCAACGTGACTCACTCGAGAACACACACAGAACAGGGGGCCGTGAGGACTCGGGCCTGGGCTCCTAACGGCAGCAAGGCGCTACTGCCATGGGAAAGTACGCTACAGCTGTGAGACAGGGCCGCCCAAAACTAAAATCACATTCATTGTGTTGATGACATAGTAAATGCTCTCAGTACGAGAAAAAAAAAGCCAAACATAAAATCAAATACAGGTTGTGACCAAATGTGCCAGAACTCACAACAGAGGAAAGGCAAGTGTCGGGACTAGAGCTGAGATCACGGGTGGCTTGTCACCCACTTCCGACTTTGCCGAGTTTCCTACAGTGAGACTGAACACCCTCTGTCGAGGGGCAGGAGTGTCAATTCAAATGTAGGCTTTTCCCCGTGAGAAAGTCCCCTGGTCCTCCACGCAGGGGAAATGGTAAACGGCCCCGCGGGCCTGAGCTCTGCAGAGACGTGAGGCTCCTCCTGGAGCAGGATCCCTGGCCCGTCCCCTTCCAGGTGGCAAACGGAGATCTAAGGAGGGAGAGCGATGGGCGTGCCCCTACCTGGGAGCGGTCTGAAGAACTTCTCGTGGAGATGCAGCAGGTCCATCATCATATTATGCCCCACTAAGGGCTGCTTGGAGGAAACCGACAGGTGAGGGAAGTGAAACTTTCAGCACAATTAAAACAGCCACCACAGACTAATAGCCTCTTGCAGAGGGTGTAGCTTTAGAGCGCACTGAAGCTGTGACCACGTGGTAATTCCATCCCCATCCACCTGCCACCCCTGTGAAAAGTAGTCCGATTGCTTGAATCCCAGAAAAGAAGAAAATCAGTGAGTAGGGGGCACGTGAGGCCAGGGCCACACCAGAAATCTAAACCGTGAAGCAGATAAACACTCGGTTCCCTGGGTGGTTTTAGGTCAGTTATTACCACCGTTCCTACGCGCCCGAGCGGGTCAAAAGAACAGCAGTAATTCATAGGGACAGTCTTTCCTCAAGTCAAATGTCACGGATTGGTGAAAGCACGTTAGGTCCATAATGCCAGTTATCAGCAAGAAGGAATCACTTCTCTCAAGGAACCTTTACTGTTGGGGGTCCCACCCATGTGACAGCCAGAAATGCAGAAGACTGCTACAGACCAAGAGAAGAGCTATGTTTCCTACCTTCTGGGCTTTCACCAGCATCTGGAAAAACACGGAAAAACCCCTGGCGGAGAGAAGCAGCTTCTCCTTCCAACAGCTCTCTCGGTCACAGGAGGTGTTCCCAAGGTACCAGTGATGCTGCTTACTCACTTTCTTCACTGTCACCTGGAATGGAAAGGGGGGCAAGTTCCCAAATTTGGCAACGATGCCAAAGAAGTGGCTCTCCATCTTGAAAGGGAAGGGGTGGGGGAGAAACAGAGATGTTTCCTCGGGTGAGGTGTGGCTGCAGGAGACACAGGGTGGAGCGGCCGGGGCGCCCCACGGCAGGGAGAACTCACCCCACGGTCTGTCCGCACCGTCCAGATGCCAGGGAGGGCCTGCCTCAGTACCAGCTGGACCGCGAAGGCCTGGAAGCCTACAGCAAGGGGACACAAGGCTCGCACACAGCCCCTCGGACCCTAAGCCGGCGGTCCGCCCTCCCCTCAAGAGAGGCCAGAGGGAGACAGCTGCTGAGAGGAGGGTCCGAAGGAAAAGCAGCTCTCAAGTGCACTGAAGCGCCGAGCGTACACGGCAGGGCTGGCCCAGGTGTGTCTCCGGGCTGGCCACTCTTCCACTGAGGACCCCAAAGGGTCTTTCTGTGTGTCAATTATAGTTGTGGATCGCCACCATGTTAGAAATTGAACCTATACCTTAAATTTAAGATGGTACAGTTTTCCTTTAAAATAATAAGCCCATTCTCCTCTTGCCCAGGATTTGTAACACCATCTGTCGGTTATGTGGAAAACACTGGTGTGCCATGTTACGCAGACCTTCCGGTGTGTCACCCTAGTGCAGCAACGAGACGCCTCTAAACATGGCCGGTGACCTCATCAGAAAGGTCTCAGTACTGGGGGGCTGCCGCGCTCATGGCAGCAGGCTCAAGTTTTCCAAAATCCCAGTCTGTCTTTTAATACTCATCCAAGGGTATGTTTTATTGATTTTAGGGAGAGAGGAAAGGGGAGAGAGGGGGGGAGAGAGAGAGAAACACTGATCGGTCGCCTCCTGTACACACCCCGACTGGGGATCAAACCCACAACCTAGGCACGTGCCCTGCCGGGAATCGAACCTGCCACCTTTCTGGTGTAGGGGATGACACTCCAACTGAGTCACCCGGCCAGGGCCGAATCCCAGTTTCTGACTATGAGCTGCAGTTGAACGGCTAGCAAATACTGAGTGATGCTCCTTGGATGAACAGACTTGCTTTTTTCATTGAGAAAAGGAATGAAAACACCCAAGTCAAAATAACCACAGTAAATTCCTTTAAGTAAAAATAACGCTGCACGGGGAGAAAAAGACAGCTAATTCAGCTCTCAACTCAGAAACTTACACGAGTGCTTTCCTTCAAGACAGCCACCGCGCTTTGGCACGCAGCCGCGATGTGCCTTGCACCTCGCTTTACGTGCTCATGCTGACACACAGAACATTTAAAAAGGTGAGCCAAGATTGAGATTTAATGAAATTACGGATTATTACTTCTTTCCCTGGCTCCAGTTCGAGTCCCAGTCAGGGCACAGGGTGTGTGAGAGGCAACTGATCGATGTTTCCCTCACACACTGATGTTTCTCTCCCTCTCTCTTTCTCCCTCCCTTCCCCTCTCTCTCTAAAGAGAAATACATACAATCTTTAAAAAAAAAAAAGAATGATTACTTCTTTACCAAGGGAGTCGCTAAGTAAAACTGGACCTCTTTTTTAACAGAACACACCGACCGGCAGCACTTTGATGCTGCACCTCCATCTGAGCCCGGGTGCCGACAGGTTCCCCCACCTGGGCTTTGACACCATCAGTGCAAATGGCACAGTGACAACAGCAAGTGGTGGCCGAGTGACATTTTGACTGTACTTTTGACCTCATGGGCCCCTTGGAAAAGGTCTCAGAGGCCCCCAGAGTCCACAGACCGGGCCTGAGGGCCACTCGCTAACCTAGCGCTTGGGCGCTGTGACTCTGCATCGCTCCGTGGGGGGAAACTCGGGGACTGGCAGAAGCAAACTACTAGCGCACAGGGCACCCGGATTGGGGTGAAAGGGTGGCTCCGAAGGGAGCCTCACTTCCTCGACCTTACAGTTCACACAGGTCAAAACGCCTTCGACTTCTGAAGTGCGGTCAGAGCTGTGTCTCACCCCGAGGACCACATGTTGGTGGGCGAGTGCCCAGGACCGGAGGGAGTGGAGGGTGTGTGACAGGGACCACAGCGACACCACAGGCCAGGGAGCAGCCGCCTGCCTACCAGTGATGCCCGGGAGAGTCATGCAGTCGCCTTCCTCTGCCAGGGTCAGCCACCGTGTCACCTCGTCGATCACCACCCTGATTTGGTCTTTATCCAGAGAACTGAAAATGGGCATATGAAAGCAAAAACTTTGGAGAAAAGCCACCAGAGCCCGGAGGTGACATCAACATGGGAGGAGCTTCCGAGGCCTCCGGGTTTAACACGCGATCCTGGCAAGAAAACGAGCCCCGAAAAGTCCGTTTATTTTCCGAGTCTCGTCCCGCCACGGAGAGCGGAGCGCTTGGCCGGTCCTCCCCCACACGGTCACAGGACAAGGCGCCCCCCTCTCTGCTCCACTAGGACACTTGGAGGAAAAGGCACGGGAAGCGGGCCACACGCCTCTCTACTCTCAGGTCTGTCTCCCTAACACAGCTGTCGGAGCGCCATCTGGTGGGCAGGGAGAAGACAGGAAGTATAGCGTCTCCCGTCTTAGAAATACAAGAACATGATGTTTTTTGGAGATACGGAAAGACTTTTCTCCAACATTTGAAAATAACAGAAGGTTAAAAATTCAAATTGTTTTTTTCCTTTACAAAAAGCTACATTTCTGTGTGAAAACTACGATCAAAAATTTTAAAAGAAAAACCAAAACTCCAACACTACGTAAGATCACGATCTGGACCGAATAATAATCGTAACATTCCAGAGTTAAAAGCTGTCTAACCTATCCCACTTTCTGATGAAGGCATGAAGAGCTTCAATAACTTGTTCAAAAGCAGGCTATTGTTTTCGAAGGCAGGGCTGGCCTGGGATCCGGTGGCCTGCCCCTTCTGCCACCCAATGCTGCCACTCACCCACCATCCCCTCCCTGCCCCCCAAGCCCTCGCTCTACGGGAGGGCAGGGCTAAAGTGTGACTCTGGCACTGTGGCCAAAGGAAAAAAGGCAGAAATCCTGCCCTCAGGGAACACAGCAGGCTCCAAGTTGAGGCATGTGACCGGCGTGGTCAAGGTTACCTGTGATGTACCCTGAGAGATCCCTTAGGTCACACTGAAGGCCAATGTGCCATCTCACACCAAGTCCACCAGGGCCATCCTCCCCCAGCACTGGAGTGGAGTTCCTGCTTCTTCGAGAACCAATTTAAGAGGTAGTTCTTTTTCCGTTTTCTCTTCATTTTTGAACACTGACCTCATACCCAATGCAGGGAGAGGTCTCTCCACTCCAGGCATGGGAATGGAAATCACCAGCACTGTGAGCGGTGATGTTGGATGGAGCACAGGCCGCAGAAGCCTCCTCGGCTCCCACGGAGGGAGGGTGCCTACCCACAGGAGACACAGAGAAACACCAGCCACAGAGAAACCCGCCGAGCACCCGGAGAAACGGGCTCTACCTGCGAACTCTCCAGTTCCCGGTCAGGATGCTGTGTTTGATTTTCTTCTCCTGCTCTTCGTTCATATAGGGGATTCCGTTTTTGAGAAACTAGAGACAGGAAGAGACGGGGAGTCTAGTAGTGTCTTCCTCTGTGTTGGGGAGCAGAGTGAAAAGAAAGCTTTCCCGGTTTCATGTGGACATGAGGGGGCTGGAAACGGGATGCGGAGACCACTTGGGCCAGCTCCCCTTCCAACCTCCCCGCTTCCCTCCTGCAGGGCCATACCTTGTTGTAGTCGAAGCCATACTGATTCAAAAACTGAACACTAGAAGCCTGGAAAGAGAATTCCGAGTCCAAAATCCCAAACGTTGTAGGGAAGATAAAGAAGTTATACGAATGGGCTACGTACCTATTGGAAAAAAGTAAACATAAGGAGAAAAAGCCAAATGCATTTTTAAAGTTCTGGCTCAGGGCTGTCTTCAGAGAGGACTCCTCCTCTCACTTCAGAAGCGTTTGAATGTGGGCTCTTTCCAGTACTATGACTGGCCCTGGGGGTCAATGAAAAAGGGCAGAGATCCTGCCCTTGAAGAACAGGGTCTACCCCGTGGCTGACCCAGCAGGGCTGCCATCCGGGATCCCCGCTGACTGTTATGGCCTGGGAGTTTCACCACCCTCAGTGTAACACAGTGTTGGTGGCTGTCCTGAAGGTGCACGTAGGCGACAACGGAAACAGGGAAAGGAGCATGTACGATGCAGGGCAGCAGGGCAGGAAGGGCCCCCAGAAAAGGTGTTGCTTTGAGAGACTTGAAGGAGAAGCCGGAGTCTTCAGGGAAGGGAGCCAGTGCAAGGGCACAGAAGCACAGGGGATATGGGGCATCCAGGCCCAAAGTGGTTCAGAGCCCGAGCAGACTCGGAGGAGCAGGTGGATAGGAGCCATGTGTTTTGCGAAGGTCTTTGTACGTACTTGTTTGACTCTCCTTTGATGCTGGAAAACACAGACAGCCCTAGAGGAAGGACGGCAGGGGAGATGAGCGCCAAGGCGGAGCGACTAGGAATCAGCTGTTGTACTAAAGCAAAACGTTTTGAACAGTACTTTGCCTTCAGAAAACTGTGTGGGCTTTAGAAGATAAGCTCTTTTTAAAAAAAGAAAAAGAGGAGGAGCGGGGAAGACAGGTGAGAAATATGAGCTGTCAAACTGTTACTCACGCTGAAATATAATTGTGGGTGGTTCTTCAAATAGAAGTTAAATTAAATCGGCATTTTTATAGTTTCAAAACTAACCAGAGGAAACACCTAAAACCATGACGATTTATGTATTTAATTGCTTTAATATGTCTGTATTGTTAAAAAGACCACATGCAGCCCTGGCTGGTGTGGCTCAGTGGATTGAGCGCCAGCCCATGAACTGAAAGGTCGCTGGTTTGATTCCCAGTCAGGGCACGTGCCTGGGTTGCAGGCCGGGTCCCCAGTGGGGGACATGCAAGAGGCAACTATACACTGATCTTTGTCTCCCTCTCTATCTCTTTCCCTTCCCCTCGCTCTAAAAATAAGTCAAATCTTTAAAAACATAAAAGAAATGAGAAAATCTTCCTTTAAAAAAAAAAAAAGACCATATGCAAAGAGAAGAAGACTTCCAAGCAGGGGGAGAGCAACAGAACCCTATTTCCCACACTTTTCAAAGAGGCCTTACAATCAAGCAAAACCACCACAACAGAAATAGAAAAGGACAAAGATACAGAGCCACACACACACACAGATGTCCGCCATCATTCAGAGGAAAAGCAAGGGTCAGGGAAATCGGTCAAGGCCTGTTGCTATAAATAAAGTTTTATTGGGTTACAGCCACGTTCATTCATTCAGATACTATCTATGGCTGATTTCCCACCAACAGTGGCAACACTGAGTAGTCGTAACAGACCACACGGCCTGCACAACCTAATACATTTACTGTACAGCCCTTTACAGAAACAGTGTGCTGACCCTGCCTTAAAAATGGGGATCAATTTAACCATGGCATCATTTCCCCTCTACTAGGTGGACAAACGGATTCAAGATGACAATAGCCAGTGTGAGTGAGGGGAACAGGCACATTCACTGCTGTCAGTGTGAGTCACTAAACTCTGTGGGTGCCCGGTGGGGGGAGGAATAGGTTGCGACACCGAGGACACTTTAGCACACACTCTAACTCTGCCACTCCCCTGCTGCAAGTACTCCAAACACATGTGCCCACAAAAGCACGGGAACGTGTAAATACTAAGACAGTCAGTGTGACCTTGTTCTTTGTGTTTGCTTCTAGTTCATTGATTTTAGAGAGCAAGAGAGGAAGGAAGACAGAGGAAAACATCGATGTGTTGGTTGACTTATTCATGCATTCACTGCACGCGCCTTGTTTTATCACGAATGGGAACCAAAGCATGCATCGTTAGGAAACTGAGTCAAGAGATTCGCTCATAGTTTGGGATACAGCTGTTAAAAGTGGACAAGAGAGCTGCAGGTGCTGGTGCTAGAAAGATCTCTAGACCCCACTGGTGAAAACAAAAAGATGCAGAGCAAGGTGTGTGCAGGATGATCTTGTCTGCCTAAGTTTTCTCTAAACAAAAATCGTACACGTCTTTCCTTGAAAGATGGTACAGGTTCCTTAGTGCCAATGTATTTAGGCAGGGAAATAACTGCTGCTGAACTAACTTCTGCTTATTCCAAAGTGTTAGGTCCGACAGGCATGATGCGACCAAAAACCACATAAGCATTCAAACTGATAGCCGGGTTCTTTGAAAGATGTCACAGCTGTTTGATCAGTAAGAAACAGCCCTGCCTGGTGCGGCTCAGTGGCTTGAGGGCTGGTCTGAGAACCAAAGGGTCACTGGTTCCATTCCCAGTCAGGGCACAGGCCTGGGCTGTGGGCCAGGTCCTCAGTGGGGGGTGTGCAAGAGGCAACCACACATCGATGTTTCTCTCTGTTTCTCCCTCCCTTCCCCTGTCTAAAAATAAATAAATAAAATCTTAAAAAAAAAAAAAAAAAACCCAGAAACACAAAGACAGTAAAAGTGCCTCTCTTAGTAATGGGTGACAAACAGCTGGAGATCAAACTCACCAATCTGGCAGATGGTAAAGTGCTGAACGCTCTGCCGGGTCTTCAGGTACCACTCGGACGGCAAGTCGAAAAGGCTGTGGAAACACCGGCACCTCGTTCCTCAGGCAATGACAGGGCAGCAAGGTGCTGGCCTCTGCCCCGGGTCAACGCCTCTCAACCATTTTGCCTTGCTCCAGCTGGGGAACGCTCCTAGTGTTCAGTGGACAAGGCTAGGTCCCCAGAGTCCCACAGAAAATGGTGTCCTACCCACCCAGTGCCAACGGATGCTTGCTGAGAAACAACACTGATGTGGTCTGGGTCCCACCCAGAGGGGCACAGATGCATGCCTCTGTCACTCAGCTCTAGGGCAGCTTTAGCTTTACCTGATCTGCTGGGACCTGGACAGGTTGGTGCGGAGGCCCGTGAACTCTATGTCCAGACCTGCGGGGAAGGCAACAAGGACCAGAGTCCCCAGGCGCAGACCCTGCCGCGGCTCTTCGTGCTGTAAACGCTGCAGGCGGCAGACTAACTACTCTGCTCACCTTCATTGTGCTCAAAAGGCCAGGTCAGTTCAAAAAGGAGAAACGGAGGAAGCCAAAGCAAGGACAAGCCAGTTCCCTGGGCTCGGCTCCACCTGGACCACGGCGTGGCCAAGAGGGTAACTCCTGCTTGGCACGCCCCTGCCCAGGCCTAGAAGGAACCTCTCGATTTGAGCCTCCCGCGGCCTAGCGAGTGTCCCAGCCGGGACCTCACCTCTCCGCCCTGTCCCGCCCACACCACATCCTTCGCTGGCTCTCCCAGCCCAGAGGCCCCTGCGACAAGGCCAGATCCTCGCGCCTTACCCACGAAGTCCGCGCCCAGGACAAGCTCTTGCAGCAGAGGGAGGCTCTGCTCGAACTCGTCGGCGCCCACGTCCATGGTCACGCAGCCACGCAGCTCGGCCGAGGTCACCGAAAGTGGTCACGCGCTCCGGGCTCGTGCGGGGAAACGGGCCGCCCCCGCGCCCCCCTCCCCCGCCCCCCAGCCTGCTGATTGGGCTGCTGGTCAGCCGCGCACCCACCTCCTGCCGGCTCTCAGGTGTTTGGTGTGCCGGCGAGCGTGAGTCGCTTAGACTCGCCTTTGCAGTCAAACACCACTTACCTCGCCTCGTTCCGACGCAGTTTCTTTGTCCTCACGACAAAATACGCAGACCTAGAATGTTGAGGCTTGAGAAGGTAGAGCCTGAAAAACAGTAAAACCAGGTCATGAACAGCATCCCCCCTCCCCAAAGAAGTGCAGTAAGCAGATAATGCAGGTGCGTCCCTGGGGTGGGTGGGTGTGGCTGAAGGGACCACACCCTGCCTGTTTCCGAAACCAACACTTCTTCCCAACCCCGCCATCGTTGCCAGTGTTGGTCTGTCCCCACCCCTCCCCCACACCCCATCTTTTCTTCACTTTACTTTGCATCATCATTGTCCCTTTACTGATCCATCGGTTTCGGAGCGACAGAGGGGAAGGGAGACAGCGATTTGGTTGCTCCACATGTTCGTGCATTCACTGGTGGTTTCCTGCACGTGCCCTGACCTGAGATCCAAGCTCCGACCTTGACACATGGGGATGATGCTCCAACCGAGGGAGCTACTGGGCCAGGGCGGCATGGTCACTGTCTTTCACGCCTGGTGTCACAGGCCACACAGAGCTCCAAGAATTGCCAATCAAACTGAAGGAAGGGTCCACTCGTCTTTGCCACGGTTTTTTTTCCTTCTATCTTTCCTTGAATTCTACACTTGATAGAACGGCCTTCTAGAGAATCGTGACTTTCAAACTTAGGGGAAATGGAGACAACTGTACCTGAACAACAATAAAAAATGTGAAAAAAAATAATAAAAATGTGAAAAAAAGAAATAATAATGTATAGAATTAGCTTGCAAAAGATAGAATCTTGAAGCTTGTATAATGCAAATATATTCATTATAAACTCCATAAAAAAAAAGTGAGGTGCTCCAGTCTTTAGGGTGAGGTAAGAAAACAGCAGAACTGACACATACTTTCAAATGTCTCCACTCAGGTATTTATTGATCAAAAGGGGAACAACCCATTGCATTCCAAAGGCCTCTCAGGATCAATTGTACTTCTTAACAGTGTTGGTGCATACATGTTTTCTTCAAAAAACATACTGAATACCCAGACCGATGGTATGTTATTTCACATCCATACAATCGGCTACACATTTCATAATCAGAAGGCAATGCTCTAGAAGCTGCCTTAACTGTTTCCAGTTCCCTCTTCACACCTCACCTGGTTTGAGCAACACCTCGAAGAGAACTACCCTTCTCCAACTTCTGGTTAACGTCAGTGCACTCCAGGCTTCATCTCGTCTGACGAGTGTTCCCTTCATGCCAAATTCAGAATACACTAACCTTGTCCACCCCCACCTCCGTTTTCAGTTCCTCGCTGCATGCCTTTATCCCTTCAAATCGGATTCTGCCTGTTACGGTCTAGGAGCCCCACTGAGGTTAGAACTTGTCCCTTTTATCTGCACGTTACTGTTTGTAATAAACTGATGTTGATATTTCATATTTGAAAAACCACCTCTGCATTCTGAGCAGCACTGGCCACCACTCAGATCGCCCACCACGGGCTGACATGGCAGCCAAGTGCTCCACAGGAGCCTCTCGTTTGCACTCTTGCCCGAGTGAGCTGAAAAAGTGAAGAAATTTCATATAACCAGAAATTAGGAGTTTGCAATATGCCTTTATTCTTTAACCTATAAACATTTCATTTGAACTTCAAAAGTTAATTATAACTGGTGACAGACAGTGTTCCTCAGACACTACCCTGAGACATCAGTCCCACACACAAGGGAAGGAGGGGCTGATCTTAACCGAGATCGCCTTTGTGCAGTTACGTCATCGCAAAACACTTCCAAGGGGGCTGTTCCTGCAGAGGCTCTCTCCCGACGGGTGGAAGCGCCGGGAGCTTGGTGGTTGCCCGTTCGAAACAAGGCCCCTCTCTCATTCATAACTTCTCCGAGGCTCCTGCAGCACCACACCACCTTCTGTCATAGCGCTCTGCAGTTGTCTCATCTGGTTTGAAAGATCAGAAAAACAGGAAAGGGTGAAATCAACCAGCTTACCACAAGTAAGCTGACGATACATAGTGCGCTTCCTAAGAGAGAGAGACGTAAATGACCGGTTCGCTCTCTGCTAACTCCCCACCTATCCCGGCTTTTTAGAAAGTGAACTTCAAATAATGACATAGATAAGAAAACGGAAAATGCAGAAATGTCAAGGATGTCAAGCAGTATCTTAAAATTATACAGACAGGGTGTTAGTATATGAACAGGGAAGCAGAGTGGTCGACACGGTGGCTATAACCAGTCACTTCCAGTGTGAAACCTCCCTGACCACGACTCTGGGCTGCCAGCCTCAAGTAGGTGCCTCCCGCACAGAGCTGGGAGCACTGGTCCTGCCCCTCGGGCTGCTGGGAGGAGGGGTTAGGTGGTGCTCTTCAGGATGCTCACCTGGGAGTCTGACACATGAGAAGGGCTTGGAATATGGAAGTATTGCTCTTATGCAAGTTTCTAATGTCAAGGATGAACACAAGTAAGTACGTGAAAACGAAAATACCGAGTCTGAGGCTGCCTCCCACGGAGTTGGCTGGTAGACCATGAAGTTGATTCCCGCCTCTAGGCACCGTTCCGCCAGCACCCGCCCTACACTCTCACAGGCCACCAC
The DNA here is from genome assembly GCA_007922815.1 of Macrotus californicus. Lineage (NCBI taxonomy): Eukaryota > Metazoa > Chordata > Mammalia > Chiroptera > Phyllostomidae > Macrotus > Macrotus californicus. Next base: position 298,598 of record VMDR010000151.1, read on the forward strand.
GTTCCTGGTACTGTAAAGGTGCTTTTTAATGGCCCATTCACGTGTGGATGCAGAAACCACAATCTGGCCACTGGGACGCTCAACAAGTGCTTCTATGTGATGCTGAGTCCTTATAACTCGCAACCTAAATGAGGAGAGTAAAAATCACAAAAGAATCCTAGGAATCAGTGACCTCAGATGAACACATGCCTAAATATTGTGTTCATTCACTTCAATGAACTCGACCTGGACTTTAGTTGGGAAAGGAATTTCTCCTCTGCCTTCACGAGGATATCCTCAATAACAAACAAACCAAATACTTCCACTTAACCTCAAATACCAAAGAGAAATTTGGTGTGTCTGAGGGCGGAGATGTATTTACAAGGCATCTATGTCAAAAAAGGACTTGAGGCAGTAAAGCTACGCTGCTGTCCCTGCACCGGGTGAAGACGAACTTAACTCTATGCTTTTATCCTCCAGCCAACGCCAAAATCAATGTCAGATGGATGAAAGCCTTAGATGCCTATGAAGCCACTAGCGTGGCTCCTGGCAAACAGAAAGTGTTCAATAAATTGCCATCTCTATAGCAAAGCGACTCCTAACCGGTCTTCTCCCTTCTACCGTTGCCCCTTAGAATCGTGTTCTCCCTTCACTGGAACGATTTTAATTCAGGCTCAACCTTGAAATCCTCTCCTGGTTTCTCACTGCAGTGAAACAAAGTCGAGAGCGCTTACTCCGACTTACAGAGTAAACCGTCGGTATCCTACCTACCTCTCCACTTTCATCTGACACCGTCCACTCCTTTGTCCCCTGAGAGCCTCTTGCACACCCACCCTACTGGGTCCGCTGCTGGCAATGCTCTTCTTGGCAGAAAACTGGGCTTTTCCCCGGCTTCCAGAGGGGCTTCATTCAGTAGGCACCCAGTCCCCCATTCCACCGTCACCCTCTTTACGTTTTCTCCCTGACACCTCCTTGCTTTGTTTCGGCCCCTCTCACTCCCGAGCCCCTTCTCCAGCTACCGCAGCTCAGCTCCCTTGGAAGAGTCCGCCGCAGTGCCTGGCACTGAGCGAACCGACGGAAACAACGAGGAGGGCACGGCGCACTGCTCCGTCGGTCAGCAGCGAGCAGCGTGCAGCGTGCATTACCTGTGCCAGAACTCGCGGGAGGGCCACACTGTCCCCCAGCCCCGCTCCTTCCTGGCCACGGCTAGCAGCTCCAGGTTCCGGGGGTTGCGGTTGGTGAACTCCGGGGCTACAGCTTCGTTTCCCAGAGGGTCCACTTCGGGCTTCACCTGTGGCTTGGAACTGGTGGAGAGGGCGGCGACCCCACGCCCTGAGAAAGGACACAACCAGGTGGGTCTTCAAATATAACGAATACGGACAAAACAGGAATATTCCCATCCACTGTCCCCCATCTTCGCGCCCTGGAACGGGCCCAGAAGGTATGCTTGGCCACAGGATGTAGTCATCTCAGAACCCGGTCCCTAGTTTTCTACGACTGTCGTCACAGGGCTGTTCACCCTTCCATGGGGCGTGTTGGACCTAAAATATGGCTTGCACGTGCACTTTGCTGTGCAGGCCTCGGGGAGCAATCTCAGAGAAGTGAGTAGTTTAATTACCGGGGTTCCTGCAAACCGACACCACCTCCCAGAACCGTGCCTGAAGCGCCATCGCGGACAGGATCGCGGCCAAAGCCTAGGGAAAGCTTAGCCGCCCCTCCTCACTCGCGACCCGGCAGCTCGCCGGCCGCAGCCATATTAACTCAGGGAAAAGCCAGCAGGCCGCGTCGGTCATTCGCGCCTCTACCCGGAACTAACTTCCCTTCAACTGAGTGGCTGAGAGGACAGTCTGTTATCTCCGCCCCTCCAATCATCTTACGCTGCGGTGTACGCAGCCGCGAGAGCCGACCAACCACTTCGCAGTAACGTACTTGAAGGTGGGCGCGACCCGTTATTTCAGACGACGCCTTTTACGGCTTTTTGCGGAGTCTGAACGTAAGGAACCCGTAACTTCACGCTACCTTAGTTGGGCCCTCTGATCGCAGAGCTTGGGCCCTGAAGCGACACACACCTGTTGAGCACCGAGAGGGAATGGGGCAGAGCAAGATGCACTGTTTTCAGAAACAGTGGTTGTCATTTTGTGGGGGTGAGGGGACGGGACGGGGGTCCACGGATAGCCTTGCCCTGCCCCAAGCTTATACTCGCAGAGCAGGAACAAAGCCTGTGACTTGAGTGCTCTCGGAGCAAGTTCCTACATTTTAGGACAAGGAAAACAGTTATTGTATAAACCAGCGATTTGCAACCGGCGTGCAAGAATTCTAACCTACTCACTCTTGACCTCTTTCCCTTAGGCTGTCAAATTAAAAATTAGTTAACAGCCAACAGAAAAATAACTACCGGGTATGAACGAATCAAAGTTTCCCTTTTTGTCAGATCGTCAAGAAATATATTTTTGGGTGTGTTGCACAATTTTAGTAGTTTATGTGTGCCACGAGATGAAAAAAGTTGAAAATCGCTGTTAAATAAATGAAGACGCAAGTCAAACTTGGAAGCCCAGCTCTGCCTCTGAGAAGGGACCGCCCGTTCCCTACCCTTCCGTCATACTCTAAGCCCCTCCCCTTGTGAACCACCTTTTCTAGAAGGCGCTAGAATGTGCAAATGCGCATGCGCGGCAAAGCACCATTTCGCGCTCTCCAAGATCCTGACTTCCGTTCTACCTTTGGGACCTTTCTCATTCGCTCTTTAACTGAGCGGAAGTGCTGAACCCGCCCTCTGCCGTCTCCTCACTCCCTGCTCACTCACTTTTCTCGGCCCTCCTCCCTTCTTTCCCGCCCTGCCCCGCGGTGGCGCAAGGGTTCTGGGGAGAGCGGAGCCGTGTTCCCAGCAGCCCCTGCGGCATTGCCTGGGCCCGTTCCACGCCGTTGCTGCCGCCCGCTGCAGGTGTGGCCGCTTCCCGGCCTAGGGATCGAGACGCAAGTTGTCGGTGGTGTGAGTGAAACCTGAGGTGTACCCCGCAGCGAAGATGGAGGGGCCCTTGTCCGTGTTCGGGGACCGCAGCACTGGGGAGACGATCCGCTCCCAGAACGGTAAGGGCGAACAAGGCCTGGGTTGGGTCGGCGAGGTGCGTTCCCCCCTCCCCTAGCCCGCCTCGCTTGGGCCGTGGCTACCGTCCTTGTGTTTCCTTTCCCCCAAAAAGGGTCTGGGGGTTGGGGTACATGTCCTGTCCTCGCCGGTCTCGCCACTTTTTCGGGGGTGGGGGTCGCGGCACGTTTCTGAGAGCCGCGTGGGATGGGAGTGGTTGGTGTGGGTGCCAGGCTCTGGTGTAGGAAAAGCGAGCCCCGGTACTGACGCGTGCTTGGAGTCCCCTGGGGTTGTTCTGATCCCCTTTTGTTCCGAGTCTAACGACGAGGACCGTCTCAACAACCTCTAGGTCTCGTTTTAGGACCATTAACCAGAAAATAGTTTCAATTACTTTTGTTACTGATGAGCAAATGGCCACAATTAACGATGACTTGCCCATTGTACCCCACCGGTTGTCTTCCGCAGTAGATGCCCGGTGCTCGATGTCCAGATCCGGTTCTTACCCCACCTGTCGCTGACAGCTTTTTGAAATAAAAAAAAATAGCCGACGAAATTTTAGTTGAATATTAGCATAAGGGTACTTAAAATGAATTTGTTCTGGTGAACATTGATACTCATTAAAACATTTGTTGTTGGACCTCTTTTGAGTGCGTTTGCCGTTTGAAGTCATGGGTGTCTGTCCATCTTAGCGTTATTTGATGGATTATTAATTTTTGTCCTGGATGAATTTGCAATAAAGTCAGAACCCTGGGATTCCCTGATTCACAGATAAAGGCGATTTGAAGTGCCAATTTCTAAAGGAAAGGGCTGGTATAATTTATCTATCCCCCGCTCCTCCATGAGGTGGCAGAACCTGAAGTTATGACTAGTAGATAACCTTTTTATTTTAGGTAATCAGGAGAGATTTGTTTGTAAAATTCAGAGACTGTTGAATGCCATATACTTTCTTGACACTGAAATGATTGCCGTTTGAAGGAGTGGATTTTTCTAATTCCATTATTTCATTTCTACAGTTATGGCTGCAGCCTCTATTGCCAATATTGTAAAAAGTTCTCTTGGACCAGTTGGCTTGGATAAAATGTTGGTGGATGATATTGGCGTAAGTACAGCTACATGTTGTTTCTTTAAGTTAAAAAGATCTTAAATATCTTGCTTATGTAAATTACTTGTTTTTAATCAGAGTGCTGGTGTTCGAAGGTATAATAAAGGTGAACAAATGTCCTAACAGAACGTATGTTGTGTTAATTAGAGAATGCTCTGTTTCTGTGGATGATTGTTTATTTTTTCTTCCCTGCAAATTTCTTAGGATGTAACGATTACTAATGATGGTGCAACCATCCTGAAGTTACTGGAGGTTGAGCATCCTGCAGCTAAAGTCCTTTGTGAGCTAGCAGATCTGCAAGACAAAGAAGTGGGAGATGGGACCACCTCCGTGGTAGGTAGTCCTGGTAGTGGTAGGTAGTCCTGGTAGAACGCTCAAGACTAGTTTTCCTAAATTAGGCTTTCAGAAAGTGAACCGCAGTAAGTCATTCGCTTCTGAGTTACAAGTAAGTAACATACTGCAGAGGGAGAAAATTTAATTTGTTTCTTTGGTAGTGATTCAGAAACAAAATTGGCAAAAATTGAGTGTTATAGCTAGTTTGCACAATTTAAATAGAAAAGAAACATAATTCAATATGGTCCCCTAGTTTATGTTCCCTTGCCCCATGACCTGAGACATGTCTAAAACCTTCCCTTTATAATTATCTGAAGAAAACAATCTCACTGTTTTTTAAAAACAAGATGTTTTTATGTTTTAAATGTTGACAGGGAATTGTCATGGGTGCACATTGGGGATGTGAGGAAGTCAGTAAACATGGGACTAATGACATGATGTGAACTTGGAGGCCATCCAGCACATCGATGCAGAAGCACTGTTTTTTGGTGAAGACCAAATAATTTGCTCTAAAAACAATGTGGCCATAAAAGAATGGAATCTACCTCTTCTAAAATAATAAAAGTGGTCTCTGTACAGGAAACTTATTTATGGTAATAGGATTTTTAAAATAAAATTATAATTTGCCCCCAAAGAAGTGGTATTTTTGAAGTCTTTTCGATTAAAAAAAAATTTTAGTGTCTTTAAATGATTTTTATTTATTTTTGAAGAAGTTTTTTTAATCCTCACCCAAGGATATTTTTTCATTGCTTTTGTATTTTATATTTTTAGAGAAGGGAAAGGAAGGAGAAAAAGAAACATCAATTGATTGCTTCTCACATGCTCACAACCCAAACATGTGCCCTGACTGGGGATCGAACCTGTGACTTCTCAGTTTTCGGGATGACTCGCAACCCCCTGAGCCACACCAGTCAGTCAGGGCTTTACATGACTTTTAAAATAAACCAGATAATAATAACAACCTAAGGTAGCACACTAGTCAGACTCTTCGTTCAGCGTCTGTTGGACACTGACAAAGAAAACGGATGTGTGGTCTTTCACTGTTGAGCCGCAGAGCTAGGTGATTAGCCAGGCTTCTTTCTGGCTCTTCTTTGGCCATTTGTACATGAAACACTGTAGACTTACCTTTTTTCGGGTTTCTAACTAGTTACTCATTTCACTGCCATTGCGATTCTGCTTCGTGTGTGATGGTTTTGGTTCTTGCTCATCGTTGCACACCTGAGTGTCAGGCTACCGTAGAGCAGTGCGTGTTTTCTCAACAGGTTATCATTGCGGCAGAGCTTCTGAAAAACGCAGACGAACTGGTCAAACAGAAGATCCATCCCACTTCCGTGATCAGTGGCTATCGACTCGCTTGCAAGTAAGATTGTTTGCATTCAGAGAAGATTTTACATTATTTGCTAAAATAATTGTGAACATTTAAAAATGTCTTGTTAATGACTGCACTTTATTTTGGAAAACTTACATTTTGGCATTTAGTTAGCATTTGAGGTAAGTAGGGCCGGGGTGGTTTTTCCCGTTTGACTACCACATTTTCTCCTGACGATAGATCTTAGTGGCTATGCTTACGGGATAGAGTGAAGTGGCCCTGATCTGAAGGCGAGGGTCTGTCGGTGTCCTTCTCCTACATGAAGTGGCTGCACAGAGCACCGGTGCCCCTGGCACTGACACTGTGATAAAACAAGAGTTTGAACAGGAAGTTAATTTGTGTTTTCCCCCTGCACACTCTGAACAGGGAAGCAGTGCGTTACATCAGTGAAAACCTAATTATTAACACAGATGAACTTGGAAGAGATTGCCTGATTAATGCTGCTAAGACGTCAATGTCGTCCAAAATCATTGGAATGTATCCTTGTCCAGTAAAGTTGAGGCTTTTTTAAAAGAACTGGTGTTAGTTTTCATGCCAGGTGATACTGTATAGAAATTGCCTGTTTCCTTCCCTGCTCTTCTCCGTGGAAAGACAGGAAGTGTTTGTAGGAGTGGTGTGAGTTACAGAGAGTGATGGTGTGGTAGCATTTTGGTGACGTAAATGCTGCTTGTTTCCTTGGTGAGATTTCAAAAAGGAAGTGCCTTTGAATCACCCTTGGTTTTCATGTGCGCCTGTTGTCCATTCCAAGTCTCTTATTCTCCTTAACTGTTGCCTTAGAAATGGCGATTTCTTCGCTAACATGGTAGTAGATGCTGTACTTGCTATAAAATACACAGATATAAGAGGCCAGCCCCGCTATCCAGTCAACTCCATTAACATTCTGAAAGCCCACGGGAGAAGTCAGGTGGAGAGCATGCTCGTCAGTGGCTACGCACTCAACTGTGTGGTGGGATCCCAGGGTAAGGCTTGGGATTTGGTGACGTGATGAGGGGATCGAGGTTAAATTAGCTTCTTTGTGGACTGCATACTGTTCATCTTCAGGTGCACTGTCCAAGCTGTGCATCTACTGTTCTTTAACCCTTTCGGTACGAGCGCTCTTTCCGCCGCGACACTCCCGCAGTACGAGGTGCCGCGCCGAAAACGCGCACATAGCACATGGTCAGTCCTCCTTTGTGTGAAGACTTTCCTAACCTTATATAAGGTCTATGCTTAATAAAACAATGCTTTTTTCCAAGTGTTTTTTGTAACTTTAATATTAAGAGATAGTTACATAAAATTCTATCAATTACATAAGTAAAATTTATAAAAATTATATACAGATGGATGCCGGATATATCCGGCACCCGTACCGAAAGGGTTAAGGACTTGTACGTCACGTCAGTTTGTCTTTAGTGACTTAAGCACATAGCTTAGGAAAAATGCAAGTTAGAAGAAAGTACCTGTGTTTAATACTGTAAAAATATGTTAAATGTAACCGTCTAAATTTGTGTTTACATATAGCTTAGTTTAATCTGCTATGTCTAGGTATATGTTATAAAATGTGTTATTAATAGTTGCTATAAAGGAACTTAATACTATGTTCAATTATAGGCATGCCCAAGAGAATAGTTAATGCAAAAATTGCTTGCCTTGACTTCAGCCTGCAGAAAACAAAAATGAAGCTCGGTGTGCAGGTGGTTATTACAGACCCTGACAAACTGGACCAGATTAGACAGAGGTATGTTGAGAGACTATTTTTGGTCTTTGGAAGGAGGTGTTTGTGAATCATGCTTCTGCTGGAGCAGGCGACAGTAATCTGAAAAAGAACGCATGCTGCATCTTGTAGTTAACGTCCTTCCTCGGGCCAGCGGCAGACGGACCGAGCAGTGCGTTCTGCTCCTCTCGTAGGTCAAGCAAGTACTAGGGGTACAGGTGGTGTCGTTGATCGATTGGCATGCTAGAGACCTAGTCAGGAAAGTGTGAGATTTTAATGGTTCGCCACTTGGTTGTTTTTTGTTTGTTTTTAGTAACTGAACCAAATCTACAAGAAATCTCTTCCAAGAGTCAGGAATGCTCTCTTCTTTTAAATGACTGCATGTATCCCTTTTTTCCTTCCTGATGTAACAGGAAGTGTCCTTCCGTGAAAGGCCAGTCCTTCTACCATAAGTATTCCAGACTCCTTCTGCCTTAGTCCTGATTCACTGACAGTTCTTTCTCATCTGTATCTTCAGCTTCTATCTAGGTCTGCTCTTCCTTCCTTTCAGACCCGACCTGTGGCTCACACATCTTGCTCCAGTTCCTCCCCACCCTTCTCCACCTCTTCACAGCCAGGTGTCTCAAGAGGGGTTTATGCAGAGACTTGCCTGGCACTTTCTCTTCCTTTTACAGCTCTGTTCTCCAGCAGAGGACCGCTTGCTAAGGTCACTGGTGAGGAGAGAAATTCCCCAGACACTCTGAACCTTTACTTGACCTTTATCAAGCCTTTGATTCCTTTCTGGAAACACTTGGAGGGTGGAGAGGCTTTGGCGCTGCCTCATCTGCATTCCTGAGCCTGGGTGGCTACCACCTCACTGGTCTCCCCAAGATCACTCCTCATTCCCGTGACTTCGGTTGTTTGGAGACTCCAAATACTTCTCTGAGCTCCAAACACGTACATATTTGTCTAGCTGGCTGTTTTTTAAGCATCTTCAAGTCATGTCTGAAATTGTGATGATACACAACATGCTCTTGGGTTAGTGACGGGGACCCCTCTATTCAGGCAGAACACTAGAAAATACCTTTAACTCTTTTTTTTAACCTAGTCACTTTTTCCCTTTTTAATTTTTCACCAAGACCACCTGATTTCTATGTTCAGATTAAATGTCAGCTTCATCTACTTTGCATTTGCATTGTTATACAAACTATCACACAGGCCCCCGAGCTTGCGGTCCGGAGTTCACTCTGCGCCCACCTGGGCTGTGTTCCACACTTGCACTGCCGAGGCCAGCGCCGAATGAACACCTTAGGTGTTCTTTTCACTGTGCCGCCCCCACTGGTGCTGGGGCTCACCGAACTCTTCCTCCACAGCACCTAGCTAGGGTGTTTCTCCCCGGGCCTGTAACACCTTTTCTGCCTGCTTGTTTTGATGAGTTAACTTTTTACTTGCTCTCGAGGTGGTCAGTCTGTCAGAGAAGCTTTTCTTCGTCCCTCAATCTAAATCACGCTCCACCGTGACTTTCTGTGCCTTGTCTTCCTGGCACCTGCCAGTTTCTCTGTTTGTGTGGCTTCAGTTACAAGCTCTGAAGGGAGACCCTGAAAGATTTCCTTGGTTTTGCGGCCCTGTTTTTAGGGTAGTGTCTGGCACATAATAATTGTTCAGTATGTACAGAGGGGGTTATTTTGAGGTTAATCTTTAAGAATTCTTTGAATGATAAGCAGAATGGTTTCAGTTATCTACGTATGGACTCTCTCACAGCTTGCTTGTGATTTCCATCTGTGTCTACCGCCTGTTGGCATCGTCACTTGAATGACACACGGCCTTCAAACTCATGTTGAAAACCCAGCTCTCCTTTCTCATCCCGCCCCCAGGCTCTTAGCGTGTCCTTTACTCCAGGAGTCATTGCTAAACCTCCCAGGCACGGAAGCCATCAACTCCGGCTTCTCTGTCCCGGTCGTCTGCATCCTGCTACTGCCCCTTGCTGCGGCCCTTCACCTGCCCAGTGCGGTTTCCGTGTCGCCATCAGGGGGCCCTTCTGAAAACACAAATTTGATCACGCTGCTCTTAAAAAGATTTAACTTAGTCCAGACTCTTTACCACCCCTACAGGGCTCTGCATTTTTTGGTCCTACCTGCAGTTTCCCCTCTCAAGCCCTCCTGACTCCAGATTCTCAGGCTGTCCTTGTCCCATCCGCCGGGACGGATTTCTGTCCCCCGTGTGCCTGTAGTAGTCTCTGCGTTGGCCACGGAATGTGGTCGGCAGTCTGTCTCCCTGCCAGGTGGCTGAGGGCAGGGACACTTTCCTTTGTAATCACAGTTCTTGGGGCTGGGGACTCAAATTTGGGGGAAGCTAAGTGGTAATTTTTAATTCCTAGAGCTTTTATGTAAAATTGGGCTGTTTTAAATTCCAGGTGTAGAAGAGAAAGGTTGGTTACTATTTAATCTGCAGTTATTTTGTGAAAAATACTTACGGAAGTTAAAGCTGTGTTATGTAAAAAACAAGGCATCTTTGGGTTACTTTATCTGTAGGGAATCAGATATTACCAAGGAGCGAATCCAGAAGATCCTGGCCGCCGGCGCCAATGTTATTCTAACCACCGGTGGGATCGACGATATGTGTCTCAAGTACTTCGTGGAGGCTGGCGCGATGGCAGTCAGAAGAGTTTTGAAAAGGGACCTTAAACGCATCGCCAAGGCTTCTGGAGGTATGTCTTCTGCTAGCTCTCGGGTGTGACATTTCAGGTTACTGTACATGACCATGAAGCTAAGCGGCTTCAAACACTGTTGTTTCTTTTACTTCTGCGATGATGTTCTACAGATGTATTTATAGAGCCATTTCTCATGTGACTGGGAAAGTTCTTTAGTTTTACTGAATTTCTTCACTTCAGTGACAGTTCCTCTTGGGCAGAAGGACAGTTGCTTGTCTGATGCCCAACTGGAAAGTTAAACTTGTATTGTTAGTATATCGCCTTTTCATAAATGTTTCCAAATCTAAGACAAGCTGTGAAAGTATTCATGGGAGAACAGTGCTTACAAGATTTTTGTAATTATCTTCATAGCAATTATTCTGTCAACCCTGGCCAACTTGGAAGGTGATGAAACTTTTGAAGCCTCGATGTTAGGACAGGCCGAGGAGGTGGTGCAGGAGAGAGTCTGTGATGATGAACTGATCCTGATCAAAAAGTAAGAGCTGCTTTCTAAATTACAAATCCGTGTAGGCTTTATTAACAAATAAAAGCAGATCACTTTCCCATTGATTTGCTGCTAGTCTTTCCAGTGACATGAGCAGTTATACGCGTGGGATAAAGTAACACCAGGCCGCTGTGAGTGGGGGTGGAGTAGCCATTCCATCTCTTTTGCATGCATGGTCTAGACACTGCTTCTGTGTCCGACTGTCCTTATATAAGCAGGAATTAATGAAAATGCTTATAATAAATTCATTCTATGTAGACTTAATTTTATAAAAGTATTGGTTTAAGAATCTCACTTTGTTTTTTTAAAGCACCAAGGCTCGTACATCGGCGTCGATTATCTTACGTGGGGCAAATGATTTCATGTGTGATGAAATGGAGCGCTCTGTGCACGATGCTCTCTGTGTGGCGAAGAGAGTGTTGGAGTCCAAGTCTGTGGTTCCAGGAGGGGGTGCTGTAGAGGCAGCCCTCTCCATATACCTTGAAAACTACGCAACCAGCATGGTAAGACCATCTAGAAACCCCTTTCCCCCCCCCAAGAAGCTCATGAGAGACCTCGCTAGCATTTTGATAGTGCACCTCCTCTGAGACCTTGGCTGCTGAGTTTGGTCTTCCTTGTGTGAAGACACCTCACTGTCTGTCTTCTTAGGGGTCTCGGGAACAGCTTGCTATTGCAGAGTTCGCACGGTCTCTTCTGGTCATTCCGAATACACTGGCGGTGAATGCTGCCCAAGACTCCACTGATCTGGTTGCAAAGTTAAGAGCTTTTCATAACGAGGCTCAGGTTAACCCAGAGCGTAAAAACCTAAAATGGTAAGTACACAGCTTCTCTGTCCTTTTCATTGTCATCGGTAGCTCATATACCAGTCTCGTTTTCTGGTGGTTTTTATTAGCGCTGACATGTCTTAGTTTGTCCTCTCCTTGCCTCTCTGGGTAGACACTTTACTTACAGGACGGTTCCGTAGAGGAATGGGGGAGATTGTTTGGGGCCAATCCATAGCTGTTGTTAAGTAACCTTTTTATAAGTTACTAAATGATGCTTAGAAAGTTTCTGTGCTGATTCTGTCATTCACAAAGAACTACTTTAGACTTCAATTATTATTATTAAAGAGTTTTATTGATTTTAGAGAGAGGAAAGGGGAGAAATACCAGTTTGCTGTCGCACTTATTTATGCATTCATTGGCTGGTTACTGTGCGCGCCTCAACGGGGGATCGAACCCACAGCCCTGGTGTATCAGAATGACAGACACTCACTCCAACCAACCTCGCTACCCGGCCAGGGCCAGCTACTTTAAGAGGATAGAAGGAGTATGCTTTGTAAGATGTCATCTAACAGACTGTTTTTCTAAATTACAGGATCGGTCTTGATCTGACTAATGGCAAACCTCGAGACAACAAACAGGCAGGGGTGTTTGAACCAACCGTAGTTAAAGTGAAGAGTTTGAAATTCGCAACAGAGGCTGCAATTACCATTCTTCGAATTGACGATCTTATTAAGTTGCACCCAGAAAGCAAAGACGATAAGCATGGAGGCTACGAAGATGCTGTTCACTCAGGAGACCTTGATGACTGACCTGATCTCGCTCTTATTTATAACACTCTAAGATGCGGCTGTCTTTGTGTGTCACACATTAAAGTACAACAAGCTGTCTGCCTCCAGTGGGTTCTTGTGAAGTAGAAGGTGGCTTCCAGCCTTACATTGGTCCTGATCTCACATACTAGTGTCTTATTAGTTAGAACGAAATGAGGTTCAGGAGAGTTAAGCAGGCTTACCCTCTCTGGACACACATCGCTATCCCCATCCCGCCCCCAACGCACAGGGCAGCGACACCACGGCGCCCTCCCTGTCGCTCCATTGTATGTAGCAGGGTGACCAGGATCCGGCAGCCAGATGCCCCAAGAGGGTGGCCCAAGGCTATCGCCCCTCCTTGAATGTTGACCTAAGGGGGGAAAGATTTGTTATTTTGTGGTAATAGGTAAAAATCCTAAACTAGGACTTTTTTAAGCTACCCTTTTCTACTGCTTAGAAACCGATCTGTACCTTTGTGACATCTGTCCAGACTGCCTTCCCTTATCCTTAGTTTAAAAAAAAAAAAGGTTAAAACCCTGTTCCTGTTTCCAGTAAGCAAGTGCTGTCAAGAGTTTTTGCCTTGGGAGGCAACGAGATAAGCGAACCTGTGAGCAGGACCTAAATCAGCCACCATTAGGACTCTGGTCAGTGTCTGGGACACACTACACCGGTGTGGGTTTGGCTGCCTCCAGTCTTCAAGTGGCACTGAGTGTCCATCTGCAGGCGCTTGGGACTGCTGACGCTTACCTTCTCCGGGGGTAACCCCAGTTCCTTGGCTACTGCAATGGACAGGACCGCAAAGGCTTCGTTGATTTCAAATACATCCACATCGTCCAGCGACCAACCTGCTTTTGCAACCTAAAGGAGAGGTTAATGGGAAAGGTTCAAAAAGGGAACCATTCTTCACTATGGTATTGAAGGGTCTCTAAAAGCTGCCAATTTGGGTTCCTGAATCAGCCTAGTGATGCCACATTTTGCCTAGACACCAATTCTAAGACATTGAGGATAAAACAACCCTCAGACATTCTAAACTCTTAAATGTTGAGCCAGTAACACCTGTCATGTGAAGGAGAGGTGATACAGCAGAACCAGGTCCCCTAAAGGAGGGATGTCAAACTCATTGTCACTGGGGGCCACATGAGCCTTGCAGTTGCTTTCAAAGGGCCAAATGTAATTTTAGGACGGTATGAATGTAACCACTCCTTAGCAGTTAAGTGAGAGCTGGCCGCTGCTGCCGGGTACAAACAAGGTGGAGGGCTGGATTTGGCCCACGGGCCTTGTGTTTGTCACCTGTGACCTAAAGGCACATGATCCAAATGTATAGGGCAGGAAATGAAAGCTTATTTGAAGCTAATTGGAAGACTCATAAAAGGGAAACAAAGCCAGTGAAACCTGATAGGAATGAACATAAAGTCAATCAAGCTCAATCTTGGCATTTTGGTGTGGAAAGCACCTGGGAAGGTTTACAGAAGGCAGAGCTTAAATGTGGAATGGCAGGTTATTGCGCTAGTCCCCAAGACGGAAGTCAACCGACATTCAGAATCAAACTCACAGCTTGCTTTATTGCTGGAATCGGTCCTGTTCCCATAATGGAAGGCTCCACACCGGCTTGTGACCAGGAAACTATCTGCGCCAGAGGAGCGAGCCCACGAGTGTCAGCTTCCGACTTCTTCATGAGAACCACTGCTGCAGCGCCATCGTTGATCCCTGCAAAAGGGTTGTCTCAGCGTCTAAAGCTGCGCTCATCACCTTCCGTGGTGTACCTGTGTTCACTTTCTCCGACACCTGGAGACACTAGTTAATGCACCTTGGCAAAGCCATGTGCCATAATTCAAGTGGTACCGTGTAATCTGAAATGGTAACTTAGGCAGTATGACATAACTGACCACAGACATTCCAATGGGAGGAAGTGGAAAGGGTAAGGCAGTGAGGGAGGGGAGACTGACAAGAAATGGAAGAAACAGCCTCATTCTCACAGGAGGCCAAGGACTTCTGGGTTTGGGAAAGGACAAAGGTCGTAGATAAGTAGGGTTCCCTAATTTGCTTTTGCATCTGTCCATGTAGTTGGGAAAGCTGATCCATTCATTCAGTATACATATGATAAGTCAATCAAATATGGAGAAACTAATGATTAAGTCTGAAAAACATTTTTCCCTAAAGCAGCTAAAACAAGGTTTTAGAATAATGTGTACAGATAGTTAATGAGATAAAAGGACAAAAGGAATTAACCTGACAGAGCTGCAAGAAGATGGCATGTCTCACCTGAAGCATTCGCTGAGGTCACAGTCCCTGTCCCATCCGTGAGGAAGTAAGGCTTTAGTTTAGACACAGCTTCCATGTTGCTCCCGTGCCGAGGAAACTCATCTGTTCTAACTTCAGTGAGGCCTGAAAAAAGAAACTGAGTGAGCCCTGGAGGGGAACAGAGGTGGCAGGCAGAATGCTGGGAATGGGGGGTGCCTCGGGCCTGCTACGTGGAGATTCATATTTGAGAGAAAAGTTTATTATAAAATACTTGTATTCCAATAAGAGGAAAGTATGCACTAATAAAAATTATGTTATGTTAAAACATTTGCCCTGACAGGTGTGGCTCGGTTGATTGGGTGTCATTCTGCAAAGTGATTCCTGGTCAGGACACATGTCTGGGTTGTGGGTTCCATCCCGTCGGTGCGTACGAGAAGCAACCGATCGCTGTTTCTCTCCTTCTTTCTCCTTCCCTTCCCCTCTTTCTAAAGAGAAATAAATTTAAAACATTTTATGAACGCTGTCGTCAAGAGACAGTCTGAGTTTCCCACGCCCACGGCCCTGTCCGAGGAAGGCAGGTACAGGGAGTCCTTTGTGCAAGACGGCTACGGTCTCGGGCCCGGGACAGGGCTGCCTGCAGTTGCCTGGACCCAGGAATGTGAAAGCCAAGCTCGTAAGGGTGGGACATAAGAGGTGTCAGTTAATCACACTCATAGAACTTGAGCCCCGCTGCTGTGTTAGTGTCGTCCTACAAACAGAAAGGTTGCTAGTTCGCTTCCTGGTCAGGGCACATACCTGGGTTGCAGGTTCCATCCCCAGCCCCAGTGGGGGTGCCTGTGGAAGGCAACCAAATGATGTTTCTCTCTCACATCAACGTTTCTCTTTCTCCCTCCCTTTCCCCTCTCTAAAATAAAAATTTAAAAATAAATGTGACCCAAAAATATCCACCCAAGAAATATGAAATGCACACAGAAGCAGCAGGAAGTAATGGATGTTTACTGTGGAGGAGCACCGGCCTGTGAAAGGTCAGCTGCTGCCCCCTCACAGCCGTGAGCCAGAGCTCCGGTTTCCCGGGAGGCCGACGCTACCTCCCAGGCAGTGTGCACCCCTGGGGTCAAGAGTATCTGAAAGCTGCGTCCCAGAAATGCTCCGTCCCACACCCACATTCAGGTGCATCCGGGATCTCTCCTTTAGTCACAACCTGAAAGATAGAGCTAACATGTAATTTATAAACAGTCCCATCTATTATTCTTTTGGATATTACTCTTACAAATAGCCATGCTGATGTTTAAATCATTAGGATTTATATACCCACCTTTTCTAGAAGGTACAAAAACTGGTACAATCTCTTTGTCAAAATGGCCAGCTTTCTGTGCGCTCTCTGTCCTGTTCTGGGACAGAACTGCAAGCTTGTCCTGATCTTCTCTGTTCACTTTCCATTTTTTGGCTACATTTTCAGCTGTGAAAAAAATAAAACAAAACCAAACATGTTCAGGAAGTGGCTTTTGGTCACTCCAGTGTTTCTGAAACAAGCACTGACCGCCCACCACCAGCAGCAGGCTCCGGGGTGGGCTGAGACACGGGGGCGCTGTGCAGGCAACACTGCCTCCCACTGGCGATGAGTGTGAAAATGCTCACGGGGACTTCATCAAGAAGCCATTTTCTTTCTTTGCTTCCTTCTGTCTTTTTCTTTTTATGTCATTTTAAACTGTCAGAAATTTCCTGTTTATTTTTGCCCCAGCTGGTTCCTCCTTCTTTCTGAACCACCTGAAAGTTAAAGATATCATGCTCCTTTACCCCTAAATTTTAACGTTGGTGTGTGTTTCTCTGCCAACAAGCAAGGCCATTTGCTTATGTAACTGCAGCTCTCAGAACCAGGAAGCAGAACACCGATACAGCACCGTTCCCTAATTCTTGGCCCAGGTTCCAGTTTCACCTGCTGTCCTGATGATGCCCTTCACAGCTACTGTATTCCTTCAGGTCCCAACCCAGGACCACGCGCTGCATTTCTCTGTCAATTTCTGTAGTTCCTTTTTATCTGGGAAGACTTCCTCAGACCAACTTTGTGTTTCTTAACCTTGTTATTTTGAAGAGCAAGGACCAGTTCTTTCATCAAATATACCTAATTTGGGTTTGTTGTTTCCTCAAGATCAGACTAAGATTCTGCAGAAAAGCGAGCATCCCACCGAACTGGATTTCATAATGAGGAGGGAAGCACCTGCGGAGCCAATTACTATACGACTTTCTAACGTTTTTACAGTCCATGTGTTTTCGGCGATGTCTGGCTTACCTGTAATGCCCATGTGATACTTGTGAAAAGCATCCGTAAGGCCGTCGCAGAGAATACTGTCAGATAGCGGGGTTTCCCCCATCCTGACTCCTGTCCTCATGTGAACCAGGTGAGGAGCCTAGAAACAATACCAATGGATTTGGGCTTGGTTATAACTAGTCCTCTCCTCAGGACCCCACTCTTAACTACCCAGTAGTCCCTAAGTTCCCATCCATTCCTCTTGTGACCCTCCTCCTCAGCTCTGGCCCATCTTCCTCCTCACCCAGCAGCAGGGCCCGAAAACCCCTGGAATTAGCAGACCAATCCACCCGTCTGCTCTCGGGAACCTGTTGCTTTCCTACCTGCCCATTTCTGTTTTCTATCAGACCTATCCCTTCTGTGTCCTCCTTAAGAACCTCATTCATTCTTTCCAAAGACACAACTAGTTATCTGTGAAAGGGCTTATCAGGGGTCAAACTCATTTTTACCGGGGGCCACATCAGCCTCGTGGTTGCCTTCAAAGGGCCGAATGTAACTTTAGGACTGTGTAAATGTAACTGCTCCTTAACAGGTAAGCGAGAGCTTGGCGCTGCTGCCGGGTAGAAACAAGGTGGAGGGCTGGATGCGGCCCACGGGCCTTGTATTTGCACCTGTGGCTTAAGTGACACTAACAGTGTGTTACTTACTTTGATGGGACACACTATGCCTATGGTGAGAATAATCAGGTTGCCTAATTAACTGATGGGGAGGGATGTATAGGTAGTGTATCCCCTTAACTCTCACCAACTGAACGGCAGCTACAGCAGAACACAAGGACTTGGAGTCAGAAGACCTGCCTGAATCCTGGCTCTGGGCCTCAGTGTATCACAATGACACCGTCTACCCTCTAAGGGTCGTTGTGATGGCACGTGTAAGAGCACCTCTGGAGCACTGCATCCTGTGTCTGCCACCTTCACCTGCCCCTCCTGGGCCTCAGCATTGGCTGGGCCGAAGGGGCCTCTGTCTAGGGGGTCCCAGGGCAGACCCTTGAACTGCCTGCAGGAAGCAGGGAGTATATTTTTTCTTCTTTGTTGTGCCAGTTCAAGGGATGGAATTTGGTGAAGCAAATCGCACTTGGCGAACTTATTAGAGAAGGGTACTGCTCAGTGGTCCTCTTTTCTACATTTTATACCTCCCAAAGGTCAACGACACTTGGTCCCTGGGGTCCTCCTTGTCATGTGCAGGAAGGTAAGTGGCAACATCTGCTTTTGACTTTTCCTCACAATGAGAAAGAAGTTTAAGACCAAGTATATCTACTAACATTATAGGTTTGATTCAGAAAATATTTTATGCTTCATTAACATTTTATAAAAACTATTCTGCTCTAATCACACTGGTTGACAGGCTTTATCTTCAACTCAAATTTCTCACCTAATTTGACAAATAATTAACATGCAGGAAGGGATCAAGGCTGGATCCACTTTTTGTGTTTCCTGTTTGGTTCCAGCTCTGAGTTTACCAGCGACAGCTCCGTGACAGCTGCCCCACTGGAGGTCTCACCTTGCTCATACTTTCCATGCCTCCAGCCACCACAATGCTGGCGTCTCCTAATCTGATGGACTGGGCTGCGAGGCACACGGCCTTGAGGCCTGACCCGCAGATCATCTGACAGCTCCATGCTGGAATAGAGTAAGGGATCCCTGCACCCACACTGGCTTGTCGAACAGGATTCTGCCCGCAACCTGGAGGAGGGAACACAGAGGCCTCTCAGCAATCAAAAAGAAAATGTTTGGGTGGAGGCACATGCAGAATCAGGAGTTGGCATCTGGGTCTCCTGCCACTGCCAAGGCAAGCTCCCCCAGAGGCAAAGAGGCCTGAGTGCACTCCACACGTGTCCTGCCCAGCCCTTACATACATATGATCTCGCGCTGTTCTACAGACATTTGGGATGCCGGCTTTCTCCTCCACAAAGTGACTGATGCATTAAGAATGAACTATCTTCTGGAACCTTCCATAAGGCTTGAATAAACACACACTCCCTTGTCAAGTAAGGGCAGAACCTGGGCACTGCTTATGTTTCTGACTAGGCTGCGTGCCTGTGGCCATGCCTCTGATGCCTCAGCCGCGGGAAGGTGAGAGGGTTCCTGAAAGCAGAAAATTTCTGACAAAAAGCCCTTTTTTCCTGAACATTCACCACACCGTGGTTAACTGGTTACGCAACACATGACGTACAACAAAAATCGACTGTGGGGGCGTGTTGACAGAGCGGGAAGAAACATATCACACACTGAATTTAATCCAGGTGCCAGCGCAGAGGACGGCACTGAAAGTATCGCATATTCTCAGTCACCACCGTCTGTGTCAGAGGGTCGGTCAGTGTTTGCGCAGTGGTCACTCTACTGTGCATTGGCGACACGCCGCCCCCAGCAGCTTGCCTTGGTGGGGCTGCTGCAAAAACACTGGCAAACGGGTCGCCGACAAAATGTAGAGGTTATATTCATCACAGTGTTAGTAATCTGGGATTAGGCTGGATGTTGAGAGGAGATGCAGGAAAAACATTAAATAGAATGTTAAAATACTCCCTGAGTTAAACTCATATGACACTAGGTAATGAAGAAGACAATATTATTTAAGGTTCCTGCTTTTTAAAAATTGATTTTAAAGAGAGAGGAAGGTAGACAGAAACATCAGTTTGTTGCTCCACTCATTTATGCATTCACTGGTTTAGAGAGAGGGAGGGAGAAGGGTGAGAGAAATGTTGATTTACTGTTCCATCCATTCATTGCTCCTTGTATGTGCCTTGACTGGGGATTGAACCCACAAACCCTGGCACATCAGGATGCTCCAACTGAGCTACCGGGCTACGGAAAGTTCCTGTTTTTTAAGCTAGCATGAATTACATATGCATTTACATAAATAAGTCCTTTATAAAAATTTTAGCCCTGGCTGGTATATAGCTCAGTGGATTGAGCTCCAACCTGTGAACCAAAGGGTCACCTGTTCGATTCCCAGTTGGGGCACATGCCTGGGTTGCGGGCCAGGTCCCCAGTAGGGGATGCACAAGAGACAAGCACACACTGTTGTTTCTCTCCCTCTTTCTCCCTCCCTTCCCCTCTGTCAAAAAATAAATAAAATCTTAAAAAAAAAACTTTTATGTATTTACTCATAATCCTCGCCTTCAGGTACTTAAGAGTTAAGAAATGGATGTTGAGCATAATTAGTTTAGCATTTAGCAGAATATGAGCTCCATGAGAATTTCTACCTTTCACAAACACTGCTTATCTCTAGCTGTTGGAAATAGTACCCGGCACACAGCCAGTGCTCAGTAAATATTTGTTACGTGACTGTGGAAGATATCTGGGCTGAAGGGCAGATATGGGTTCGGGGGCTGGCTCCATTCAAACTCTGGCCTTGCCGAAGTGACTTAATCTCTCCGAATCTCATTCACTCTCTGACTCACCGAGAGTGTTAAATGAGGTAATGAAAGCACGAAGCCCAGTGGGCCAAAGGCCCAGCACTAAGCAGACCCTCAACAGACATAGCTCCATGTTCTTTAGAACATGTGGAGATGCTAGAGGTGAGATGTGGAAAAGATAACAGAGAAGCCAGTAGGTGACTACCCCATGGCAAATGAGTAAGTGTGAGTCACGGGTCTGGGAAGGAACAGGAAAGTGACTGAAGGTGACGAGTCTGAGGTGGCACTCCTATATTTAAAGCCCTGAAGAGCCATGAGAGAGCAGTGTGCTTCGGCGTGAAGGTCCATACAGAGAAGTGGAGGAAGGAGAACCGGGAAGGGAAACGACAAAACTGCAACGTAAATACACAGAAAAATAGGCCAGGTCTCAGAGGGTAAGGGCAAAAATTGGTTGTCAGTGAGCATTACCAATTATCACTATGAATAATTAGGATCAATGTTACTGAATGACCATGAAACCAGTTCTAATTAACTAATTAGGAATGGGCAGGGACTGCTGGTCTATGACACCCTGTGGGAACCAGGAGACTGGAGCACTCTGGTGACTTACCCTCGCCCATCCCAGGAGTGATTAACCCCGTCTATGAGTAGCGTGAAGCCAACCTGCCTTACCAGGTCCCAAGTGAGACCTTACCTGGGTTGTTGGAGCCCTACCCCAGCACCTAGCACAGCAGTGCGGGGCGCAAGAGAGGAAGTCAATACATTTTTATTGAATGTGTGACACTTTAGGGGAATATGGGGGAAGGGTCGTGCATCTTCTCCCACGTGCCACGCTGGCCCTGCTTTTAAAGAATGAAAGGGCAGTGGAGGGTGGTGGTCTAGGGTCATTCAGGAAACGTATATTAAAGATGCTGAGTGGAGAGAAGCTATTCATGGAACTTGGCAGAGGGAAGACAGGAAGAATTCTAACAGAAGGAACTCCGTGAGCCACGTGTATGGAGGCAAGAACAAAAGTTGGGGTGGGGGACGGGGGTCCTTAATGGGCTGCTTCCAATAAACATGACCCTCTGCCGGGATCACCAGGAGTTACCCGCTGCCAAAACGTGTCCAAATATGACCTCTGACACCTCTTCGGGAGCCACAGCGGCCCTCTTCAGGACTTCTTTGATGACAGTTGAGCCCAGCTCATGGACAGGAACGGTGGACAAGGCACCATTTAAGGAACCTAGGACAGAAGGGAACGTGAAGGTGATGAAGAGGCCACCGACGGTGGGGGCCGGCAGACCCGGGCTCTCCCCCTGCGCAGGCGCCCTCGGCAGCTCATTGGGGTACAGAGCGGAGCGCGTGTGACTCACAGCAGCCGAGACACGGGCAGGCGGGTCCCTCAGCGCGCCGGGAGCCACGGGACGGTGGGAAGCTGGCCGGTCCATCCCCCAGTCCCAGCGGATGGGCCACGCTGCCCTAACAGAAGAGGTCAGCCCTCCCGCGCGTCCAAGGGCTTTGAAAGCTACAGCACTAAGGAGGGGAAGGTAAGTCACAGTGACCCTGGGACCACCAGCATGACCTCTGCCCGCTGCCCCAACTCAGACCACCCAGCAGCCCCGCTCCTGAGACCACAGGGCTGCGATGGCCAATCAGGAAGTCGCGAGAGAGCGCCTCTTTCCGTCAGCCAATGGCAGAGTCGGACGTCGCAGTGGCTCTACCCGGAGAGCCAATCAGAACACGTGAAAAAGAATTATCCTCACCAGGCGAGTGGGGGCTAATAGGCTAGTCCCCCGGAGGTGTGAGACTCCTAGTTCTGAGGGTCCCAGGCGTCCCAGGGATCCCTGCGCGGGACCTGCCGGCCACTCACCTATGGGGGTCCGCGCCCCCGAGACGATAACCACGGGGTCCGAGTCTGCACTCATCCTGCCACACGACCCCTTCACGCGCAGCTGAGTACCCGGTGCTGCACCTAGCGAAGCAAACGCCTTTCTCCTGCGGCCGACCGACCACACTGGGGGGGAGGAGCCGCAAGTCGCCCCTGCCCACCGCCTGCGCAGGCGCGAGGGCGGGCCGGCGGGGCAGGGCGGGGCCTGGAGGCGGGACCCCTGACTCACCGCCCACTACCCCTTGAGACTACCCCTAGTGTTGCATTTTCTGTCTTGACGTTTTTGTTCTGGGAGCGGTGTCGGTTTTTTTGAACTTAGTGTTTTGCGAGTCAGTGAAAGCCTTACACCCTCCACTGGAATCCAGTGGCGAGGGTCAGTGCGAATCCTGCAGGTCTGAGGGCCGCGCCGATGTGTGCTTCCGCGCTCCGGGCTCCGCACGCGCTGCCCCCACTACCGTTTTGCCACGGCGTCCATTGGGCGTTAACTTGGTTCTCCTCTCTGCTGATCCGTGGGCGGGCTCCACGTGCCTCAGTGCGGCTGGCTGGACGATCCGAAGGGGAGGGTCTCTTCGGCTAAAGCCTTTCGTGGCTTTCTGGCCCTCCCTGGGCGAAGTTCAGTCTGTCCGGGCTCTGCAGGAACCTGAATTTCTCCCCGGTCATTTTACAGCCCCAGCCCTGGCTGTTTTCCCCTGGACACACCTCGCTGGCCGGTCTCTCCGACAGAGGTCTGGCTTTGTCATACCCTCTCTAGCACCTGAGACAGTGTCGGACACGCAGGAAGGACTTAATTAATGCTTATCAAATGTTAGTGAATTTCCAGGAGCATCATCTAAAAGCTTTAACAATCCCCAGGGCTGCATGAAGCCCCGTCTCCGTAAGACAGAGGTTACAGTCAGCTACCGACAGGGAGATTTCCAAGTACTAAGCGGGACAGGCTCAGGGGAGGCCCGCGCGGCGGCCCTGCAAACTCAGAGGCCGAAAGTAACCACGCAGGGGGATCTGAACACAAAAATTCCTGAAACACCAAAAGCCCGTCGGGGTGGGTAGTCGCGGCCGAGGCCTGTAGCTGCCTGGGCAAAGGTCAGTTTTTACCTTTACTCAGCCTGTTGTCGGTGTGCGTCGGAGATAACAGGCCCTCGGAGTGTCGGAGCAGTCCGTCTTCCAGAGCCCTCAAGGTGCGCCCGCTGCGCCAGAGCACAAGCCCACGGAGCCCCCGTTGTCCCCTCGCGCCCGCACGCACCTCCGTGGCTGAAAATGCTACTCGCTAACTATGCCGGACCCACCGCCGTGCTCTCTCCAGTGTGCGTCTCTCTGTTTGACTCTCTCCGGTCTCTGCGGTCGCCCTGCTTCCTTTCTCCTGCCCCCTTAATCTACCGCCAGTGAATTTCATGTAACCCTCCCCTCTGTCATCTCCTTCTTTGATTGTTGTGTATAAAACGAGCAGCAAAACTGCCATTTTCTGGAGCACTTTTTCAGCCCTTTGAGATTTTTGCTTCCCGGCAGTTGTCAGTTTGGCTCAAATACACTCATATATAACTCGCTACAGGTCTGGACGTTTCTTACCTCTGCACAAGTATTTGAGTAATAATTAACATCGACCAACCATCAGCTGTCAGTGTTGGCAAGGTGTGTTTGAGTAAAGGGTCAACACTTGGGTGGGATAATCGGGGATGGCTGGGATTTCTTG
Source organism: Macrotus californicus (assembly GCA_007922815.1). Lineage (NCBI taxonomy): Eukaryota > Metazoa > Chordata > Mammalia > Chiroptera > Phyllostomidae > Macrotus > Macrotus californicus. The sequence continues at coordinate 322,357 of VMDR010000151.1, forward strand.
GTTATCAGAGACGATGCATTTCACCTCTTTCCATGAATCTAGTTATGGTGATTGATTTCCAACATCCATTTCACTCCATCAAATTAGGGGCCAATGTCCAAGACCCCTCAAAGATGTGACCCAGTCTTTGCAACCAAGCTCTGAAACAGATTTTCCTTATTGTCTGAGCCGGAAGCAAGCTGCTCTTACAAACCAACTGAAAGCATCCTGATTTATCCAGGCTAACTTCTCGGTAGGAAGTTGAGATGTTTAGATGTTTGGTAAATCAAGGAGAAACAACCTAATGCGCTAGCAAAGGAAGGGCTTCTAGACAGCAGTGCAGCTTGCTGAGAACACTGGAGCACGAGACTTTATCACAAGCTTGTAGAAAGAAAATCTGTTGACAAGCCTGGGAATCCTCCTGAAAAACTTTCAAGTAGACTCAAATGTCATCCAGTCCTGGGAACCTACATCAAGACTTCAAAGAGAGCTATGTGGAAAGGTCAGGCAAAGCCGAGAAGGTAACTACAACGTAAGGCCCAGACGGGGTGGTGCAGAGGGAGAAGCTGGAGAGAGAGAGGCTTGGGGGGCCTGGCACAGCAAAGAACCCGCAGCCCTCCCCAAGAACTCAGCGGCGACTCTCAGAATCCTCTGCCTGGACTGTGTTCCCTGTCCGGAAACAGGAGAGTCCAAGGACTTTAAGGAGCCTGTCCCTTAGCTTCAGGCTCTATTCTATGCCAGGACCCTCTTACATCTCTGGCCACTCCTGTCTCCTTCGTGGGCTTACTTTGACTGCTCCTGAATATATGCTCCGAGAGTCTTACTTTGCACAGGAGCCCTGGGTAATGTGGTCACTCCCATGGCTTCAGTTACCATTTGGGGACAGCTCTGAAATCTCTAACCTAGTTGTCCCCCGAGCAAACAGGCCCTCTGCATTAAAACATCCCGTCCCGTAAGCACATCAAATTGAACACATCTAAACCTAACTCATTATCTCCACCTCTTTCAGCCTTTGTTGCTGCTGCCATGTTCAAATGCCAGCGAGCGCTGTAGCTATCTTTTGTTAACCAACCTACCACGGAGCACTCGCTCGAGGGGCTTCCTGGAGGAAACGACGTCCATCTCCTGCATGGCGCTCCTCGGCACCCTTTGTTTCTGCTTACCCTGTATGGTAATTCCTACTTCCGCCTGTCTCCTCCACTGGGCTCTGTAAGCTTTGCAGGACGAGCTTGTTATATGGCTTTATGCACAGCCCCTAGCACGTTACGGTCATTAATTATGAATGCGAATATGCTCTTTATGCCCAGTGCCCGACACATCTATGAATGTATTCTTCTGCGTGCAAGAAAAGTATTCACCTGTGTCCTACCTGGGGGCTCCATCCAGAATGAACTGAAGTGCAAACAGAGGAGATGATAGTTTGCGTTTGTTGTGTGGCCACACAGCACCTGTCCTCTGCGGAGTCATCACAGTCGCTCATCAGTTGTCTACGCACAGCTCTGCCTGGGCCAGGTGGGGACCAAGAACACTGAACAGGTGAAAGAAGAAATCATTCTTAAATTACACCTGGATCTAGGATCACAGACCACCTCGGCTGGTGAGGAGTGCGAATGAGGAACCACTGTGAGAGGCACGCTCCGAGCCCGCTTCTGAGGGGGCCTTGCCGGGGTCCAGGCCGGATTTTAGCAGAAGGCGGAATTCACCAACCTCCCACGCAGCAAACTCTCTGGACCGACCGTCTGAAGGGCTGGAGTAGGAAGCGTGCTCCTTCCAGCAGGGTTAGCTCAGCACTCCCTTGAAATGGCTTTACCCAGGGTTGTAAGAAGGGCTCGTCATAACCCTGGGAATAAAAGAACTCTCAAGAAAGTGACATCAGAGAAGAGCAGTAAGGATGACTGGGTACAGGGGACAAGTCACTGTTAATGAAAAATAACACCTGTGAGAAAATTGTCAGAAAGAATGGCTTTCTTTGAATTATGTTTGCAAGTATGCCCAAAACTAGATCGGTCAGTTGCATCTAATACAGCTGAGAGGCCGGAACTAACGAGTGAGTCCCACGTTACAAGCACTTTAGCAGTAAATTGTACCCACTAAAGCTTACGTGGAGAAGCAGCTGGTACACACCCAAGGCCAGACTTTTGCGAAGCATTCTCATTCCTCTTGTCCACCGCCAGCATTTCCCACCAGGACCGAGTGAACCACCTCTGGGAGACCCAACCCTCTTACCTTAGCCAGCATCTTGAACTGTATACCTAGCATCTTTACAAGTTGCAGTTTTGTCCATCACTGCATTACCCTTTCACGCGACTGTTTCCAACCAGCATGTATTGGGCACAGCAACCATTCAGACTGCTGAGATGTCATTCTCAGAAACTCAGGTGACATTTCTTCACCTGATTCCAGGATGCACACACGACACAGTGGCAAGTCTGACTTCTTGTGGTCAGACTGGTTCAGCTGCCAGCTGTGAGGTATTGTCCAGGGAACTTTGATGACAGCACCCTCAGCACTTACCAGCCCTTTGGCAGTCACTTAACCCTTTCAAGCCCATTTCCTGTTCTGTAAGTGGGGATTCCTTCCATGTGCCTGTCTCATGGAGTGATAAAGATCATAATGCATATAAAGTACCTGTCAGTTTCTGGCATGTACCTACTCAATAGATGTCAAAAAACATTAAGGCATTTCTTTTTTTTTACTACCTTCAACTCTCTGGAAAAATGTTCAAGTAGAAACATTCTTCTTAGACTTTGGCTACCCTTAAAAATTAACCTTCTTTTGCAGCGCTCATCAGGCTTTTGCCAAACTCTGGGTTTCTCAGACATCTAAAAAGTGCTTTCCCTCCCACTGGTCCTGCCTGAGAAGTAACAGGCTTTAAAGAACAGAGGAAGTCAACACAGACAGATGCCTCTTCTCTTTGACATCAAAGGTATCACATCCACTTCCTTGCAGCTCCTCTTTTCTCTCAGCGGAGACTGACCAGTCATTTGTACCTGGGGTAGTTTGACCAAGGGGGATGGTCTGTCATCAGTGCTGGAACTTCACTGAGACCATGGTGGTGGCTAACCTTCACGGAGCAGTCACTATGCGCTTGGCACTGTGGCAAGCACTTTTCGACTCACTTCTCTTACCACAGTCACACCAGCAACTAAAGCATCCAGTTCCCGAGGTGAAGGGTGTTGACTGCACCATCTGAAGTTGTCTCTGCCCAAGTTATTCATCCGTTAATGCAGACTCAACAGAAGCACGGACACTGGTGGTGACACAGAATAGGTCTATATGAAATTCAGTCATAGAATGGTATTAACAGTTGAACAATTAATTTCCTATTGCACACCAATGATTGCATAATACCAAAAGAAAAGTTTCGTTTTTTGTTTAAATTCGGCAAGCTAAAAGCACACAGAACAGAAAACAAAACCAAAGCGCACAGCACTTGATAAAGGGAGTATTACTTAGTATTTTAGCACACGCCGAAATGTTGATCACTACCATGTTCACTCAACTTTGTACAGGCCTTTTTACTTACCCGAACACTGCACAAAAGGCTGCCAGGAAGTGCAATACTTTAAATACACCACGTGAGACCAGATATACTCGTATACAGTTAAACAAGCAAAAACAGCAGTTTTCAAATAAGTTGTATCTCGGTTTCAAGTATCACAACTCCACTTCTCAGGCTCCTCGATATCAAAAGCCTGTAAAACAATATTACGCTTGCAGAGAATCCCATTTCCTCGCCCTCGCTCACACGAAAAGCTATAGATTCTGAAATCTTCAACAACATAGGCCTTGGTATTAACCTTTGGAACAAAGCAAACTTTGAATCTTACATCTTAAAAACATTTTCTCCTTCATTCCAACACCCTGTAGCCTTACTGTATAACACTAGCAGACATGTTAATAGTATTAATCAGTTAAGTAGTGTTTGGCCAATGTTTAAAAACAAACCTTACTGACTACAGATACTCTAATTACCTGAAATCCATTTCACAAAAAATAAAGTCTGCTTTTCAAGGAAAACCTAACGAAGGTTGATTATTTATTTCTTTATACTTTTTTGCACTTTTGAATATTTTATAACATTTACTTTTACAAGTCAGGGAAAAAATTTAAAGTGTAATCCTAAACTCCAAGTTTATTTTGCAAAACAAGGCATACGTTTTTTCCGACCCGGGCGGGTTCACCCCTCCTTAGGTAACCTGGTGGCTCCCGCTCCAGAGAAGTCACCATACTGATGCCGAACTTAGTGCAGACACCTGATAAGCATGGTGCACGCACTACAGCCCAGAACTCCTGGGCTCAAGTGATCCTCCTGCCTCAGCCTCCCGAGTAGCTGGGACTACAGGCGTGCGCCACCATGCCCAGCAACAAGGCATACATTTTTTAAAAAATTAAGTACACACTCAAAATTGATGCATGGATTTAACTTTGACCTTTGTGATATGATCCTAAAGGACAATGAACAGAAATTAAGCAATTCAATGAAAATAAATAGCACGTGCTAAACACACACACAAAAACGAGACAACTACTAATGCAGGAGTTACAATAAAAATCTTTATTTAGGTTTGGTCAGTACAGGTACGATACACTGGAGTCACAGAGCAATATGCATTAACAGGGTACAACAGTTTGTAAAAACTGAGTAACTATGCACACAAATTTCTTAAACATTCAGGCACTAAAGAGAAAATGCACAGATGTATGGTGGAAAAAACTGTATCTAACACTGAAGCTACTATAGGACTCGATCAGCAAGCCCATCTTTTAGTGATGAGACTACTGCACTGGGCAAACGTGGCAGTCCTAACCCCACCTCTACTCTAACAAGTCTGAATGGTGCGCAGTACAGTGACAGCAGGAGGAAGAATGCCCTGACAGCACGGGTTCGAGACACAGATCTATACACACACCATCGTGTTATACCGTAAGGAAAGATTTCCATTTACAACTTCACATTAACTCATATAAAAATAACCTGACCCTACACAAAATGTCCTTTTAGCAACAAAGTAATTAGCTGTTACAATTTCCAAAGTGGCAGAGGTATTGAAGCAAAGAAAAAAAAGGGAAAAAAAAAAAACAAAAAAAAACACACCCACACCCACCAAAAAAAGGCAAATTGTGACAAAAGTATGCGTTAATTTTCTCAATAGTAACCTCTCCCAAATTAAATGATACTGTATAAAAATTTGCTGGAAAAATATTACAAAACTGAACCCTGTACATTTACACTCGAGTCCAAGCCATTCTGAACGTGGCGGGAAGCCGCAGTTCGGTTACCTTTCCCACTCACGGTGTTCTCCTCTGGCGGGTCAGGGTTGGAGTCTGTGTCATTTGAGTGGCGTGTGAGAGAGTTTTCACTGCCCGTGGGAGAGTCTACACTTTCGTACCCCGCACTGAGTTGGTTTACGTAACTACTACCTCCTCTGCCAGTTCTCTCCTCTGAGCTGTCGGAGGCCTTATTACCATTCCCTGGAGAAGGAGGAAAGCCATCTTCGGTTGTGTCCCCCTCCCTGTGAAATCCAGACCCAGACGTCCTCTGCCGGGAGGAACTGCCATTACTTGGTCCGTTGGCCAGCCGGCTGCAGTCTTTAGCTGGGGCCTCTGCCTGTCCTACAGGCTCAGAAGATGTAGTCCTGCTGGTGCTTGGGGCTGGGGCTTGAGACTGCTGCTGCTGGTACTGAGCCAACTGCTGGCGCGTCTCCTTCAGTTGCTGCTGAAGCACTAGAATGGTACTCTGCATACCCTCTACTTCTTCATCAAGTTGAATGATGAAGTCATTCAGTTCTGTGCAAAGGAGAGTAGAGCCTACTTTAACATCTCTTATGATGTGTTTTAAAGACTTTTTACCGCCTGCCACAAAGCCAGGCAGTCAATAAATTATTTGGCAAACAAATACAATTCTAATATTGATTTTAAAATAGCCATTCAAGAATGAGTTTGTTTTGGGGGAAGACAGATGTTTAAAATAAATATATTAAAGCAACCAAGTCTGAATTGATCCAAACCATCTAGCATCTACAACTGATCACAGCCCACAAAATCTGCTTCACATTTGTCGGACCCATCGGCCCACATGACCATCCGGCTCACTCATCCTCGCAGTAACTGTTCTCCGCTCCACAGCAGGTGTAGCCCCCACAGGACAGTGCGGTCCTTACACTAACACTCCAAAGAGGCACAGGCAGAGTAGCCCAGGGACTATTCTACAACCTCCACCCGCGAAAAAAAAAAACTAGAAAAAATAACTTAAAACATTGATAGAATACAAATGTCCCTTAAGTCCTAAAAGTCCTTTGGGGGAAAAAAGAAGTCCTCACTACTATACAAAATCTCCTATTCACTATGTTTACAAAGAGTAAGAGCTAAGAACAATCACCTTGAAAAGGTGATTTTAAAAATATATTTGGCTACTGAGCTGTGCAATTAACTGTCAGTATAGTAATTCACAATTTAATTTTCAGAGTTTAGATATTTTCCTTACTATTAATCTTCCTCATAAAGAGGAGAAAGAGCTACAGTTGCCCCCCTCCCCAAAGGACAGTGGCTGACAAGTTTGGTTTGTCTTAGCAAACTTAAATATTATCACATTCACTAGATAGGACCTTTCCAGGTACAGTCAATGATATACTTTTAGGCCATTGCAAACAGCCCAATACTTTGAAAATTCACACTTAGAAAAACTGGTTAAATGAAAATAGTTCCTTCCCCATTTTAAGTGCTGATTATAAATGGTATATCTATGTCATGCCTTAGTAATAATAGGCTTATTCTTTTATCAAATCTCACCCCTGAAAAACAAAGGTTTTGAAATTTGCACAATCAACAATCAAGACAGTGTGTGGGGGGGGGTGAGGGGGGGAGGGGAACACTAAAACAGCTTTGCTGACTTAACTAGAAATGTTTTATTCATAATTTTATAGAGCCACTGGCCAGAGTAATGCACGTACACAGCCTAATCTGTAATATCACACCTGGCAATTTTTTAAAGCCAGTGCAATGTTAACCAAACTTTAAAAACAAACAAACAACCCTTACCATCCTGACTGCTTTTAAGCTCCTCACTATATTTCTTCTGTAAAGCCAACTCTGCTTCAAGTTGTGCAATACGTCCCTGGGACAGCTGCCTTCCAAGCTCTTGATTCTCCTGGATAAGCATTCGACACTTCGCCATTAACTTTTTCCCTGTTTGGCTGCAAAGGAAAGAGTCATCCATCACAAAACGAAGAACAGAACACTCCACCACCTTCTCTGCTTGCAACCATTACAGCGACACAGGTCCCAGGTGCAGAGCACAACCACGGCCCAGCAGACGCCTCCCTACGGTTACCATCTTCTTCTCCGGAGCACCTCCGTCTTCCGCGTGTCGGTGCTCTGCCAGTGCCGCAGTGAAAATGCACCCTAAACCAGAAGCGCCCGAATGGCCACCTTTTATTACTATTACATTGATAATTCCGAAATCTATTTTCATTCCCAATGATCATTTGAAGTAGCAACAGGGCAGTCAATTAACACACACCTCAGATATGCCAATATTAACACTCAGGTGCTGAGCTTCATGGAACAGAAAAGTTCTGGAAAAATTAAATGCAACATCACAAATGTGTAATTCTTTAAAATGCCTGATTTGTGAAAACCAGTACCTATAAATGTAAGCGAATGAGAATACATTTGTTCTTGCCAGAACAGCATTTAATAGGATGTCTAATAGGCACTTCTCACAAGGACATTTACTGCATTGAGGTGTGTTCAGTAACTTTTTAAAGAGGTGTTTAAAAATAGAGCCTTGACACTATTTGTATTCATCAATCCCTCATTTAACTTCTTTATATGAAACACTTCATAGCTATCTTAAAATATGACATTCGTTAAAAAAAATTTAATATAGCTATGTGGTTAAGATTTAAGATTTTATTCATGCTACAAAATCTTATCCTAAGGACAAAAAAAATCGGTGTTATTTATCACAAATGCAAATATTTGCGAAATTAGGAGCGCCATACTTTCACAAATCAGTTTCCTAGTGCTAGTATAACATATAGAACCTACATGTATGCATATGGCAATCACAAAAAAGTGCAATCAAAAGCCCTGACAGCAGTCTCTCAATAAAACTTTACTGCTTTTCTTTAGCCTCAGCAATAACAGAAATAATGACTTTTAAAGGGGTGCGACTTAAGCATACAATTGTGATGTTACCTTTGAGACTTGGACAGGAAGTTTGATCCTGTGATGGTGTTAAGTTCAGAATAACTTTATTGGATAGAGAAAATTGTTTGTGTATGCTTTTAGTGAGGTTTTCACTTGCCCAATATATTATTTCAGAATGCACCTGATTCCATTAAGACTTAGAACTTTTAAAATGGGAGCACTTTGTAAACGATTTTCAGTGCTGCAAGTTTCTTTTACTGACAGCACTTGTTGTAACCTAATATAATGCAAGCAAATTTGTAATTTAAGTTTCCTTACACAAACCTGTGGTAATGTACAACCTGGGTTACTACTGCTCACAGGAGCCTCAGGTGAAAGCCACGAGTCAGCCAGCCAGTGCAGGGCAAGGGTTTTATTCTTTATGTGGCAACTTCTTAGCTACTGCTCCTGTTTGTTGCTACAGGTAGCTACCTCCCATTTACCCTGAGCACCCTCGGATTTGAGCTTATACTGAACGAGAGTTTAGAAACCAAGTGAGGTATAAATAGGCAGGGCATGCTGGTGTCCCTTCCTCCCAGTTCACTGCCTGCGCTCCCACAATTTTATCTTACAGAGTATGTACCATCAGTGTCTTCCCACCGACCTGAGAAATCTTTTATATAAATTTAATAAAGATTAAAAAAAAAACAACTTAGATGAATACATTAATTTGTGACCTGATTTAATCTCATAAAGTAGCACAAACTCTAATGCAAAAATGTTTCATTTATGTAGTTGTACCTTTTTATAAATAAATGCCCTAAGATAATCCTATGGCTTCTAAAATTAATGATTACTAAAACAAATCTTAACAAAACTGCTGTTCTTTAAACATTTTGTAACTTTGTGTCATTTTACTAATTATGTCCTGTAAAATTTGTGTGTGGTGTTCATTACATCACAAAAACATAAGAATCTAATTGGAAGTAACTGTCTCTGAAATAAAATTTGTTTTTAACTACAAAAAACCCCCCAAAACATCCAACCCATCCCTAAAAATCAAATAACCCACAAAGAAAACACAATAAGGAGTTAATTTGAGAGAAAAATTTGTACAAAAGGACGGACAATGTGCATCGCTTTGTTTTCGAGGGGCCAGGGTGTCTTAGAGGTGCACACACAATCACCTCGCTGTTTAAAGGCAAGGTGACAGCTGTGAGAACGCTGAAACAGACCCTCTAAAACATACGCGTTATCACATGCATGAAGTGTTGTAACTTATGTGGACAAAGTAATTCCGGGACTCTTTCCAAAATCAAAAGAGAATAGGAAAAAAACAAACAAACCAACCCCACGACTCATTCTATTTGAATTATTCCAGACATAGTATTGATTATGTACTATTTGTTTCAAATCAATGATGTATTCATAGTACTTGGAATACCCCAGCTTATAGCCTACTTTAAAAATAAACAACAAAAAAATCTATTGCTAGGTGATTAAAACACACTAATACAATGGGAGTATTATATAACCATTAAAAATGAAGCTAAATGGAAAAAAAAAGTAAAAATGCCCAAGGGACAAAGTGGAAAACAAAGGCAAGGCAGCAAATCATCCGTAGGTACGTTCACATTTGTTTAAAAGCAATACATGCACAGAAAGGATCTTGATACCCAAGAAACTGTAACAGTGGTTTCTGCTCCTGGAGAGTAACGGGGGGAAAGGCAAGGTCACATCCAGGAGTGACTCTCACTTTTCGTCTTCACCTTTCTTCATGCTGTTTCAATTTTATTCATGATCATGTATTATCTCATTAATTTAAAAAAATGTAACAGTAAGAAGGAAAAACTCGTAGACCCCCGAAGTGACTGATACCTAGATGCGAAGAGAGGTGCTGGCTATGTTGAAGTACATGTCAATTACACATTTTATAAATTATTTCTTGACCTACTAAAAATACTTACGCCATTTCTACTATGATCTTAAATGGCATAAATTATATATACAAAAGCCTTAATGCAGGCACAATAAGCTACTTTCCAGCAGATGTGGTTACTTACCCTCCCACCCCCACCAATAACGAGAATTGCAGAAGCAGATTTCTCGCTGCAGAGTCACACAAACCACTTCTCCAACCCACCCCTGCCCACAATCAGTTCCCTAGAGCACAAACATACATGATACTTACAATTGATTTGAATGATTAAGAGAGAACTTAAGTCACCCTTGTTAAAACTGCACTTAAACGTTGGGACAATCTGGAACATTTATCTTCCACTCATCTTAGACTCCATTATCACCAAGAGAAAATTCGAACTGGTGACTTATAGAATGATCTGAAGAAAAAAATTCACCTCCAGGACTGGATGGAAGCATGAAGAAAATGCCTCATTTATCTAAATGATCAAATGAGTTTGCTAGAAATGATCGCTATACCTTGTTTTTCAAGTCACAAAAGGTCTCACTTAGACCAGCCCACAGGTCCAATACATAATTTCCCCCATCTTCTGGCAGGCACCCTGTGAAGCTGTCCCACATTAATTTCTACTTCAATATCCTGGGACAAGGCGTCAAAAAGTAACAAGTGTCAAGTCCCCTTGTCTTTTATGATGCCAGCTGGAAAACAGAGGCACAGCCTTTTCCTCTCCTCTGAAGAGCACCGGCAACAATTTTTCCAAAATCAATCTGCTCTCCACAGCACCCCCCAGAGCAAAATGTTAAAAGTACAACAAAATCATCATAGTATTCCTTGAACTTAAAAAAAAAAAAAAAAAAAAAACCAACTATTTCAAGGCACATTTAATTTAATGTTAAGAATGTGATACAAAAGGCCCAAATACAATGAAGGAACACATTCCCCCATTAACACCAATGACAATGCACTTTCAACACGTGCCTGTTGCATGGAATGGGGATTTAATCAATTTCACTACTAGAAAAAGAACGCAGTGCGTCTCATCACAGCCAGTATTACACAATCTAGTTGTGAAATGAGTGTTCATAAAGCTTCGAACAGTTTGAACCTGGAGTGTGATGCCAACACCTTCTCATTTGTACAGTCCTCAGTGAGGTTATCTACAGGGTCAGCAACCATTCAAAGAACAAACCATTGATGAAAACCACATTGACTTAAGGCTCCTTCAAGTAATACAGAGCCCCAAACGAGATGGTTAAGTATATGAACTACTTGTACTGGTATCTATTACTTGATTTTCTTATAACTAGTAAGTTGTTTCTTAGCAAATAAACCCTTCAAAGGCAAAATTCACCTCATTCGAGTTTTGACCAAGCAGTTCAACAACATCACGAAGTCCACAGTCTTATTGGCAAAACTGATACACAGTGTCTCTAAGTCACTGTGCTCAAGGTTAAGAGCGATGCATATTCCATTTTTACATTTTACTGGAATTTTACATGTTCAATTCATGATTTTAAATCTCTAGGTTTTCATTCCTCCAAACTGTCTGAAGACACAGTGTGCCACAGACTTAAGACTTCTGTTTCTCCCTCTATTTTCTTCCAACAGAAACATTTCTCAAGTGTCTACATGTTCTAGAAAGGGGTTTTTCGGAGGTGGCCACTTCTTCGGATTAGTCCGACGCCATCAGGCCTCTGAAGCGGGGGGGGGGAGAAGCTGAAACACAAGGCTCATCTGGTAAGCTCTACATTAACCATTACAGCTGGGCAGGGTAAGAGTGTGGCTTTTTTTGGCTCAAAAAGTCTGAGTCTTGGTGTGGAAACGAGTACTTGGCTGTCCCACCACCGCTTTCTCGCAGTGGGACTGTCAGGGAAGTCTTGACTGGGGAGTATGATTTGTTTACCTATCAGGCGTAAACTTCCAGGCACTCAGTTCATTTTGGGCTTGTTCCAGTTTGTCTTTAGTCTGTTCCAGTTCACCTTTCATTTTTAGGAAAAACAAGTTGATTGCGGGGTCCACCATTGTTGATCTCAGTTGGGCAACACTGGGCTGCTGGACTTGCTTGAGGTACTGGATCTGAGTCTGCGCAAGGTAAGAGAGCTCATCACTACCGTGTCAAAGGAAACATACACGGGACGGGGGGAAACCCTTTCATTCCCTGGATTTACTAACTTGTTTATTAAACCCCCTCCCCTTGATCTTAAAATCCTTCGGAAAAGGTAAAAATTAAAAACAACTACTCAAGGTTATCCATTAGGAATTAGGAGCATTTGAGTATATTTCCATATTGGGAACCTTTAAATGAAAGAGGCCATATTTTACTTTGCAACCAAAACATTACCAAAAAAAAAGTTGCATTTATTAAAAATACTAGTGCCCACTAGAGAAAAGCCAAGTTTAAAATATTAATTATATAATACTACAGTGTGCTTTACTCAAATTTGTGCCTATTGAAGTCACTCTATGTACAATACAACCCCCCTAAAAATACACCAGGTACAAGATTATAATTTAAAACACATATTTGCATTTCTAGATTTAAAAATATATAGTATGTATATGTACATGAGTTGGTATTACCTTCAGTACCTTATAAAACAGCTCTATAAATAGCTCCTTAAACCAAAATAAATCAGATGTTTATTTTTTTCCTTCAGAGAAGATCTGAATCACAGAATTGTAAAGCTGCACGGTGACTGACCAAGTCCAAACTGCTGCTTTTTGAGAAATCAAATGAACCACTTGTTCACGGGCACAGTCAATTCAGTGCCAGAACTGGGGCTAGAATCCCAGATCTCAAGCCTTCTGACTCCCAGTCTAGGGCTCCTCTCAGCACACCAGAAACCTCTACTTACATACAAAACCTTCAATCTCGACTTCAGCTGCGCTATTTACTAGCACATTAAAAATGCCTTTCCAAAATATGAAATACAGTTTAGTAGCATTAAATGCATAACTTTTTTCATACCCAAAGAAGATACGGTTCAAGATCCTACTTCACACTAAGGCTTAAAGTAGAATTTGGTTAATATTTCATAAGTAGCTAATTTCTGCCATGAATTTAGTAAAAGCTAGAAATATACTGAATGGAATATATTTAATTATCATTCCACTGAACAAACATACTAATTTTTACTCAGCTTAGGGTAATTTTTTTTAAGGTAACCCATTTTGAACAAAAGCATAATTGCTTATTCAATGTAAGACCAACTGCTAAGACAACGTAATGGAATAAAGCATGTCACACGGTGCATGTCACGTACTATTATCACTAAAGAAAACACTGCCTCAGTCACTATGTGGCTGGCAAAGGTTAGGTTCTAGGTCAGACAACCTTCACATCTAGGTTGAGAAGACATGGGGTGATGGGGCACCAGCAAAGGCGCTCATCAGACATGATACAGTGGGAACTGCCAGTGCGCACAGGGCCACGGAGGACCATAGAGGCGTGTCAGGAGCACACACTGCCTAAAGCAAGCAGTAAGAAGTACTTGAACTAGGACATCTAAAGGGGGACTCAAGAAGAGGGCGTTCAAGACACACTGGTGGTAGGAGGTATTACCGCGGAACGGTCCGTTCCCACTGTATCTAGTTAGCAGGTGTGAGCACTTGGAAGGTGAGACTCATCCTTTGAGTGTGCAAGCATCTGGCACAATGCCATACACACAGGGAGAACTAAAACTAGTCAATGAGTAAACGGTAGAATCTAGAACCCTAAATATCAGAAAAAGGAGGAAAGAATAAAATGGCTTTGAGACTGGGTACCTGAGATGCACTGCCCACTCCATTACACGTGAAAACCGTAAAGAGAAAAGAACTGTTGGAGAGGTGGGGTGGGGTGGGTGTTACACAGAAAGAAAACCAGTAATACTGAAAACACTGGGGAGACTTCTCGGAATCACTAGCAATGGTGAGGATGGTTAATAGTTGAAAATACAGAAAGTGAAGACATGTGAGTACCGAGAAAAATAATTTTATTAATGCACTAGTGACCTTAGAGGGAAAAAATCAGTGGTAGTGAAGACGGAAACAGAAGGGAAAAAACTGGTGAGAAGGTGGAGAAAATGACACAGGATATTGTTTTCTTAGGTAAAGTGACAGGTGAGTCCTTTTGAAAACGTGAAACAAGAAGGACCAGAGATTTTCATGGAAACGTGGGTGATCTCTGCACAAGAAGTAAAGGGCTGTGACTGAGCCTAAAGGACATGTCATCAAGGCGAGAAGAGCCCGGGACAAGACTGTGCCCCACACATTAGTCCCCAGGGACCAGAGTACTGCCTGTTCATTAGAGTTTGGGAAATATGTGTCAAATGAATGGAGATCACACAGAAGAATTCAAGAAAAAGCTCAGCTTTTACAATTAAAAACAACAGGGATAGAGCTTGCCCTATTTAGTATAACATAGATACAAACACTAAATTTTTAAAAATGGCTAAGGCTATTGAAGACAACATAAAATTGAATCTAAATTCAAAGAGCTAACCCATCCAATATGTCACGACATTTTAGCTACATGTGGACATGGCACATGGTAGTAATGAAAGCTGAAATAATTAAAAAGGAAATGTGGTACAAGTCGCTGATACTAAGAAAAACAGTTTTATGCACTGAAAGGTACAGAGCACAGAGGAGAAACTAATCAGATGGTTACTTAGTAAAGAGCAAGTGCTCCTTCGACCCTCAGACACCCAGTTCTCATAAACCATGGAGATGCCAGGGAGTAACTTAAAGCTTTAGACTTCTTACTCATACAAAACACGTTCTAAATCCAACGATGAGAGCCTATTTACCGAACTTTTACGTTTAGCTGTTTATAGGTCAAAGTGTATCTACCTTAACAAAATGTGCATTTATAATTAGCATTAAGTATACAGAATTAGCTAAGTACTAATTAGCACACGTGATGTGGACCAACAATGAATTCCTCCAAGAGAGGTAAGACTCACAGTGCACTCCTGCATCTCTTGCTCCTTGGTTGCCAGGCGCATTACAAGGATGTTCTCCCTGCGTGCAGACTCCTGCTGCTGTTGCTTTAGTTTTTCTTCTGACTCTCTTAAGCCAGTTACATCATTAGCTGATGATTGAAAGAAAAAATTTCAGAACATTATGAAATACAATTTCAAAATCAAATGGAATTAACCAAAAGTAAGTTCTAACTGCCTTTGTCAAGGATGTAAAAGCCAGGGTAAAAAAATGCATCAAGTCTTCAGTTTCTGTCCTAACTACTTTCAAAACGAGGAAATCTGTTCCTGAGCACAAATGTTCTCGTAGGAAGCAGCAGGGTGACAGTGGTCCCAAACCGCCTAATTAGTGCTGGATGGGATTATGCTGTTACAGTCTAGTCTGCTCCAGCGGAACACGAGATACTTCATTACTCGCATCTGTTTATATTATACAGTATTCGGAGTCCTGTTAGTATTCTTTTTTAACCTATTCAATACAATAAACATTCCAATAACTGCATGGACAATTATTACTTTAAGTTTTCATAATGTTCATAACTTCTATGGATTATACTATGGTTGTACAATAATTGAAATTTTAGGGTGTTAAGATTTATGGGCTTGAAAACTACATTGGCTTTTATATTCACAAATGGTTCGTTTCTCTCAGTGAAAAGTGAGACTAAAATGGTTTGAAATTAGTCCTGATTGGTGTGGCTTAGTGGGCTGGGTGCCATCCCTCAAACTGAAAGGTCGCTGGTTCTATTCCTGGTCAGGGCACATGCCTGGGTTGCAGGCCAAGTCCCTGAATGGGGGTGTGCGAGAGGCAACCGATCTGTTTCTCTCCCACATGATGTTTCTCTCCTCCTCTTTCTCTCTGCCTTCTCCTCTCTCTAAAAATAAATGAAATCTTTAAAAAAATGGTTTGAAATTATAAACCTTGCTGGTATCATTAGCAGATATTGAAAAAATCTGTGAAAACATCGCTATATCCTATTGTTACAATTTAAGTCGAGACTAGGAACTCATGCTTTAATTCCAATTCCTCTGTGGAAGGGCTGAGGGGCAGATGGAGGAAAGCTACAGCAGCTGGGAGCTTCCTGTCCATGCTCTCTCAGAACCTGCCCGTAACCATGCCAGAGCAGCCAGGATGTCGTGCTGTCACTGCACGCCGGTCTTCCCGACAACCGGGAGCTTCCCGAGAGGCCGTGTCTCATTCGTCTATTCCCTAGCCCCCGAACACCTGCACACAGCTCTCTACCATTGAAATAAAAACGACATTTGCCTAGCAAAACCAATTATCCTGCATGTCGACAGCAAGCTAAAATGAGAACTTCCGCAGTCTTTAGGAAGTAAAACTCAAACTTACAGTTCAGATCTGTGTACTTGCCCTCCAAAGCTTGCACGTATGCTTCATACTGTTTCCATCTAGTACAAAAATAAATTCATGTTAGTTGTTAAACTGAAACTGCTTTATTAACTAGAAAAATCACATCTATAAACTTATGAATTAAACACTGAGAATTCCACTGCATGATGTTTAAGGTCTCTTCCATTTTGAGATCATTATAAACCTAGTTTAACCAGTAATAAATTAGTTACTTCATTATTCTCTCTCAAATTACAGGAGCTATGTAAATGGAATACAGAGAAAAGCGCCCTCCCTGGAGAACGCACCAGCTGTGCTTCTCTGGGTCAGACCCCACACCATCCAGGACTCCGTCTCACTCAGCACGGCGCCTGCACGGTAGAAGCCAAGAAAAACCTGCTACTGCTTTCAGACATACTGCCCACCTCAAACAAAAGGCACAAAAAAATATGCCTCATTATAAGGGTCTGAACTTTCTTTATCTTGGTTCTTCTGTGAAAATACCATGTGACTCTCTCAAAATACTTAATTTTTGCCTATAAAAAAAGGGAAAAAGAATACACTATTTTTCAAGATTATTTTTAAAGCCACATCTAACTGGCAGAAACAGTCCGCATAAATGCTGTGTATCATCACAGTAGGAGGAGACCTCTCTTCCTTGTCAGGTTCCTCTGCCCACACACCATAGGCTCCATGAGCTGCTCTTGCAATACCTGCATATAAACAACCACCCTGCCCCACTCCTGTGTTTATCCGACCACTAAGGCAAGAGTAAACTACCCTGAAGGCCATTACCTTGCTTACTGAAGAGCTGTGTTTTCAAGCGGTTCTTCAGTTGCAGCTAGTCAAAATTTAATTTTAGAAAATCTTTTTCTAGTCTTAACAACTTCGACAGGTCTGCTATAGATTACTACAACCTAATAAACAAAAAGTACCTCCTAATACCAAGCTAATCTACCTTGCACATAAAGACTGCTACTCAGCCAAGGGCATGCTTATTTTTACAGCCCCACCGACCGAGGACACAAACCGAGCGCACTCAATGTCTGGGGGTGAACAAAAGAAAAGGTCTTTTGTGAGGGCTATATAAGGACTATTTGTTTTAGAGCAACACAAAAACATAAAAACTCAACAAGAACATCCTTATCAAAAAGTCAAAAAGCACAGACTAGTTAAATAAGTAGTAAGTGATTTAAAATCAAGAGAATTAATGATGAAAAACTCACTTAAAAATCATAAATGAGAATTCCCTAAAAAAAGAAGTTATATTGACTTCAAGAATATACACAATTTTAAAACCTTAAAGGTAACAATACTAAAAATCACTACTATGATTTTTATTGAGATTATAGTACTTGCCCTGGCTGGTGTGGCTCAGTGGACTGAGTGGCCTATGAACCAAAGGGTCTCCGGTTGGATTCCCCATCAGGGCACATGCCTGAGTTGTGGGCCAGGTCCCCAGTAGGGGGCGCTCAAGAAGACACAACCACACAATGACCTTTCTCTTCCTCTTTCTCCCTCCCTTCCCCTCTCTCTAAAAGTAAATAAAATCTTAAAAAAAAAAAAAAACGATTATAGTACTGATCATCCCCCAAACACACACAGTTAAATCAAGAAAAAGACTGCACATAATAACCAGAGGAATTATCTAAGTAAGGATAAAAGGCAAGGACTGTCCCATATCAGAGGGTCAAAGAGAACAGGTGAGTGGCAGTATGTCATAAGCAAGTGCCACCCTCAGTAGGAGAGGACAAGTTCATTTTAGAATACTAAGGATTCAAAATGTACGTGGAGGAAAGCAAAGGTACGTAAAGGGAAGACTGTCCAGTACGCGATTATGGCAAAGGAAGGTAAGAGAGCAAGTCCAGGACAGAGACACAGGAAGCAGAACGACGGTGGGAAGGTACGAGACCCGAGGGCACAACAGAACGAGTTGTCTGTGTTCACCTCACGAGAAAACTCTTCTCTCCCCACTTCCAACCTGTTAAAGTTACTTAGTTCTTCAAGGAAAAATTCCATGAAATTTCTACAGGAAAAAAGTTCAATGACGCTGAAAAGTAAGTCTTCTTATTTTTACCTAAAGATGTTATGTAAGAAACTTACCAATTATAGTAATAAAGAACATATTTAAATTATAAAACACAAAACACGTGATCCCCTTTTCGATTTCTTGCATTTACAAAATGAATACCGAGCCCTGGCTGGTGTGGCTCAGTGCACTGAGCACTGGTCTACAAAACAAAGCGTCGCTGGTTTGATTCCCAGTCAGGGCACAGGCCTGGGTTGTGGGCCGGGTCCCCAGTAGGGGGCGTGGGAGAGGCAATGGATCGCTGTATCTCTCGCAAGTTGATGTTTCCCTTCCTCCCTTCCCCTCTCTAAAAGTAAGTAAATAAAAATCTTTAAAAAAAGAATACCGTAATGCTGCACTTGACAATATCCTTTTGCAAGACATTTATCTGATAACCACAAAAATTCAAAGCTGCAAGGAACTGTTTAAAGTAATTTAATCTAACTCTTTTAACTTGCAAATACACATATGAAAGATACAAAGAGTTAAACGAGCTGACCATATGACAAAGAATAACTTGCCTTCATCAGTAAACACTGAATTTCTTCCATAACTAAAAACATAGCCGTTAGGACTACAACTTTTTAACACAGCAAATAGAAAAGGAAGAAATAGCTACATTAAATGAAGCCTATATATTTGTTAAATTGAAAGCAGAATCTTTCCCCACAGCAAGTTATACTTTTCAATGTAAAATTCTGAGTATTTTCTCTTAGCAAGAAAAAAATTCAGTTATCTATTTAAAAAAAAAACACATCAGCTTACCTACTACTGTCTAGAAGTTACCCAACCTAGTGCTTTAGATCTTTAAAATGTTATGCTTTCCTCGATGCTCATGTAAGAAATAGGCCATATAAAACACATTCCAAAAGTACATGAACGACTTGAAGGTGTATTCGCATTAAAAACAAAGGAACAAGTGACATAAAGATAAAAGCTTTACAGTGCAGAGTCACAATATGATGTTCTATAGAAAAATATCTGTATTTTGATACAAGACGTTTTACCTTAAAATTAACTCATCTCGTGCCATAACTTTGAAGTCTGTCTCACTCAGTCGAACCTATGAAGAGAATCACAATGTGAACGGAATGCTCCTCCTAAACACTTAAACACCACGGGCACTTACGCTCTTCATACTTTATGAAGACAGCATTGTAACTTCAAATCTCTCAACTGTTGGTTTCTAGTAGGAATTCCTTTAATTACTGAAGACAGACAAAGCCCCTCCCCAAAGGAGCCCTGCACTGGAACATCTCCAGAATCTGAGACTTAAATGTGTCAGTACATACTTTTTTTTTTAAAAAAAAAAAAAACAACCCTCCTTTTGCCCTGGCTGGTGTGGCTCAGTGGACTGAGTGCCGACCTGCAAACCAGAAGGTTGCTGGTTCAATTCCCAGTCAGGCCACATGCCCGAGTTGCTGGCCAGGTCCCCAGTTGGGGGTGTATGAGAGGCAATCAAATCAGTGTTATTTCTCACACATCAATGTTTCTCTCCTCTTAGAAAAGAAAAAAAAAAAAAAACCCTCATTTTGTTGGAAAGAAGTTTTTTAAAAGGTAAATTACTTGTTATTTTTAAAATGAGCATTGCTCATCAGGGAAATGCCAATTAAACCCCAATGAGCAATCCCTGCATACCTATCAGAATGGCTGGATAAAAAATAGCGGTAAGAGTACCAAATGGTGGATGAAGTTGCAAAACCCTGAACTTTCACACACTGCTGGTGAGACTGTAAAATGGTACTGCTGCTCTGGAAAATGGTTCAGTGGTTCCTTTTGAAGGTAAAAATGGATGCGCCAGATAAACCAGCAGGTGAGCTCTTAAGCACATATCCCAAAGAAATGAAAATTTATTTTCACACAGAAACTTGTACATGAATATACAGCTTTATTTATGACAGCCAAAACTTGGAAACTACCGAACCCTCAACAGGAGAAGAGTTAAACTACGATACACCCACACCATGGGATACTAAGAAACAGACCAGCGGTACATGCAACAACTTGGATAAACCGCAAGGAAAATTATACAGGGTGAAAGAAAGGGTCTCAAAAGGATACACACACTGCAAGATTCCATTTCTGTAACACTTGTAAAGTAACACAGTTAAAATGTGAAACTCATGATGTTCCTTCGCCAGGTGTTAGGGATGGAGAGGGAGAGTACGGAGCTGGAAGAAATGGCATAGGGAGGCCTGTGGTGGTGGTTCAGCCAACCATTTAGGTTGTGGGGGCAGTCACAGTAAGTTCCGTGAGAAAACACTGCATGGACCCACAGAAGCACATACACACGGCATGATAACCAGTGCTATCTGAATAAGCTGTGTCAAGTTCCTGATTTTGACAATGTTATGCAAGGTGCCTGAGCGTTATGCAAGACGTTAGCAGTGAAGGAGGCCGGAGGAAGAGTGCACAAACCTCCCCACACATTTCTTTGCAACTTTCTGTGAATCAGTCATTATTTCAAAATAAATGTTTAAAAAATGGGCATAACAGTCTGATTTGTAAATTGAGAAATACTGTGTTTTCTCTACACCAAATGAAGGTTGTAAAGGTGAGGCACCCCTCTCTTCTACAAAATTATGGCTGTATTATGGTTTCCCTTGTAAGATACACATCTCATTTGTTCACTTAAATATTCACTCGTTAGTAAGCACACAGCCTGCTTTCCCAACTGAACTATAAATTCCTATTAGAAACTATGTCACGACTTCTTTAAAAAATAAAAAATAAAACAAGCATGACTTAGTGAATAGGCACACACTTGACATTGTACCAAGCAGGCTAACAACTAGAAGTTGAAGCCCCATCTCCACTATTTCTTTTTCTGTTTTTATTGAATTTACTGGGACAACACTACTTAATAAAGCCATACAGGTTTCAGGCACACAGGTCCACGCACATCGTCTGTACAATGTGCCGTGTGTTCACAGCCCCAAATCAAGTCTCCTTTCACCACCACTCACTCACTCACCTTTGCCCTCCTTCCACTTTCTCCACCCACCTCCCCGACACCCCCAGTCACAAGTTGTTCGTGTCCCCAATTTTTTTTTTTTCTCAACTACCCCGCCTCCTCCAGTCCCCTCTCCCACAGCTGTCAGCCCACTCTCCAGCTAGTCCGTCTCTGTTTTGCTTGTTGGTTCATTTTGTTCATTAGATTCCACATCTTAGTAAAATCATGTGGTACTTGTCTTTCTCTGACTGGCCTACTTCAATCAGCGTGATGCTCCCCAGGTCCATCCGTGCTACTGCGAAGGGTAAGACTGCCTTGTCTTCTATAGCCAAGTGGTATGCCGCCCTGTAAGAGTACCCTAGTTCTTCTGTGCACTCGTCTACTAACGCACACCTGGGCTGCTTCCACATCTCCGTATTGTACATGCTGCTGCAACGAACACAGGGGTGCATATATTTTTTCGAGTTAGTGTTTCAGGATTCTTCGGATAAACTCCCAGAAGTGGAATTGTTGGGTCATAAGGCAGTTCCATTTCTAGTTTTTTGAGGTAACTCAGCACTGTTTTCTACAGTGGCTGCACCAGTCTGCTTTCCCACCAACAGTGCAAAAGGGTTCCCTTTTCTCCACACCCTCACCAGCAAACGTTGTTTGTTGACTTATTGATGGTGGTCATTCGGACAGGTGTGAGGTGGTATCTCACTGTGGTTTTCATTCATGTCTCCCCGATGATTAGTGAAGTTGAGCACCTTTGTCTACGTCTGTTGGCCTGTACATCCTCTCTGCAGAAGTATCTATTTAGGTCTTTTGCCCACTTTCAAATTGGGGTTTTTTTGGGTGTCAAGTTTTATAAGTTCTTTATAAACTTTGGATCTTAACCCCGTATCAGCAAACACGTTCTTCCACTGGGTGTGTTTTGTTTTCATTTTGTTGGTTTCCTTGGCTGTGCAAACACTTTTTAGTTTGATATTGTCACATTTATTTTTTTCTTCTGTTCCCCTTGCCCGAAGAGATATATCAGAAAAAATGGTGCTATAAGAAATGTTTGAGAATTTACTGCCTGTGTTACTTGTATGTGTAACAGTAACTAAACTGAAGTAAAGGACACAGAACAGGGTAATAGGAGACCAGCGAAGAAGGTAGAAGCTAAGAACTAGACAGCTGTTACCCTTTTTTTTTTTTTGAAAAACAGAGAAGTAGCTTTACATTATAATCAGAGGAATTTAAATTAGGAAAAAAGAAAATAATTAACTTATAGGAACCTGTGAAATCTTTCCTGACATTACTTGTGTAATTTTTGTATAATAAAGGCTAAGAGTAGAGCATGGGGAAAGCATCATAACAAGCTTATCCCGAAGCCTGAAAATATTCTAAAAACACATTGCATGTAAGACCCAATGTTGAGCGCATCATACATCCACGATGCCACTGTTGTCACAGGAAGGCAGGGAACAATAAACAAACAATCCAGATAGTCCTTTCTACTCTATTATCAAAACAAACAAAAAAAAGCTTAAAAACTGAGGGGGAAAACACACCTTTTTGGGAAGAGGTTCCTCGTTGGTCATCTTGAATCCTAGAAAAAGGGATAGAGATGAGATTTAGTTATTTTCCCTTGAAGATAGAACAAAAAACACTGGCCCTTTCAAACCAATATATTAGTGAACTCAACTGTGATCAAATCATTACGGCTTCTTTTTACTGTCAGTCCTTTATCAGACCAGTTTCAGATTTACACAATGGCTGCAGGGACGTTACAGCGTTCCGTACACTCCACGCTCAGTTTCTGTTTTGTTAACATCTTACACCAATGTCACTATTACATTATGTTACTACTGTTATTAGCTTATTTTTAAATTTCTGTAAAAAAGTTCATTCTTTTTGATGTCGCTATAAAGGACTGAGAGAGATAATTTTTCAATGCCTTCTTACTTCTGCCCTATGAAAGACAAACCTTGCAGAGGTGATGAGAGAGCTCTGTGCTGAAGTCAGATATTGACCTCAGGCAGTATCCCAGGCATCTTCCCGAAATGATACAGAAGGGTACTATAGCTACACAAAATTTATAAAACTTAGGTATTATGGATGCTATTTAATATAGATTAAATATGAAATCCCAGTTAATAAACTAGTATATGCTTCTCCAACCTGACACTTTCCCCAGGTCTATTTGTTCATTCTTTTCTCAATACATAGTCATTCAACTTCTTATTCCACTAAAATAAAATTGCAAGCTTAATTGGCAATAAATATGCTAAACTATTTTTAAAAGGCGTTTAAAGGACCAAGAAACACACTAAGGAGTCCTGACAGCCCTGCTTTTCTAGAACAGGGTGACAAAATAAAACACTGCGTTGGCCAAAAAGTCCGTCGTGTTTTTTCTGCACGACGGCCCTAGTAGTGCTCAGTTCTCCTTAACCTCATTTGGAACCAGTCTGTTAGATTGTACTGATAGCAGTCATAGCGTGCATTAAAAAACTAATCAGCCCTGGCGGGTGTGGCCCAGTGGACTGAGTGCCCGCCTGCAAACCAAAGGGTCTCCAATTTGATTCCCAGTCAGGGCTCATGCCTGGGTTGCAGGCCAGATCCCCAGCAGGGGGCAGGTGAGAGGCAACCACATTGATATTTCTCTCCCTCTCTTCCCCTCTCTCTAAAAATAAATAAATAAAATCTGGAAAAAAAAAAAAAGAAACCTTAACAAAATCCATGCATTTTTGTGCAACCATTTTAATATTGAAGATGGAAGAAGATACACAATATTTTGGGGATTATGCTTTATTATTTTAAGGTAAAAATGCAACTGAAACACAAAAAAAGATTGCTGGGGGGAGAGTGGCATAAGGGGGCTAAGTGGTAATGGAAAAAAATACAATAAAGAGTAAATTTTAGCCCTGGCTGGTGTAGCTCAGTGGATTGAGCACCGGCCTGTGAAGCAAAGGGTCACGTGTTAGATTCCCAGTCAGGGCACATGCCTGGGTTGCAGGCCAGGTCCCCAGTGGGGACCACATGGGAGGCAACCACACATGGATGTTTCTCCCCCCCCCTTTCTCCTGTCCTTCCCTTCTCTCTAAAAGCAAATAAATAAAATCTTTAAAAAAGATTAAATTTTAAAAAATGCAAAAAAAAAAAAAAAAAAGATTTGCGCAGTATATGGAGAAGGTGCTGTGACTGATCAAACATGTCAGAAGCTGTTCGTGAAGTTTCTTGGTACTGTTGACATTTTGGCCAAATAATCCTTTGCTGTGGAGCTGCCTCAAGCACTGCAAGATGTCTAGCAGCATCCTTGGCCTCTACTCACTAGAAGCCAATAGCGGGAGACAGCCAACATCTTCAAAATATCCAAATTAAAGAAGTTTTTAGTAAAAATGAAAAATGTGTCTTTTATTTTACAGAAAAAGATCATATGGACTTTTCAGCCAACCCAGTAAAAAAAGACAACATAACCTCTGGGCCTCAGTTTCCCCATCTCGAAAAGGATTACCACCACCAAGGCTCAAAATTTTTGTGTTATTTTTGAAGATAAATATTAGACTTTAGCATGGTGACTGGCACAAAATAAGCATTTAATTATTAGTTTCCTTCTCCCCATCAAAAAAAAAAAAAAAAGACTGCCAATTACTATTTCTCGAAAAACTCAAGGGAGAGTTCACAGGTTGAAGAAAACAGTCTTTGCTTAAGAGCAAAATTCTTGGTGATCTCTAATTTTTAGAATTCTAAACAGTGAGTTATTTTAATTTCTAACACTGGCTTACACTCTCTTTCCTTTTAAAAAGTTGATGCTAGGTAGACTTTAATAACAAACTGCTTAGGGGATATTTATATTTTCTTTTTAATAGTAAATTTCTAAACTTGCAATACAAGTCGAGGATAAATACAGATTCTGTAGAAGTCTCTGCATTGCATATGTCAGTTATCACAGCCACAGATCACGCCACCTGTCATGGGATCCGCAACTCCAGGGTTCAAAGCACCAGCATTTAGAAACCCCTCTCTTATCTTTAGCTGATTAAAAGTCAATCTTTTCTTGAGTCCATGATATTGCACAATAGTTAAATGGACGGTCTGGCAAAGGCAAATTAGAAAAGGTTTAAAATTTGAAAGCATCAACATCCAACTATTTAGTCAAAACAGAACCTAGTTCTCAAATTTGATTTTCACATTGCACAAATATGCTAAGAAATTTATTATTTCCCAGGGCAATTTTTTGGACACAATTGACAGTGCAATAACCATCTACAGTCAATTCTAGAGTCGTAAAGACAGCGAACAGTCCAGGTTCTCAGTACAATCTGTTCTCATATCAGAAAAATGGAATGACTGAAATGTCATTTGGAGTTGAACCCTGGAGGAAAAAAATGAATGTATGTTCAGTGCTATGAGCCCCTTTGAAAGTCAGTCCCCATTTTCCAGATGATGAAATGACAAAAGTTGGTAACTAATGAAGACGGATAATTCCCCACTCTCCCATCCAGAATAATGATCAAGCAGCTTAGAGCTAGCTAAAGCAGAGACTGCAGAAAAGCAAAATAAATAAGATTCAAAACTGGCCAATTTGGTTACCTTAGCACATTTAAGAAAATGATTAAGCATGATTTTAAAGTTATGTAATGGTTTGTTATTTGTATGGCTAATTCAAAGATAGTAAATCTCACGTTTAGAGGGTCAGAGCATCACCCACTCCTGGTGCCCTAACACTGAAAACCAGTGCGTGACGGACAGGCTCCGTCCTGCCCGGCTGCGTGCCCAGCATCCCAGACCCCAGTACCTCCCTGGCTCTTAGCACTGAGATCCACGTTACGCAACTCAGTCCTCTCTAAACTGAGACACAAGCACCAGACAACACAACTTCAGCAGGAAAGCATGTACCTGGCTCAAACTCCGGACAAAACAAATCACTCATCCGACCTTGCACTAGCCTTGGCGATAGTAGAAAGGGTACTAGTTAGGAATGGGAAGACCACCTTTTCCTGACTCCTGTACCTTCTGAGTCATGTCATTCTGGGCAAGTCACTTAACTCTCTGGGCTACAGTCTCCAAATCAGCAGAAAGGGGACACCAATTTTGCCTGCCTCATAAAGTACTGCAAATCTCAATGCCTGAAGTGCCATGAAAGTGCTATACCAAAAAGAAGGGTTTTTCACGTGAAATACTAACATCTAACATAAAAGATTTTAATGTGCACTTAGGAAAAATTTCCATCACCTGCAAGAGAACACTTATTTATAACAGTGAGTTCTATCCTGACGCACCACCTTAATAGCAACAGCCAATGTAGTATTATGGGAATATTAAAGTTTTATGCCTAATAAACAGTAATAGAAAATTATTTAGTCACAAAAGTGGGAGGTAATTTAATACTAAGTCTTGTTTTGCTAAATGACCCACCAACATAAAATTTCTGAGAGCAAGAAGAAAATATCTTCAATAGCTACATAATATACAATTAATGAAAACGATCAAGACTGCTACTAAGTACATAGGGTGGGGCAAAACCTACAGTTGAGTCGGTTAAAATGTTTACTCTTACATCATTAATTGTTGTATTACCTTCCATACTAACAACAGTAAACCTTTTGCCCACCCTGTATTTTTAAGGGGAGCCTATACTACACACATACAAGACTGTAAGGGACTTTGAAAAACTGTAATGTCCTGTACAAATATATTTTATAATAATTACAACTCTCATATCCACATCATAGGACTGTGGTGATAAAGCTGACTTCCACTTATTTTCCAGCCATGGAATGAACTAAATAAATTCTAAGAGATGGAAAACTAGATGAACAATTCACGACTGTTCCATGTTCACGGAAATATTTTTCTAACTCGCGCAAAAGAATCGTTGTTTACTATATAAACACGGTTATTTAGGATTTTTAACACAGTCCTTTGGGATCTAACATCTAACTGATTTTACCAAAACAACAACTTGGACTTTCTCTACTAACAACAACAAAAAAATCAACAGCCTCACAAGGACCCAAGATGAGACTTTAAATTTTCACGAAAACCTGGAAGTAATTCCACAGAGAATTATTTTTTAACTCAGAATGCACCAATCATTCAAAAATGGAAGTCTACAGGAGAGCGCAGCTGCAGCAACAACCGACTGCGCGGCCGAAACCTGGTGAACAGACGCTGCTTCCCTTCCCCGCTGCCCTCCCTAGCGCCGCTAGCCCCGGGGTCCGGCCAGGGGGTGGGAGGGGGCGAAACCGAGGCGGGGACAGGACGCACACCGAGGGGGCGGACTCCCGGTCTCGCCAGTCCGCGGGAGCGCCCACCTCAGCCCGGGCCCAGGGGACGCAGAAAGGAGATAATGGCCTCGAAGCGGCGGAAGTGTCCCCGCAGGCGGGAAGGCGGCGCGGCTAACGGGAGGCCGGCGGACTCGGAAGCCTGGAGTCGCCCGCCGGGCTCTGAGCGCCCCTTCCGGGCCAGGGCGGCCGCGCTTCAGCCCTGGGGACCCAGATATCCTGGCGGCCGTTCCCGCCGGCGGCTCGCACCTACCTCTCCAGACAGAGGTCGCGCCGGCGCCGCCTAGTCACATAGGCCGAGGCCACGCTGCCCGATCGCCGCCGAGGCCGCCCGATCACGGTAGCGACGACCCCCCGCGCTCCGCTTTATTTGCGGGTCTCGCCGCCACAAAATGGCGCTGAGGGAGGAAGCGAGGCCTCGCCGCCCCACCCCCTTCCCTCTCCGCCCGCCGCGCCGCCCCGCCCCGCCCGCCGCCCTGCCCCGGCCCAAACGCGCCGCCACCCGCTCACTCCCGCCCCTTCTTGTCCGCGTCCCGCCCACTCATCGACCTGTCGCCTCGCGACACAGCCGCAACCCCCCGGCCGCCGCTGGGCCCCGTCACGGGGAGGAAGGGCGAATGGACAGCGCCCGACCCGGGCACTCCAGAAGCGAAGGAGGAGCTGCGCTCCGGTGGCACCCCCCGCGGCCGCGGGAGCGCCGCAAGCTCCGCGGGGGCGGGGAGATGCAGCCCGCGGGGCGGGCTGGACCGCGAGGTCGGAGGTCAGCCGCAAGGCATCACGGGAAGGGCTGCGGGGTCGCGATCGGCGGCTTGGGGTGGACGCGCTCGCTGGCCACCTGCGGCTGCAGCCCGGCCTCTGGCGGAGGAATCTGAGCCAAGGCGGCGCGTGATTGGACCTGTGCTCTCGAAGCCTGTCTGTGATTCTTCCGCGCGCTGGCGGGCCCGGGCAAGCTCAGGAGCGCGGCCGTGGGCTGGGTGGGGAAAGGTTTGGGACTTCCTCCGGCTTACGGTTCCGAGTATTGAGAGCCTGGAAGCCGACGCCTTCTGTTCTGTTGTGAAGTGCAGCCGCCCGGCCGCGTGGATCAGCCCTGACGACATCTCAAGGCGAAGCGGAGGAGCTGTTGTCTTGCAGATGGACACTGTGCCTTTGTCAGCAACTCTGGGGGCACCTTGCTAACCCAGAAACGAGAGGAAGCGCGCCTTGTGTGCTTTTAATGAACCCGATGAAAGATGTTTTGTAACTCGAATATTCTGTCTTAAGAGGAGAACTTGGTGTCATCCTGTCCATTGCGTGAGAACGGTGGTGTCACCTAGTAAACGAGAAGCAGACTCCTCTTACACTGACTCCTGGGGTGATAATTCTTTTGATTGGTCTGCCCTTATCCGGCTTTACCAAAACTGTTTTATCCCCAAAGCTGTCCTGGAACTAGGTGATTTACGAGGATAAGATTGAAGTATACTCCAGATGGTCAAAGGGCCCCAGGAAATCAGATCAATGTGCAGAAAACATTTGCGACTTATGTCACAGGACCCTTCAAAACTGAAAAAGGCCACAGTCCAAAGAGAAAAATGGGCAAGAACATGAACAGACAATTCACAGAAAAAATAGCAGTAGCCCTTAAACATAGAGACTATTCGTCCTCACAGTTGAGTGCACATCATTAGGACGATACTGTTGCTTTGGAATGAGCTCCAGGTTATACGGAAAATTGGAAGGATAGCCTAGGAACAATAAAAATGGGCACCTATAGAGGGAGGAGGGGGGAGGGGAAATAAACAGAGGCAAGACTAACCTGTTTTTGAACTTTTAAAGTATTTACATAGCCAAAAAAGAAAAGATGAAACAAAGTAAACCCAAAGTTGAAGGCAAATGGAAACAAATGAACTTCACTGTAAGTCAAATTGGTGACATAACTATGTTGTTAAGCAGACGAATTCTTCCCCAGATGTAAACATAGTGCTCAGAGAGTAGCTGGTGGGATATATTCTAAGGATGAAAAAAGAAAGAACCGCAAAGGAATCTTCAGCTTCACTCAATAGTTTGTAATTAATGGCAATATTGTTGCTACGTGGTTTTGGAACTGTACGGTGGGATACACAAATATTTTGTTACAATGTATGAGACTTTCAGTGTAAGAAAATGAGATACACATATAAGATCAAGAAAGTTCAGGAAAAACCTGTCATGTTGAAATCAGAAACATCAGCGTGAGCGCATGATTTTTAAAAGTGAATTTCCTAGTTCTGTGCACTGAAAGGACCTAGGTAGAAGCAGTAGGTTGACCAGTTGTTCCAGTTTGCCAGGGACTTGGATTTCCTGAGGTGCAAACTTGGAGCAGTAAAATTAGAGCTGAACCGGCCCGGGCACACCAGGGGGTCAGGTCTCTGTACAGTAACACTGACCACACTTGCCGATCATATCGTGGTTTCTAACTCATTTCCCACGAAGTAGACCCACAGCACCTTGGAGAATTGACTCCGGGTCTGGGGCGGGGAAAGGTACATGTTAAGTCATGCATTTTGTTGTGCCTGCGTGCAAGGGAAACGCTTAAGCTAATGAAGTTATGTCACCAGAGTTTAGGAGAAGAGGCAGAACGAATCTCTGGTGATAGAAGTCAGATCCGTGCTTGGCAAGGAGGGAAAAGGAGCAGGAATGGACTGGAAAGGAAAAAACAAGGGAACTTTTGAGGATGATGAAGATATTCTACATCGTGGGTGATGATTACCCAGGTATATATGTTTGTCAAAATTCATTAAACTATACCACTAAAATGGATGCATTTAATGTAAGTTATACCTCATGTCTGTTAGACCTCGTATAAGTTACACCTTCGTATATATGCAAATTATACCTCAATAAAGTGTGGAAATAAATGAAGACAAAATAAGAAAAGCAAAGGCTATTTAATTCAGAGGCTGCTGTAGCAAGAGGTCCCCCACCATCACTTGGGTTTGGCAGAGACTCAAAGGCAGGCAGAGGAGGGGGCAGACTTCTCAGTGGGGGACATGGAGGGCCCAGCTGTGGCCTGACAGGGTGGGGGGAGGGGGGGTGTAGGTTTGGCTTTCTTCAGTTGGTTCTAAGTTGGAAGTGGGACAGATATCAGGGAAGCTGTCAGTTTTTAGTCAAATCCGGCCATTTCAAGCTGATTGTTACATAGACGGTTTGTTTAGGCTTCTGGGTTGTTACAGAGATAACAGCCTGACTTGCTCTAACTCTGACTTCCAGTAGGCTGGCTTCCTGGGCAGGTTACTGGAGATGAGGGGTTGGTTTCCTACACACTTTGCTGCCAGCTGTGTCAAAATTCTATTTTTATACATGGTCTGGCCACGTCTGTCTGTGTATTTGGTCTCTAAAAGTACATTTTAACCAGACAAGGAAGCCAGCTTAAAAGATTGCCCACAGGCCAAATTTAGGGCAATTTCAGCACATGACTACAATTGATTATAAATACTGAATAGATAAAAATCTATACTCTGGGATTGTACTTGACGAGAGAGAAGGGGGCAGGAGACTATTGCCATTGTTGGAAATGACTACCATACCAACTTCTTACTCTGAAAATCATATGGTGCTAGCAAATAAATGTAGAATACATGATGCAGTTAGAAAATGACTATTACACAAACCCTAAAGAAATAATTGACTTAGGCAAGGATTATCAGTGGACCTTAAAATCTTTAGATGACAGATTGCTGCAAAATGGCAGTATTCACACAGCGCCAAAATAATCACTCCACGGGTAATTTATCTAATTATAGAGGACACACTTGTATAGGGAGCCATCGGGTGGTCAGCACCTGAACCAAATGATCAAGTTTAAAATCTGTAAGAGTGGGGTAACCTCCAATTTGCAGAAAGCACAGGGGAAAGAGTAGTAGTGCAAATCTAAAAGCACTGACAAAATTAATTATTACCCGTCCAAGAAAATTTTATGAAACTATCAACGATAAATGTCTACTGAGCACCTGAGTTAGGCCTAGCATAATCCTCATTATTCGTGTGCTTAGAGCTGCAAGTTCAAATGAGACACTGAAGTCTGAGGACGTTTCTTGCATGTTGCTGTTTTGAACAGTACACACTGGTGAGTTAGGCTGGTGTCAAGTCAACCGGCCACTTCTTTCCCATCTGCCTGCACTCAGCCTATAACCCTTCACTCCTACTTTGATTTAGAGGCCACCTAATACAATGTTAATAGGGAGACCGATTTTTAAAAAAGACATTTGCAGTCGGTCTGGCCTGTGTCATTGGCACCCAGAAAGTCCAGGACCCCTTGATGTGGGCAGAATTGGTGGTGGGGGAAGTGGACAGCGATTCACAGACGCTCCTCCGAGTCTCGGCGCGGGTGTGACCAGGGCCCTGAGCGTGCGTGCAGCCTGCTTTCCCAGGAGCCAGTGCGTCTGTGCAGCCCTTTCCTCTGTGGGCGGTGCTCTTTGAGCTGGGCCTCGCCAGGTTAGCTGCTGTTCCTCATTAGCAATTAGCTTTAGAGACGTTATTTATTTAGCTTCTTGTGGGTCAAACACAGAGATGTGTGGTTATATAGGTACGAGAGCTAAACCAAGCTTCCTAGAGTCTAGACAGGGGTGTCAAACTCATTTTCACCAGGGGCCACATCAGCCTTGTGGTGGCCTTCAAAGGGCTGAATGTAATTTTAAGACTGTATAAATGTAACTACTCCTTAACTAGGGGCAAGGAGTCCGGCATGGCTGCCAGGTAGAAACAAGGTGGAGGGCTGGATTCTGCCCGCGGGCCTTGGGTTTGCCACCTGTGCTGTAGACTAATTTTCTCTTTCTGAGCTAGTGTGTTCTATGCTTTTTTGCAAAAGTTTTCTATGAACAGCAACGCAGCATGCCAACCCAACACACCTAATCTTTCAGACTGTTAACATATAAAACTTTAACTGATAATTAAAGCTAACAATGTCTGGTCTTCATTTTCTTTGCTGATCACAAAGAGCTCCGCTGACACTCTAAAAATGCATTTTTAAAATAATAGAATTAGCCCTGGCTGGTGTGGCTCAGTGGATTGAGCGCCAGCCTGTGAACCAAAGGGTTTCTGATAGGATTCCCAGCTAGGACACATGCCTGGGTTGCAGGCCAGGTCCCCAGGAGGGGGCGTGCAAGAGGCAACCACGCATTGATGTTTCTCTCTCCCTCTCTTCCCCTCTGTCTAAAAATAAATAAATAAAATCTTTAAAATTAAAAAAAAAATCCTATTTATTGTACCTATCTCCTTGAACATGATGCTGACCAATTTTTTAGGCTTTGTTTCCTTGTATTGTTTTGAATCAATGTATTTGTCATACACCCAAGAAACATTTACTAAATACCTGCTACATGGTACTAAGTACAGGGTCTTCAAAGGAGATTTGTGTCCCCCAAGTGGCTCTACAGTTGGATTTTAATTATTCTGAATCCTTGGTGGGGGCAGGGAGCAGAGATAGTAGAAGTGTGGGGAACTCAGAGCCACTTCTTGTAAACAAACGTGTCCAGTTCCTGGGAAATCCCCTTCATTAGGAAAAATAAAGTCAGCCTTTGGAGATGGTCCTGATTTCTGTAGTTTTTTCTTTGCCGCCCATTCAGTGCAAATAACAGTGCTTTCCGCAGAAGATTCACTGTGCCAGCGTGACTAAGCACTGCTGAGCTCCTTCCAGCTTCCACAAGGGTACACGGCACACGCTGCCGGAGCCGTGTTCCTTTTCTTGCTGATGGTCCTATGATTGTGTTTGAGTCAAAATATCTTCAGCCCAGGGGACGAATTATGGCTGGTCTAAGCCAATGTTTGCTAAAAGGAGTGGTATTGGAATTTTGTGTAGGATGAAGCTTTTGTTGCGTGCAAAGGTGTTCCGTGTGTTTTAGGACCTTTAGCACCCCTAGACCAACCCACTGCACGTGGGTAGCACCTCTCTCTTTGTGTGACAGCCGAAAGGTCTCTTTCTACGTTTCCAGTGCCTCTTGATGGCCAGGAGGCCTCTGGTGAGACCCGCCGGTCAAGTGTGGGTGCCAGGGCCTTCCTTACCAAACAGTGGCGTTCAGTCTTCTTCCAGGCAGAACTGGCCAGCTGACCAGTCCTGGCCTCGGGCCAGAGGAAACCTCCTGCGGTTCCTGAGAAAGGTTATCTGCTCTGGTAAGAGAGACATGCAGGAGGAGAAAGTGCTTTGTTCGCCCGCCCTCCCTCCTTGTCTGTCAGCAGCTGGGAGAGGCTGTGAGCTGGTCTCTGTAGAAACTGTCCCAGGATGGCGAGCACTGAGCGGGAGGAGAAGCCAGCCCGCTGTGAGTGCCAGTGGAGGTTGGGAGCCCCCAAATCCTGGGTGCCGTGGCTGAGCTTCCAGACTAACCCAGGGATGGCCAGTCACTGGGCTTTTTATGAAGTAAAATAGGGGTGTCTTCGAATTTTAAACCTCTGCCCCTCAGGATTGCTGTTACCTATGGCTAAACACATTCTGACTCACACAATTAGAGAAAAGGGGAATTTACATGATAAACACGTTAAAGAAAATGGAAAAGTACCAACAAAGCTAGGTTTTTCTCAGAAAAAAAATATAATAAAGCAATTCACCTACAGAGAGTAAAGTTTAAGATCTCAAGATAGGAATTGGTTTCCTTTACTGGACCCACGAATCAGACACAGCTGCTCTTCCTGTGGCGTTTTGTGTTTGTGAGCACAGCCCCCTGTTCAGCGAGGGGCGAGAGCGGAAACTGAAATGGCGTGATTCACGTCCAGAAAACCAGACTTTATGAGATGCAGACCTAGCTACGCGGGGGTTGGACAATCTTATCCTCAAAACTTTTCAAAACACTTCTGTTTGCCTCCCTGCTGCTTGCTAACTGTGCTTAACCTGTGGGTACACCAGCTACATTTTTTGGGGGGTCGAATATTCATGAAACCTCTTTTAATTTTTAGAAAGGGCAGCTCTTTATTACCAGTAAATTAAGTCTCACTTATTTCAGGAAATAGTGCATCCAAAAGCCTGTGCCTGTTTTTCGCTGGACCAGTCACAAAGCTGCACTTCCGCCAGAGAAGAGCCCTGGGCTGGAGGCAGCTGTTGGGTCCATGATTGTGCTGAGCGCCTGCTACGGACATCAGTCAGGACAATGTCAGACTTACATCCACGGCTCTTTCCTGCCTTTATTAACCGCCTAAATATTTTCCTCTGCCCTGCTCGTCTGTGTCCATGTCTTCATCTTTCCTCATGGACCACTGCACCAGCCTTATAGTTGGTCCCCTGCCACCCACAAAACCTTCCACACAGCAAGCAAGCCTGTTCCTAATACAATTCTGGGAGGTGTCCACTTCCGGGGAAATGGAGTGGGCACACTCTTCCATGTTCCTCTTATTAAGCACCCCCCAAAAGCCTGGACATTTTCTATAAAACGAGGCACACTGACTAGGTAACTCAGGATGACACAGGGGTGAGTTCCTTGGGCTTTCTTTTTGCTCCACAAAGCCCAGAAGCTAGCAATCTGGAAAGACCACCAGGTGCAGACATAGCATGCTCCCCAACAAATCAGCTTCCTCTAACCAAGGACCAGGGAAGGGTCAGCCCTGCAAAACAGAAAACAGTAGACAGCAACCACGCTCTTCAGCCAGCACAGACCTCTGGTCAAAGGACCGGTGATCTGGGATGTGGTGGATTGGGGCAATACCAGGGCAAGGTGATCTCACAACCTGGGCTCCCTGAATCAGAGTCGTTCGGTACACCTTTTCAACAAATGGAAAGGCAGTGCTTTGCAGAACTCTGGGAAAGAGCACCACCTAGTGAGGGAACAAAAGCAAAAAATCTAAATGCTGTGTGTGCTTCCAAGCCCTGGGTCAAAGCCAAGTCCATGTGGGCTCTTAGAAGACCACACTACAGGTCCAGACTGTGGAGGAAGGCAGAGGGGTACAGTCAGGAGAAGGGACTGATGAAGCCCAAATGGAATGTGCTAGAATGTCCCAGGTCAAATACAGACTGGTCCTTCTTGAAGAGGTTAAAGTCTCTATGAGATGTATCACCCAGTGGGAGACTCAGGGAAATCCAAGGCCTTGCTGGGTTTCTGGAGAGGAAACAGGTACAAGGAAAGATGCAGGTGGAGAGGTGGGAGATGACGGCTGACAAGTGGGTGGGTGCTGTGTGTGCACTGTTCCATTAGTCCCCGCAGAGGGGCTCAGTGACAGCAGGTAAGGGGTGAGACCTCACCTTGGATGAAGTCAAGCTGATTTCTGAGTCCGCTCTCTTAAACCTACTCAGCAGTCTTCCCTTAGGGACCTAAGCAATGCTAGAAACCTTTCACAAAATAATGGTGCAGCCATGGCAGGGAACGTGACGTCTCATCAGGCTGATAAACCTAAGTGTCTCCTTTACCGGACATCCTTACATTATGCCCATCGGCCCTCGAACTGAATACCAAGTCTTCCTCTCAGCAGGAGACAGCGTAGACACGGGGAGGTTGTCTTGTTCCCAGGAATGACATGCTTCTGATAGCAAAATGGTCCAAGACATCTGAGTTGTGCTTCTGCCCAGACAGGGAATAGCCAAATGGTAGAGGGCAGGTCTTGGGTAGGAGGCGAGCTAAAAGGGTGGCAGTGGCCACAGAGTCTTTTTTTTTTGTTTTAAGTTTAGAAAGAGAGAGGGGGGGGGAAGTGGGGGAGAGAGAGACATCCATTTGTTTTTCCACTTAGTCATGCATTCGTTGGTTGATCTTTGTATGTGCCCTGACCCAGGATGGAACCCACAACCTTGGCTCATTGGGACTCTAACCGAGCTACCCAGCCAGGGCGAGTCTTTCTTAAAAAGGAAATCCAGGCTGTCCAAGGCCATGTCCTGAAAGCATGGAAAGCTTAGGGATGTTTAGGCAAGCCAAAGTTTCCAGAGGCCCATTCTCTGAACAGGGAGCCCTGGAGGTGGAAGTGATGCTGGACGGGGGTGGGGCCATGTGGTGGCTAGTTACTTTCCAAGTAGGACCACAGAGAAGGGGACCCAGCCCCTCGAAGAAGGGACTGGGAAGGGCCAGGAAGTGTTCCAGGGCCTCAGACACTGAAAACAAGGATTGAGCAAGATGTACAGGGTAAATGCCAGCAGGTGATGTGCTGGCTCTGTGTGGGAATCTCACTTGAAGGCGTTAAAGAGATAATAAGTACTTATTAAGTTTTTAAAGGATAAACCCTGGTATGACTTTGACCTTGGTGTTTTCTGAAATTCGCTGCATGCGTGGCTTTAGCCTTGGCCTTTGGAAAAGCTGGAGTTGTGCCGTCAGGCTCAGCAACGACCTTGGTAGTAATCTAGCAGCTGACATGCTGGGCGATTATTGTGATGTCCTGTTTAAAACAAATTTAAATTTAAACTACTACTGCTGAGTAGTTTAATAAGAGAATAACTTTATTTATTTTGAATAAAGCTTCAGATTTCTTCTTGATTTTCTAAAGTGTATTCTGTGATGGTGTCATTTGTCTTTGACCAAATATTGATGATAACAATTGGCCACTAGGCATTCAGCTGAAGTGTGCATTTGTTGCATTTCTAAATTCATTAGAAAGTGACTGAAGGAGAGCAGAATATGCCACCCCAAAATGTGCCACTTTGGCTTGTAGATTATTTCGAGCGGAAGTCAATCAAGACCCAGCAGACTCAAGAAAAATGTCTACCTCTCCCTTAGCTAAAAGAATGTACTAGGTGGCCAGGCCCAGAATGAGCACTATTACCAGAGATAACTTTTTATCTATAAAACCTATCTGTATGGCAGGGCAAGTGTCTAATCACCAAACATCTCTTCCCCCCATTCTGTGAGTTACCACCCTCCTCTCTTTGGACTGTGGCAGGGTTTACATGTAAACCCCAAAGAGGCAGGGGTTTAACTGTCCGAGCAGCTAATGTTTGTTACTCTTCATGCTCTTCTAAAAGAATTTCCAGAAATGTTTAGGAAAAAAAAAAACAAGGAAGCCATAAAATGTCTAGAAGAATCTAAGTTGTAAATTTGCATACTGTTTCTAAATTTAAAGGGCACCTTTGGATGATCCTAGGAAAATGGTGTTGTAAGCTCTAAAATCCCCACTGAAATGACTCATGGGAGAAAGAACTCAAAGTACTGCTAGAAACCCGGAGTTACACTCCACTGCCAAAAATAAGAGAGAACTTTCCTAGTAGACATTTTATTGAAGTGTTGCTAGTACATTGGGTAACTATCACATTGAGTAACAGTGTCTCATGGGATGTGATCATAAAGTGACTTTCTTCTTGACAGTCACGGTGTCTTACATTGGCCTGATGGGCTTGTTTTTCTTTGTCCCTGGACCCACTGCTGGTCAGCTGATTCTTAGGTAACAACAGGTCATATAATCACTTAAGTCAGAACACAGCTCCACCTTCAATGCCCAGTCCTATGAAATAAAACTCTGACTTAGAAAGTGGAGGCTTCTCCCCCTGCAGCACAGGTCTGTAGCAAGCCAGCAAGCAGCCTTCAGAGGGAGAACAGGTGGGAGCCGGCTGGGCTGGCGTCTCCGACTTTCCTGCCTTGTTCCGCCCCTCCTCGCTAGCAGAGGTCTCTGCCTTCCCCAGGAGGGAGATGTGGGGTAGCTCCTCACGGTGGTGGCCTGTGACAGGCACGTCATGAGGGCATCTTACTTGACTGCTGTTGTCTTGCCTGGCAGTTGTTCGAAGTGGACTCTTTCTCTCTGTGATGGGGTTTTGGAGCCCACCCATCACTGAGAATTTCTCTCCTAGAGTTCAGCCCCAAAACTGAGAGACTCTGCTGTGCTTAAGAAAAGAAAACCAAACCTCTCCTTTCGACTTCAACAGGTTATGCTAAAGCTAAAAGAAAAGTAGGCCAATAGAAAGTCGAATTTTAACAAAAATAGACATTGCGTCAAGACCAGACATTTACTTTCACTATCTTACAGTTTTCTTTGTCAGTCATACCTCAGTAAAAGTGGGGGGTGGGGTGGGGAGAAGAATGGAACAGCCACAGTGTGCAGGTGAGTGGTATCGCCCAGGTGGAGAGACAGCGCAGACTGATCTCAGACCCTGCGGGACCCCAGAACTCACACAGCCAAGAGCTTGGTGCTGGCAAAGACCAGACATTGAAACGCAGCTTCCAGAGTGCGCTGTGGAGATCTCTGTTCTTCAGTTAGTGCTAAGAGACGCAGGCTTGTCATTTCATGTGGTCCAAGTCGGAGGCCGAATAAAATGTCACTTACTTACCTTCCACAATGCGTCCTCACCTAACCCATGCAGATGCATGTCTGTCCAGTACTTTTCAGATGAAGAGACGGCAAATTACGGGAGCTCCTCATCACTGCCCTGCAGAAGCGCTGTCTGTGACTTCCATGACCAGTTCTCTGAGGTGGGGCAGGGACTTAAAGACACCTGCAAAGCAGTCTGATCCTTTACTTTCTAATGACGTCCCCGCTCTTATGTATTTCTCTTGCCCACATCTAATTGAACAGCGATTATTTTCAGTTGCTCACTTTCACTGAGTCTTTACAGGGCATTCCATTTATTTTGCATTAAAATTACTTTTTCCTTTTCAGACTCATTTTTTATCAGTTTACGTAGCATTTAATGAAATTACCTAATTTTGATAACTGGGAAATAAGTAAAACTAGGCATAAGTATTTTGGGAACAAAGACACCCAATGCTTGGTAAGCATGCAACTCAGCTGTTGGGGGCAGTAGTGAGTGCCTTAGCCCCGTTCATTTCAGGGCTGTCAGGCCGCTCTACAGAGGAACCAGAGGACATCTGTTCATCTGGAAGATTGTTGACGTGAACTCTGTGTCACAAAGCTATTATACAGGTGTGGGCATAAGTTGGTTTTCAGTTGTTTGCATGGAAAATAATACAATAAATAATATTACAAGAATAAAATCTGTGTTTTGTATACTCACAACTGTAAACCTACTTTTGCCCACCCCTGCCCTCATTCTGCCTGGAACAGCATGGTAGCATGGAAAAGCATGGGCCCTGGGGTCAAACTGACCTAGGTTTAAATCCTGTGTTATTTGTTTCTAGCTCAGTGCCTTTGGGAAAAAACTTCCTCTTTTCGCAAGTTCTTTATATCCGTAAAACTTGGTAAACCATGAGGATTAAACAAGACTGACTAGTAAAGAGTCTTGCATGTAGGTATTCAGTAAGAAAGAGCAGTCACTATTATTATTATTGTGTGTGGTTGTTACCCTGTTGATCTCCAGCAGCGGGGAAGCTGGTTCCCTCTCCTGTTCCCCCTTTGCCTGATCCCCCGACATTTTGCACACAGCCGTTCAAATACCGCCTGTCAGATGGCATTTGTAGTTGTTCACAGCTGCGTTTACCTTTGATTCAGAAACGTGTGCATGACTGCGTACCCATGGTCTCCCTTTTTGCTGGGACATAATTCCTTCCCAGGTTGTCGCCAACATTCTGCCTCACTTGGCTCTAATTTGTTGTTTTTTGCTAACTGTTTTTTCTTCATAACAAATACTAAGAACTTCTTTATTCCTCCTTAGAGGTTCTTTGCCTTCTTACTAATCACTAGCCCATCAAACCAAGCTTCAGGCCAGGACTGTGTGGAGGCCGAGTGGGCTTGAACATGGAGGAGATGGAGCACCATCAAACCCTGCATATCACCTGCCCCACACCTCGGGGTGCAGCCAGGCGCCTCTCACCTTCCTCTGCTCCCTTCTCAGTCCCTGCTCCTGCTCCTCATTTCTGCAACAGTTTTACCTCTATGACAACGGTTTTCAGAGGGGGGGATGTGATTTTGGCCCCCAGGGGACATCTGGTCATGTTGGAGACATTTGTGGTTGTCACAACTGGAGGTGGGTGAGTGCTGCTGGCACCTGGTGGGTAGGGGCCAGGGGCGTGCATAAATGCCCTACCCTACACAGGACAGCCCCTGCAACAGAGAATCAGCTGGTCCAAAATGCCAACAAACCCTGCTCTCTAGGTTGTGGCTTTTGACCCCAGACTCCAGTCTTTGAGTAGCTTCAGGCCTTCCTGTCAGCTCTCCCAGACACCACTTCCTGGGTGACAGGATCCTCGGGACTGTGACAAAACTCCTAAGGGTAGGGACAATGGCTGGTCCCACACCCAGCTCAGAACCGGCTCAGCAGCCAGAGGTAGTCAGCACGCCATTGTTTGATGAGCAGCGGAGCACGACAGGGCGCCGACTGCAACCCTTTCCCACCCAGCAACTCCAACAGAGGGGTCAGCTGTTACTAGGGGCATGGTTTGCCGATTCCCCAAAGCCTGGCTCACGGGTGGGGAGGCTTGTGCTCTGGACAGGATGGGCAGGTCCCGCAGCTTCCCCATGACTCGCTCCCGACAGCTGGGCAGGGGAGAAACAGGAGCCGTCTGAGGCTTTGCTTTAGCAGAGTGTTGGGCTCTACCCTTTCTGATGTTGCTCCCCTCTCATGCCCTTGGAGAAAGGGGGGTCCGGAACCTCTGCACCCTGCACATTCGGGGTGAACTAGGACACTGGAATCCACTTTTCCTCAGGACAGTTCTGAAGGAGGAGTCACGAGCTGGTCTTAGGGAGCAGGTGCAGGGAGTGTGAACCAGGCTGCCCTGGTGGCCTCACAACTGACCAAAGGACCTTTGCCCAGCAGAGGGGACCCCACGTGACAGAGCGAGGGTGGGGGCAGGGGGAGGTGGTGAAGCCGAACCAGACATGTCACCTGTACAAAACCTCTTAAAATGAAGTCAAGCTAGACCAGAATGGAACACACACCTCTTTTCTCTCAGCACCTGACTGTAGCTGGAGCTGGCGTCCCTAATGCCTGGGCCAGATGACAGCAAGGCAGGAAGGGCTGGGAAGGGCTGTCCCTCCTAAATGCAGACTCCCCTCCCATCCCTGTATGTACGTGCCAGCTAGGCCTCTGAAGGAGCTGCGGGGTGGGAGGGGAGTGCGGTGGGGAGGTCCCAGGTGGGAAGGAGACCCTGTGACCGTGATGATAAACTCCACGGTAGCTGACATTTTGCCAAGCAGATTGGATTACAGAAATCGCTGAACTGCTACATTAGTTTGCTTGGGCCGCCATGACAAAACACCGCA
This sequence comes from Macrotus californicus, assembly GCA_007922815.1. NCBI lineage: Eukaryota > Metazoa > Chordata > Mammalia > Chiroptera > Phyllostomidae > Macrotus > Macrotus californicus. Next base: position 363,975 of record VMDR010000151.1, read on the forward strand.
GACTGGCCGTGGCTTCAACAACAGAAATTCACTTTCTCACTGGTCTGGAGGCTGGGATCGAAGTGTTGGCAGGCTTGGTTTCTTCTTAGGTCTCCCTCCCGGGCTTGCCGATGGTCATCTTCCCGTTGTGACCTCTCACCTGGCCACCCCTCGGCCTGTGTGTGTTTTTGTGTCCTTTTCTCCTTATCTCTTGAGGGCGCCAGCCGCACTGGTTTGGGGCCACCCCAGGGCTCTCCTTTTCACGTAATTCCCTGGAGGTTCTCCGTCCAAGCACAGTCTCTGTCTGCGGTGCTGGGGGCTTGGACTTCAGCAGAGGAATCTGGGGACAGGAGGCAGCTCCGAATGACTGCTTTACTTCCTGAACTGGTCTGGGACAAAACTAAGGCGTGTCTGCTCAAGGGGGACTGGAATGTTCGGGGTCAATGTTGAGATTAAGAGTGTTTCCAGTTTGTGCATCACCGATGGGACAGGTACTTTAACAGTCACAGGGTGAAAACACAGGCTTACTTTACCTGATTTTATCCAATTTCCCACCAAGGGGCTAATGCAGCTGTAAGCCAGCACCAGAGGAGGGTGATGGTAGTGTTCTGGGACATGCCTGCATGGGACCCATGTCCATACTGCTCCCAGTGGCCCGAGTTCTGGCATGAGCTGCTGTGGTCCCTGAGGCCATGCCTCCTGCATACCTGCTCTGGTTCTTCAGAGTGGACCCCATGGTGTGGGGTGCAGCCCCCAGCAGGTGCTGGCCAGGACAGGCAGCCAGCCTGCAATGCTTGTGCTTGGTCATTGCCCTCGGTGGCCTGGGTCTGTTCACCTTGGGTAGCTCTTGAGAGTTATTCTCAGAGTTGTGCCCATGCATGCAGCCTCACACCATGATGCGCCCTGGGGTGCTATAGCTGGAATTGTGTGGCGTAATGACCGACAGGGCTCCCCACCCCTTACACAGAACGCACTGGCCTTGCTGTTTTCCCTGGTGTGATTGTTAGTTTTATGTGTCAACTTGGAGGTGTTTTTGGGTGAGGTTAACATTTAAATAGCGACTCTTGGGTAAAGCATATTGCCCTCTGTAAGGTGGGTGGGCCTCATCCAGTCCATGAAGGCCTGCCAGGAACAACACTCACCTCCCCTAGAGCGAGGGGGACCTCCTCCTCAGGTTGCCTTTGCCCTGGAACCACCCCTGTGGCTCTCCCAGGTCCCCCGCCTGGCGGTTCACACTGCAGACTTGGGACTCGCCAGCTTCCATCATCACGCGAGCCCATTCCTTAAGATACATCTCCTTGGCTCTGCTTCTCTGGAGAACCCTAACTAATACACCTGGCGCAGCGATGATGGTGGTGCTTCAGGGTGGAGGCTGCAGGTTGTGTGGAGGGATCTGTGGAGGAGCCTGCTGGACCCTAAATATGGGATGACTCTTTGCCCCTCCTCCATCCGGTTCGGGTTCCCAGGGTCATGGCCCGAAGGTCTGATTCTCTCCAAAGACAAGGGTGGGTGGAGACATTCAGGTGGGCCAATGTCAAGGGCAGCTCTCAGAAGCTGGGACTTCACTGAAGCTAAGAAGCCAATGTGATGAAAGGGGCAAGTGGCCCAAGGTGAGAACCAAGGAGCAGCATCAAGCTTCAGGTCTGAGAGTTATGACCCAAGCCACATGCCAGAGTCACTGTTCATGGGAAGGAGGTGAGATGGCTGGCTCTGTGGAAGCTATCATGGATCATGAGGCAAGCAGAGGACGGGGAGCCTGAGTCCTTGATGATGCCATCATCCCAGTCCTGGACTACGGACTCCAGGTCTCTTTACAGGAGGGAAGACACTCCTCTGCATTTGAGACCCTGGCTGGGGCCCAGTTACTCGATGTGAATGCAATTGATAATGGGCTCACAGTGATTTCACCTCAACCCACACCTGCCTCCTCCAGCCAGTAGTCTTCAGAGGTTTATGCAATGGAGATCCATAGTCATGGTGCCCTGATGTAGCAGATGGCATCCTGAGCTGGCCGAAGGAATTTGGGATGGACCCCAGTCAACTGTACTCCATCTAACTCCTTGGGCTAAATGAAGGAGTACTGCTTACAGTTGCCACACAGAAAGAAAGAGGCCTGTGTGCTGGGTGTGCTAGATAAAGAATGTAAGAAACTTTCTTCTCGCCCTAGCTGGGTAGCTTAGCACTGTTAGGCCCTGGGGTCCTCAACTTCAGGGCCATGGGCAGGTACTGGTCCGGCCTGTCAGTAGAAGGTAAGCTTGAATGTAATGCACTTGAATCATCCCAAAACCATCCCCCCGTCCCCGGTCCATGGAAAAATTGTCTTCCGTGAAACCTGTCCCTGGTGCCAACAAGGTTGGGGACCACTGGGTTAGAGCATGGTCCTGATACACCACGGTTGTGGGTTCGATTTCCAGCCAGGGCACATATAACCACCAACCAAAGAATACATATAATAAGTGGGACAAATTGATGTTCACTCGGCTCCTCCCTCCCTCTCTGAAACCAATCAATAAAAATTAAAAAAAAAAAAAAAAGAAACTGTCTTCTCCTCACCTCTTACACCCCCAAGCCCTTGGTCTCAGTCTCAGACGCCCTAAGAGTCAGCGTCGTTGACCTGGGAGAGTGCAGCTGATGACAGATGTTATGTCAGGGACACTCCTGCTTGAGCGGTACTGCCACGTCCCTACGCCCCAGTCTTTGTCGCGTGTTCCAAAGGGCATGTCCTTCGTAATAACCACGTATGGTGCCAGGTGGGGTGCTAGACCCATCCAGGGGGTCACTTCTTAAATTATGTAAATGTCTAACCACTATGCTGTACACCCGAAACTAATATGACATTGAATGTCAACTATAATAGAAACAATACATTGTACTTCTATCCCAACTCAACAGCACTCCCCACCCTCCTTCTAGAGGCACTCGATATTCTGTACCTGGTGATTATTACCTCCAGTTTCTTTTCTCATATTTTTTACCAGCTCACTCTCTCTTATTCTCACCTGAACAACAGTTTAACACAGCAAGGTACATCTAAACTGTTGAGCTCACCCTGTTTCCACTGTACTTCATCCCCTTCCTAGTTCATATCTCATCTTACTGTACTTACCTGCTGTATCCCCAACTCCTTTACCCTGTAATGGTCTCCATCTCATCTGATACCTGAGTAAATCGGAACATCCGGTCTGTACATTCCTTCTCCCCTGCGAATGAAATGCAAACGGGGAAGGGGAACACAGTCAATAATATTGTGAAGGTTTACACGGTGGCAGATGATTGCTGGAATTAGTGGGGGGATCACATTGTTAGGTATAAAAATGTCAGGTCACTATATTGTGCACCTGAAACTAATACAATCAGTATGGGATTGTATAGCCACTATACTTAAGTAAAAAAACAAATTAAAAAAGGCCTGTCCTGGGGGCTGTTTAAGTCTTGAAGAGTCATCATCTGTACCAACAAGAAGCACATTGCTGCTTCCTGACTGGGCAGTATCCTGATAATGATGTGTTAGTTTCATGAGATCAAGCCCTTTTATTTTTATTTTAAAAAATATTTTATTAATTTATTTTTAGAGAGAGGTGGAGAGGGAGAGAAACATCGTGTGGTTGTTTCTTGTGCACCCCCTACTGGGGACCTGGCCCGCAACGCAGGCATGTGCCCTGACTGGGAATCGAACTGGTGACCCTTTGGTTCGAAGGCCTGTGTTCAATCCACTGAGCCACACTAGCCAGGAGTAGGTCAAGCCCTTTTATTAGTGACTGATCTGTCACTGAATTCTGCTGTTCCATCCTTCAGAATCCCTTCTCTTCCAGTTTTCATAACTGGTACCCTAAAACTGGCTATTGGTATCTCATGCTAGGATTCATACAGCAGCTTCCTAACTAGCTGGACCTTGTGATATCAATGCCAGGCTATTTTGCCTGAAAACACTACTTTTGATGTGTTCAGCTAAAATACTTCTCAATTTCCTGTTACCAACCATATGTTTGTTTTAAGAACATTATAATCTCCTTTCAACCAAATGTCCTCCTTCACCCAAACACACCCTTGGGTTGCATTCTCTTAACTGCCAGCAAGCCCTAGCCCTCTTGCTGGGAAATCATGCCGGGTGGTTCCCCTTGCTATTCCCCTAATCCAAACCTACTCATCATTCTTAGACAGTTGTGCAAGAGGTAGAAGAAAACAAGTGACATTCTTGTTTTTTTTCATGCTCTAAAGGACAATTTTATTTGAGCCAATTAATTTCTTTTCACTCAAAACTGTGGAGATAAAGCAACATAAAATATGAGGCAAGAGGGAAGCTGGTCTTCCAGAATTTGTGTCTTCCAGTTTTTACTGGTATAACAAGCCCACAGCTACTCAAAGATAAATGATGAAAATAAGAAGAAAAACTATTTCAAACAGGCTCAGTGGTACGTGTGCTATAGCAGAAGCTAGTTGTAGTGAAATTTCATTTCAAACCTTCATTGATATAAATATTAGACATTATTGGGGGATGATCGATTTCTGGTGGATTCAATCCCCCATTACACCAATTGATGCAGTTATTGTAGGCCCTATTTTAAGTACAAGAGGTTCAATACCAGGTCTGACCTCTATACTCCGGCCCACCTTTAACACTCCTTTTAGAATACTGCCACCAACCAGCTACACTCCCCTAAAGTCAGCTTAAGGTTTGTAGACATCAAAGAATCTAATATCAGTAAGTATTTCAATATTGTAGTTCAGCTGAGCAGAAGTTGGAAAATAGGAGCTCCTTCTGTGACTGCACCTTGTATTCAAGGGCAGGGGTCTGTCCACACTGTTCTTTGGCCGGGCTTTTACTCAATTTTATTTTCTAGAATCAAAATATGCATCAGTTTCACAATTTCTATAGCAGCCAGGTATTCAGAAGTCTGAGGCTGAGGACAAGACTTATGACCAGCTATCAACAGAAGAGCCGCATTCATCTGCTGCCCCGTTCAGCATGGAAGCCATCAAAGTGTCCTGGCCAGGGCAATGGACAAAGGAAACGTGCCTGCCTAACTTGCAGTTCCCCTTGGTCCCTGGGATGTCTGTGGGAAACTCATCAGGTATGCTACTTCCACAGGGTCTGTAACATTCAGGTGAGGGCAACTTGACTCATCAAGTTTATAAATCTTAGCATTAGCACATCTAAGCTTGACTGTAATAGTTCTTTCTTGTTCATTTTTGAACTGGACAGTGTGACCTCCAGAAATAGCTCTCACAACTGGATTGCCCATGAGCTACATGACTAATTGTATCTATGTTACTTGTGGCCTGTCTGGTGGTAACTTCGTGTGAAAGTGGCGATAATTTGGTAACATCCAAGGAGGCGAATGCTGGCGAAAAAGCAGAGTCACTCTAGCACCCCCCTCCCACCCCTCCTGCTATCTTGCCCGGGGCTGAAATTCTTTATTAAGCACCTACTATCGATTTCCTTTTATAGTATTCCATTCAGTAAGGGCCCAACTCAGGCCGGTAACAGTGTTAAAAGCTTTCCTAACTTCTATATGGGGAGGGCTCACACAACTCAGGAATTTTTTTTAACGGCTGAGAAAGCATTTGATACAGCTTATCAGACGAGAAGACACTGTAAGAAAGAATCCTCTGCGTTATTTCTTTATCTTTTCCCAGCGGTTAGCTCATGGAAGTCACGCCTAACAAATACTCAAGACTTGACTGGTGGTCTTATAGTACTCAAGAAAGTATGAACTTCGAGTTCTAATCTTGACTCTTTCACTTACTTAGTGTGACAAGTACAACCTGCTTAACTTCAGTGAACTCTTTAGCTATAGGCTGGAGTCGAGGATACCTATCCTCCCGGCGAAATGGAGAAAAATGTCTGCGAACCCTGCAGCGCAGCCCCTGGCTTAGGTGCTCAGTAACTGCCCTCGGCCGGGCTCAGGCCTGCCGGAGCTCCCAAGGTCACTTTTCTCGGAAAGAAAGGCCCTTCGCGGAACTGGTTGGGGGGGGCAACGGCCCTACAGATTCCCAGCACTCCGGACCCACCCTCCTCACCGACGCAGTGGAGCGCGCCAAGGCAGTTTAGGAAAACAGGTGTCTCTCCTTCGGGAAGGTCACCTGACCGCGGGGCTGCCCCAGCTCGGCCAGCGGGGAAGGAGTGGGGACGCACGGGCTGACCCGGCCATCGCGGCTCCTCCTCCAAGACCCGCAGGGCGGTGCCGACGCCGGAGGCGCTGTGGACCGTACCATCTGACACCGGGGGGGGAATAGCGGCCTTCTTTTGGTGACACGTCGGGGAGCATGGCAGGTAGGCACCGCGGCTCCCGCGGCCCGCGGGAGAAGGTCTCCACGACCCTCCTTCTGGCGTCCCTGGGCCCAGGGCGCGGGCTGGGTCGGGGCGGGGCAGGCCCCATGGCGGCACCCCCCCCTCGGTGGGAGCGGCGAGCGGGGGGCGGAGCCTGTGGCGGGCGGCAGTGCCCTTGCGGCGCAGCGCCGGTCGCTGGTTCACTCCGAGCGGTCAGCGCGGCGCGGCGGCTCGGACTCGGAGAGGCCTGCTGTCGGCGTCACTATGTTGTCCCGCGCGGCGTACAGGTTAGGCGCCCGGCCGCACCGCGCTGCGGGAACAGGGTCCCTGCCCCAAGGGCGAAGGGCGCGGGCGGCAGGGGCCTGGGCGGGGACAGCGCCGTGTCGCCTCCACGGTCCCCTCTCCTTTGGCGCTCAGCAGCTGCCCGGCTGCGTCCCGGCGGGGTCTAGGGCACCTCCAGGGCCCAGGTGTGGCGGGGATGCGGCGGGCGGCCCTGCCTAAAGGCAGGTGTGCCTTGAGCGCGTCCAGGTGCTGCCGAGGCGCAGGACAGCGGCGTTGGTTTAAAGAAGGGGGCGGGCAAACCCAGCAAAGGCCCAGGTGCGCCGCTCGTCCCGCGGCCGGGTCTGTGCAGAGCGGCACGCGTGAAGCGGACTGCCGGCGCGAGCGGATCGGTCTGTGTTTGTCTTCCCAGCACGAGCCGGAAGCTGGTGCCAGCCCTGGGGTCTCTGGGCTCCAGGCAGAAGCACAAACTCCCCGACCTGCCGTACGACTATGGCGCCCTGGAGCCTCACATCAACGCCCAGATCATGGAGCTTCACCACAGCAAGCACCACGCGGCCTATGTGAACAACCTTAACGTCACCGAGGAAAAGTACCTGGATGCGCTGCAGAAGGGTAGGTGCGGGCTCCCCACTCGGGGAAGCCGACGGCCAGGCATGTCTCCTCGAGGAGATGCTCCTCGGTTCGGTAGACCACTCCACGTGTTCTTGACATCCAGAAGGAAAATAGCCATTTGTGGGAGCCTGAAACAGGCTTGCATTTGTTTACTAACACTTAGCATTAATTAAAACATATGGAGTTACTATATTTTTTTAAAGAGCCCAATTGATAAAACCAGTAACGTGGACTTCTTGTGTTTTGCGTCTGGGGGCGTGTGTGGGAATGCTATGCCTTGATCTTTCTGTACAAAAGCGATTACACCTTTCAGCCCATTAGTTTAAGCAGTGGTTTGCAGAGGAAATAATTGGTCGTGTTTCCAGACTACAGGTAGGGCTTCGTGAGTCACACAGTTTAAAAAACATATTTTCTTCTGAAATATACGTATTTTTATTGAATGTCAGTCCTGTGAAACTGGCGAATTTTTGACAGCGAAATCTTGCTGACTGGGGGCACCTAGTGGAGACATGCAGTATTTCCCCCTGATTGTGCGGTCAGTAAACAGCAAAACAAAAACAAGAGAAGTTGCCACATTCTGTAATCTTTACTTCTGACGCTCAGAGAGACCTCAGATGCAACAGAAGGCTCTGACGACGGCAAAAGTTTTCGTGACTTAGGACAGAACAGATGGGGGAATATCCCAGTTGTGAAAGTATTTCCTATGTGAGGACATCTGACACCTATGAACCTCTCTCTTCAGTAATTTCAAAATAGCTTACTTTCTCTCCTGTGCTTGTGCAATCGAAGCAGCGATTCAGTGATTTACTCGTTTAATGAAAGCCACTGGGGAAAAAAAACTTTACATGATTTTCTGTACTGCCCACTAAGTAATAAGTACCTACGGGGCTGTCTTTAATCTAAAAAGCTCTATTTTAAAAATTATTAAAGAGCTAAATTTTCATGTTTAAAATTTGGGATTAAAGGAGTAGAAGTAGAATTACATCATCAGTCTCATTACATGTAAGTAGCAAACCTATTTAACTTTCATTGTGTTGAACAGAAGGAAAAAAAATGGAAGTGAAACCAAAGGAAAAGTTGAACTTCAGGAAAGTTTTGGAGTATGTACGGGAAGATGCTCCAACCGACCGAGCCACCTGGCCGGGGCGACAGAAAAGTATTCTTTAAAGCAGATACTAAGCCCCCCAATTTCTATTACAATTTAAAAATGATTAACTAAACTTTAAGAGATTGAAATGATTAAACTAATTCTTAGTAAGGGTGTTTCTTTTCCATTAGAAAAATGTAGTTACTGTAGACTTATTAAAACACAATTTAATAAACTTATATTTGTTTTTAGGGTGACTTTCCAAGCAAAATTAATAAAGGCAGACACTGATCTGTGAGAAAGTTATTTTATAAGCATAACAGCAGGAAGTTGGCATCCTAAAAAAAACTTTCGAAGATCGACTGTGCATTCAGATGTCACGTGGTCTTCTCCCATCTGAATTGCTAACCATCTAGAGGTTTGGCCTTGTTTAAGAAAACGGCAGTGTTTCTTATGCGTGTTCTTGGTGTGTGCCTGGAGACCAGCGACCAGAGAGCTTGTTCTGTTACGTCAGCTCTGAGCAGCGTCCTCGGTAGTTTTTTGTGTCCTTCACTTTGTCTCTTGCTATCTTGTGAATAATAAACACTCAATATTAATTTAGCAAGGGAATTCCCATTTTTATCTGATAGTTTACTTCATAGCTTCTGGAAGGCATATAAAAATATTTTATTTTGCCTACTTGTTAAGCAAGGTAGAAAAAAATGTCTTCAAATGTGACGTTTTAAGTACTACAGATATCAGAGAATTTTTCTTTACCTTGGAAACTACATTCAGTATATTTGATTATCTAGTCAATCAACATTTATTGAATGCCTGCTGCACATATATTAGTCCCTGGGCTACAGCAGTGCATGGAAGTCCTTGTCCTTACTGGGGCTTTTATTTTAGTTGGGGGACAGGTGAACAAGTAAATATGTAGTATGGCAGGGAGGGCAGGGAGAAAAAGTAGGGGAACTACCTACACAGTAAAGTTGGCCTTGCAGTAGAAACTTGAAGGACAGATGAGGGAGTGAAGCATGAGGCTGCCTCGAGGGATGAGTGGTCCCACACAGGAAGCCTCGGGGACCCTAAGCTGACAGCATGCTGAGCCTGTGGCTGGGCCAGCTCGGGGCTGCAGTGGGCCCCATGGCATGTGTGTCTGTAGCCCATTGTAGGGACCTGGGGTTCACGCTGAGAAGGGCAGCGATTGTTGTGGGGTCTAGAGAAGTCTCCTGTTGAAAATAAACTGTCAGGAGCAGATGAGGGAGCAGGAGATCAGCGCTCGAGGGTGGCAGGAATGCTGGGGTGGGGGAGGGGGCGGTGCAGATAGACGCTGCTAGTCTATACAAGGTGTTGGGAAAAGGGGTGGGTCCTGTGTGTGTGACGGGAGAGCTGGTGGACATGCTGGTGGGTTAGATGTGGGTGTGGGAGGAAAGGAGTTGAAGGTGACCCGGTTATCAAAAATCTCCTGAGAAGACAGCTGGCCCTTCCTGCGGTGGGGAAGCCCACAGGAAGAGCAAATTTGGGGTTGGAAATCAGTTCAGTTTTGACTATGTTGCATTTCTTGTTAATGTAACATTGAGATATTTCCCAGTGAATAGTTGTCTACCTAGAAAATGAGGGGTGAAAGTTTCCCATAGTCTGTATGGGACCATACAGTTTAGCATTCCACTGTTTTCTGTCCTTGTTCCGAGGAAACTCTGAGTTCTTTGGAGCTCAGGAGTGAGTTTTCTGCTAGCTTTGTCCCCGCTGCTGGGCCTCTCTCTCGTTGTTCAGCATGTCACTACTCACCTGAAAATCCATTGGGACAAGTCATTTTGCAAAGGCCTTTTTGGGTAGAATCCTGGAATTGCAGAATTTTAGGACCTATAGGATGCTATAGACAAACTAACCCAATTACCTGACATTTTACAAAGAATAAAATAGTATATAGAATGGCTGGAAAAGTAAGAATTTTAAAAAATGTATTTGCCTTTGAACATTTCAGGTGATGTCACAGCTCAGATATCTCTGCAGTCTGCACTGAAGTTCAACGGCGGAGGCCATATCAATCACAGCATTTTCTGGACAAACCTGAGCCCCCGTGGTGGCGGAGAGCCCACAGGTTGGTGTCTGCTAGTGCGGGCTGAGCTACGCCTTGTGGCATAGGGGTAACTGTGGATTTTTACATTGCCCTGATTCTCTCTGAGGTATCGCCATGGTGTGGTCTTCATAGCAAGGGGTATGATCCAGCTGTGACCTTCAAAGGGACATTGGTCAGGATGGAGCGTGTGTGCAGGGGGTTGTGTCATCAGACGCCCTCTGCACACACGCAGTGTCACAGTGTGGACCTGGGGTTGAAATGCATGGCACCATCCATTAGGGAAAGGCCAAGCACCCGAGGTCGGAACAGGTGACCTTTCCCGTCCTGGCTCCAGGACCTGGGGCAAGATACACAGCCGCTCGTTCTGCGCCTCACTCTTTTTACCTGTGTGATTCGGGGATGATAATAGGACTGTTTGTAATAACTGTAAATAAGTTAGTATGTGTCAGGTGCTTAGAATAGTGCCTTTTGCTGTTACTGTACTGCTCTTCCTGAGTGATAAGAAGTCAGTTGTCCCAGAAAGTTAGGTTTCCCAGGTGAGACTTCTGCCTGCTGCAGGTGACACGGGAGCGCAGAGCTGATGGTCTGGCCCGCTGCTCTCGTTCATTCTGCTTCTGTGTGGCCTACGTGTGTGGGCTTTGCTCGCCCCCCGCCCCAGGGAAGGTGTGGGGTATACGTATAGCTCCCCTGCATGTTTCTGGGCTTCTGGAATGTACCTCAGTTTTCTGTGAGTGAGTGTTTTCTGAGTGGGCCCTAGGAGGCACCTCTTGCACTTGAAGTCAGCAGTTTCACTAGGAAGTAAAGACCAGTGGGGGAGTAAGTATGGGAAGCGGGACAGTTTATTTTTTGTGAGTTCTGAAGTCCTTGATTTAATCCTCTTGGTTTTGTGAGTTACCGGGGTATTGGATACACCCTCCTTCAACCAGCAGGTGTCGGCACTCTGCCATCTGTGTCTCCTGTATCACTGTACTCCATCATTTGTGCTTACAACAGACGGTTACTTTGAACAGAAAAGTGATACTTTTCGCCTAGCTGATTTAGTTGATGTGCTCGGTCTAGAATTATATTCTATATTACTACAGAAGGAAAGGGCTGTAGCCCTTAAAGTGTGGCCTTAGTTCAATAATAGAGAAAATCACTCTTTACACTGATATCATTGAGCAAGGAAAGATCTCGGCTGCCTTGCAGACGGGCCAGATACCAGCTATAACGTTTGATTCCCAGATCCTGGCAGAGTAGAGGGGATAGAAAAGTCCAAGTAAAACTTCTGTTGGGGGGAAAATGAGCAGAAGCTCTTCTTTCCTTCCTGGTGGCTGGCGCAGCGAGTGAAGGAGTCGCTTGCTGTGCTTCAGAGACGGACGTGCGAGTGAGACCCGAGAGCCCGGTGCCCCGGTCTCAGGGCAGGGCAACACAGGTTGTGGGGGCTCCCTGGGTCTTGTGTCTTCTCCGTGGTGTCGTCTTGTTGTGTCTTGGGCCGTATGGTGAGAACACTCGCACACAGGTAATGGAATAATGTCATCGTCGCCATCTGTCCATTTGTGGGAGCTCTTTGGTTTTTTTCTTTTGAACAGGGGAACTGCTGGAAGCCATCATCCGTGACTTTGGCTCCTTCGCCAAATTTAAGGAGAAGTTGACCACTGTCTCCGCTGGTGTTCAGGGCTCAGGCTGGGGCTGGCTTGGATTCAACACGGAGCGAGGACGCTTACAGATTGCTGCTTGTTCTAACCAGGACCCCCTGCAAGGAACAACAGGTCAGACTGGAAGAGTGTCACACGTGCATTCGTGGGGGGGCTCACTAGAAAGCGTTTCACTTGAAACACGGAACACTAGCAGGGTTCAAGCCCACGATGATCTTACACTTATTTGAGCAGATCTTCACAGATGCTCCCCAGAGTCTGTGAGCCAAGGTGCTTTAAAGTTCTTGCTATTTTCAAATCTTAAATCTTATCAAAAAGAAACACATGTAATTTTAGAGACATTGATAAAAAATATCTCAAACGTAAACTGCTTCATTTGACAGGGAGTTCGTACCACCTTACTAATTATGTGCAGTAAAATAAAAAAGCTGGAGTCAGATAAACAGCCAGGGCGAGGAAAAGGCCTCCGTTGTCGGGTCTCGGACTTCTGCCCTCTGTGCCGAGCACTCGAGCTGGGAGGAGAGCCTTGCCACGTGTTTTGGAGTCTGACACCCTTTGGCTTAGAAGCGCCAGGCTGGGCTCATGCGTTCCTTTTCTATGTTGAGCCAGGTTGAATTAGAAGCTCTTTAGGAAAAAGAATCGTAGGTCGTCCAGCAGTTAGCTGGAACCGTGAGCTTTGCCGTAAAGAAGCTAAAGTGACACCTTAATGTCGAACAACGGCAGCCCCCTTTCTCAGCCACCTTTTCTACCTCTACACGTGTCAGAAGACTGGGGTAATGACTCTTCCCTGGGCCGGCTCAGATTTTGCTAGAACCTAAACAGCTCTTTTGGGAGAGTGAGATGCCACAGAATTTGTAAAAGCAGCACAAACTTTGTGAGCTCTGAGCGCTGCCGGTAGGCAGGTGCACCTCCGCGGGTGCCTACCTGGGGAGGCGGTGATTTCAGGGTGAATCCCGGCCACACCCCCTGTGTACCTTGTTCTTCAGGCCCCCTCGGTTTTCCTTGCTAACTTGTTCTTCCTATTAGTGCCTCATGAACGCTGTTACTCTCCAAGACGGGCATTAGCCTTGGGGGGCAGGGCAGGTTTCTTATAGCTTCCCGAGGACTCAGGACCTTTGCAGGGGCCTCACCCACCCACCCACCCCCACAAACAGCACACTTGCTGGGACCCCCAGCGAGGGCGACTGAAAACTGGCTCTTGGATAAATACGTTGGTATTTTAGGAGCAGCTAGGAAAATGCTGTGGTTGGTTGACTTTCCCAGGCCTCCCCCAGTTATTTTTGGTAGCAGTCACGTTTCCTTCCAGAGTAAAGTTCACACTCTTCTTATGGGAACATTCTCACGCACATGTTCTGCTTGTGTCAGAGACGGAGAAATGGATGCGGGTGTTGCGAAGGGTCATTGTGGATGCGGAGGGTAAAGGTTGAGTTGAGAAGACGCAGCGCTTAAATCGGAATTTACAGTTTTTACTTTTTTCTTCTTTCCGATAGGTCTCGTTCCGCTGCTGGGGATCGATGTGTGGGAGCATGCTTATTACCTTCAGTACAAAAATGTCAGACCTGATTATCTGAAAGCTATTTGGAATGTAATCAACTGGCAGAACGTCACCGAGAGATACATGGCCTGCAGAAAGTGAAGCGCCAGCACTGCCCGGGGCACACAGCGCTCTCCCCGGCTGCGTCTGTAGTGGCGCACGGCACCTCTGTGCCCCAGCCGCTCGGCGGTGGCGTTTTTGAATGTCGCTTATTCAAGTATTTGATAAACAATAATTTAGTGCTATGAGTAATGCCTTGTTTTAAAATTTTTGTTACTGGGTGTCAGTTTGAAAATACTAACTGCTTTGTGTGATTTTAGTCTTTTGATTGAACATTTTCTTCAGAGAGAGAAAATACTGGGAGGTCACAAATGCCACCATCAAGCCATCAAAAGTATCGCGTCCCCAAGCTATTGGGGTGTCTTGGGAAGCCTTTCCGATCCTGTTCTACTGCATTTATGGAAAATCTAGTTCTTTAATCCAGTTTAACGATAAAATGTTAAATTTTTTCCCAAGGGAAATACTTAGTTTTCTATTGAGAATTGTTTATTTTGTAAGTAATCCACGTCTAGTATGCCTTCTCGTAGATATCACCCCGTGTCTGTAATTGTTTGTGGTCGTGTGTTGCACAGGGCTAACACCATTTTGTCATTAAAATATATATGTGTGATGTGATTGCCACTTGAGAATTGCTGTCCTATGAGCAGGAAATACTTGCACGGGCCGGTTTTTCTGTGGGGGAAATACGAAGACTTGTATGAGGAATGTCCTCAAGTGCGGACGTGTGTGTGTAAAAGTGCTCAAAAGGGACAATTTTGGGCCTAGCTGATAAAATCGAAGATAGGGATGAGGCCGCCATCCCTGTGGTGGGGTGCTGGCCCCTCCTTATTCCCTGTGCTGAGCAGTGCTGGTGGAGTACCTGTGGGGGGTGGGGTGGGGTGGGGTGGGGGATGGGGAGGTAGGGGGAGGCTGGGGGGGGGGGGCTCTGGGGTTGGCCCAGCAGCCCCTTCCCTGGAGCAAGTGGCTGAGGAGTTCCCAGATGTCCTGGGTCCTGCAGGAGTGTGCCTTCTCAGAGACGTGCTGTGGAGTCATTCTGTGCATTTTGATTTCTTTTAGAAAATGTGCAGTCACTGTAGACGCTTCATATTGTTTTTCCAATAAAAGGGAAACTCAGCACGTGGTGCAGTGATGCAGCCAATCAGATTAGGCTCCTGCTGTGCGAGCTGGGACCGGCCATGGTGCAGCCCCGCTTTGCAGAGGGTTGGGGGGGCCGGTGGGAGGCATCACTTCTGTTTTTCTTCACACTTAGCCACAAACAGTTAAGGAGAAAGGGGCTGTGGGAGCAAATTGAGAGAGAATTTTCAGACAAAATGGGACATTGGGGAGCAAGTCCTGGCCTACGCACAGTGTGTCCTCTAGTCCCTTGTCTCGCTCTGGCCTCCCAACCTCCTGCACACAGGGACACCACGTCTCTAGGCCTCTGGTGTCAGCCGGGCCCCTCCTCCTTTATGCACCAGCTGTGGTCCACTGCGGGGTCCCTGCCGAGACAAACCCCTGGAAGTGTCACTCACAGTGCTTCCTCCCCTCCGTCTGTGCACCCTGCTGCCACCCTCGGGCCGCCCAGCCTCTGATAACCCAGTGCTGAGTCCTGTGGGTGCGGACCGTTGTGGTGGGCCTTTGTTGGCCTGCCTGACAAGTTCGTGAACTTGTCCTTCAGGCGACACTCCATGGTCTAAGAGTTCTTCCTTCAAATTTTTAAGACTGGAATTTTAAGACAGTTGGTTTCTCTTCTCAAACTTAAAACTCTTAATTGTCTTTCCTTTAGTTAAACCAGTGGTTCCAAGTCCCAGTGCATGGTCGAGTTACTTCAGGAAACTGTCCACAGTGAGGATGCCCAGACTCCCCGGCAGGAGACTCCTACTCAGGTGGCCCAGGCACGGGCATGGGCTTATTGGGATTTAAGTTTCCTAGGTGATCCTGCTGTGCATTTGGGACTGAGGACATGTAGTGATGGATGGAGACCAGCCCAGAGAGGCATGGGCTGGGGTAGGAGACCATGTGTCATGTCGCCCCTGTGCAGGGCCATGCGGGGACGTTTGGGGCTGTGCGGGGGCCATGTGGGGGCTAGCAGGGCTGTGCGGGGCTGCTTGGGGTGGGTGACAAGTATGCAATGACATGCATCCACCATCAAAGTATCAGACAGAAATGATTTTACTGCCTGAAAAATCCACTGCGCTGCACTTATTCATTCCCTCCCCCTGGCTCCCTGGAAACCACCGGCCCCTTTATTGTCCCCATAGTTTCATGTTTTCCCAGAAGGTCAGGTAGTTGGAATCACACAGTACGTCAGGTTGGCTTCTTCATTTAGAACATGTGTTTGAGTTTCCTCCATGTCTTTTCACGGCTTGACAGCTCATTGCTTTAGCACTGAGTAGTATTCCATGATCTGGAGGTACCCAATTACTTGTACACCTACCGAAGGATGTCTTGGTGTTTCTGAGTTCTGGCAGTTGTGAATAAAGCTGCCATAAACATTTTCGTGGGTACATATTTTAACTCATTTGGGTAAATACCATGGATAGTGATCGCTGGATCCTACTCTGAGAGTAGGCTTAGTTTTCTGGAAGTGGAGTTGAAAATAATTAACATAATTTTAGGTGGTTAAATGTCTACCCCACCATAGGAAGACTCCCACCAGTAGCCAGGGCCCCTGCATATGATTGGAGAGCTGTGTCCCAATAGGGTGCCTGACCCGAGGGTGTGTATTGGGCTGCAATGCAGCCTCCCTCCTGTCTGCATGGAGAGGCACCTGTGCGATTTCCACTGAGCTACCTTGTGAGCCAGCTGACATCTTGCTAGTGGTCTCCGATTTCTTCTCCGTCCTAGGGAAGTAATCTCCAAGGTCTCTAGGGGTGGGGTGGGGAATGGAAAATCGTTGTGCCTTTTTTGTGCCCCCTAAACAGATCCATCCTCCTCAACTCCCCATTCCAGAGTTCGCCCCGGACTCACGTGAAACCAGTGTCATCTGCGCTCTGCTCCCAGCCTCAGGGTTTGTGTGCTTTTTTTTTAGCTTTATATCCTCGTACACATGACCCAAACCACAACTTAAACACAATGGCCTGTATTTTAGTAGCGTTCTTACTTGCTCCAATGTACTTTAAATTTATTTTTTAATTTATTGATGAGAGAGAGAGAGACTGATTTCTTGTTCCACCTCTTCATGCCTTCATTGGTTGACAGCTCTGTATGCCCTGACCTGGGATTGAACCTGTAACCCTGGCGCATGAGGATGATGCTCCAACCCACTGAGATACCCAGCCAGGGCTCCAGGGCTCAGAGTTAACTCATATGCAGCCTCATGGCTCAAGGACCTGTTTCCCTTTTTCTCCCACAGCCTTCAAAAGTTAATCCCTGCAAAAAGCTCTGTTTTTCTCCCATCCAGAGGAAACCTCAGGATTGCTTCTCCCTCCCCATTACCCTAAATACACAGGGTGGAGACAAAGTAGGTTTACAGTCATTTGTATGGAAAATAATACAATAATGAGTAAAGAGTAATACAAGAAAATCTGTTTCACGTACAACTGTAAAC